>OY755245.1:86234319-86300929 GCA_963576725.1 Azorinus chamasolen
TGGGCAGTTTTCAATGGAAACAAATAGTGAAATCTTTGAAAATCTTCTCCTCTGAAACTGGAAGGCTCTCAGCTTGCATATTTGGCACAGATCATCATGTTCAGGTCCTCTACAAAAGTTATATAAATTATGGCCCTGGGGTCAAAATTGGCCCCGCCCCAGGGGTGGGTATTTTTCAATAGAAATATATAGTAAAATCTTTGAAAATCTTCTCCTCTGAAACAAGAAGGCGAATAGCTTTCATATTTGGCACATAGCATCATGATCAGGTCCTCTACAAAAGTTATATTAATTTTGACCCTGGGGTCAAAATTGGCCCCGCCCCAGGGGTGGGTAGTTTTCGGAATAGAAACAAATAGTGAAATCTTTAAAATCTTCTCCTCTGAAACTGATAGGCTCTCATCTTTCATATTTGGCATAGAGCATCATGTTCAGGTCCTCTACAAGAGTTATATAAATTATAGCCCTGGGGTCAAAATTGGCCCCGCCCCAGGGGTGGGCAGTTTTCAATGGAAACAAATAGTGAAATCTTTGAAAATCTTCTCCTCTGAAACTGGAAGGCTCTCAGCTTGCATATTTGGCACATAGCATCATGTTTAGGTCCTCTACAAAAGTTATATAAATTATGGCCCTGGGGTTCAAATTGGCCCCGCCCCAGGGGTGGGAAGTTTTCAATAGAAACAGATAGTGAAATCTTTGAAAATCTTCTCCTCTGAAACTGGAAGGCGCTCAGCTTTCATATTTGGCACAGAGCATCATGTTCAGGTCCTCTACAAAAGTTATATAAATTATGGCCCTGGGGTCAAAATTGGCCCCGCCCCAGGGATGGGTAGTTTTCAGTAGAAACATATAGAGAAAACTTTGAAAATCTTCTCCTCTGAAACTGAAAGGTTCTCAGATATCATATTTGGATCATAGCATCATGTTCAGGTCCTCTACAAAAGTTATATAAATTATGTCCCTGGGGTCAAAATTGGCCCGCCCTAGGGCCGGCTAGTTTTCTATAAAAGCATATAGTGAAAACTTTGAAAATCTTCTCCTCTGATTGTCTGGTGAGCACTTCAGGGCCATTCTGGCCCTCTTGTTTCTATAATGTTTTGAAAAGTACCAAAATGAAGCCAAACACTCTTAACTACACCTTTTACAAGGTTGTGTGCATTAATGAAAAAGAAGAAGGCTTAGAAGTATGAAATGTGGTATCTTTATTGGCAAACACAATGCACTTTTAGATTTTCATCTATGAATTTACATACGAAAACATGTCACAGTATGGCATGTTTCCTTTAAAGATGATTTTTTGTCCCAACCCTAACGGCTAACAGTTAGCTTGATCATTTGTATGCAGCTTGTAATTGAAGTTAGTTTGGTAAGTCTAACCACTTTGATTATATGCCTTTGCCCTCATTCTAGATACTTGTCTAAAAGGAATAGCTTTACTTCTAACCTTCTTTCTGCTATTGCATCATAAATTCTTGCCCCAACCCTAACGTTTTTTTGTCCCAACCCTAACGGTATTTTTAACACTAGCCTACAACTATGAACATTGGTATTTAAGTATTCCAAAGATTTATTCACAGCTTCATATGAAAGTACTTTCATTTCGAATTAACCTTAGTACAGACTGTATGTGTCAGTCTATTTTGTTTAGCAAATCTAATTATAGCTGCGAGTTCTTGGAATGGTGATGCCTTCAAGGGACATAATTTTTGTCCAGCTGATGGCACCGTTGTTCCTTTCATCATTCTTATTACAACATTGTTTGAGTTTAATGTAACTTGGAAATTATTTCAGTAGTTTTGAGTTAATAAAACCTCTTATTTTCAATTATTGGTTTACTATTTCTGTCAATGTCCAACCCTAACGCAAAGGTAGGTAGTGGAAAATTCAAACAAATACAGAAATATTTAATGGCTGGTGTTTCAAAAAGCCATTTTAAAAAAGCCATGGTATTTAATGGCTGGTGTTTGAAAAAGTGCGCATGCGCGAAGATTTCGGACGCAAAATTCTAACGGGGGACAAAATTTCGGGAAAATCTGCAAACATCGACGAAGAAAATTTTCATCTTTAGGCAACAAACAGCTAAAACTACTCAGCTAGTATAATCTTACATTTGGCATTTCAAAATTCGGGTTTTTAAGGCTTATAATTGTCAGATTTGCTTCTTCTCCATTCTCACCACAAATGCCAGGCCTCCGCCATCTTGAAATTTCCCATTATTTTCTTTCTTCACAGAAGTTTTGATACCATATCCTAAATACCATTGTAGTAAAAAGACATAACAACATAGCAATACAATATTACAGACATAAATGACTACAAATAAACTGGTCCAGTTCTTAAGTAAAAATCCAACTCCACACGGAACGGAGAAATTGTACACGCCGGTAATTGTCTCTGACTCTAAGGGTAGATGGTGTCACAAGGAAAATATCCAATAAGCTCCCAATTAATTATTTACATTAAGATTGGAAATTACTATACCTTATTGATAAATATTTATAAACATATGTCAGATAGGTTCTGGTATAGTAAAATGGATGTAACAAATACAATAGACATATGGTCCACCTATTACAAATGGGGACACTGAAAGGAATTATAAACACTAACTGTTAAATAATATATCGAAAATATTGCTTTTCATTTATTTTGTTATATTGACTACCTAACGAGATTTGGTGTTCAAGTATATAAGAAGCAGTCAAAACTGAGACAGGCACACAACTTTAGGCCGTCTCAACAATAAAGACTTTTACTGGACACCATTCTCAACTCTTATTTAGGTAAGTCATATTTACTGCTATTTGATAAAGAGCTTTTAAATAATGTTATTATTACATAAAATTCTGCTTGTCTGCTAAACTAAGTACAAACTGTTATATTCTGTATTATATTATCTTAATATGTCTGTGTATCTCTATTTAGAATGTTTGCATAAAGTGTGTATGTGTTTAGAATGTTTGCTTAAGTTAAACATTGAAAATTGTTAAGCATCAAACTTGAATATTGAATATTGTTAAGTTAATTTAAGTATTCAAGTATCCTGAGCTAATTATTCATTTGTGTATATATCTTTGAAATGTTGTTGATGCAGTTCGTTAAATATTGTTATGTCCAAGTATATATAGAATCAGTATAAGAGTCACATTAACTTAATATTGAAATTATGTCTATATCTGGCATGGATAGGTTCTCTCACACAAGTTAGTGAGTAGCTCTACATTTCAGATCTAGTACTATTTATCTTGCTAATTCCCTAATTCGAACTGTATAGACATGTATGTTAGATTGAATTGTTTATATATATGACACACAACTTTAGGCCGTCTCAACAATAAAGACTTTTACTGGACACCATTCTCAACTCTTATTTAGATCCCCAGACGAATTCAAACATCAACCCAGATAACAAATAACAACCAAAAACACAAATTGTGAAAACTGGTGGAGAATCCGGGTATGCAAAATAACAAAGACAAAATAGACCTAATCAAAATAACAAACACTACACACCTAGGCAGTACAGACCCATGCAAAACACAAAACAATACAATCGAAAATGTAAAGGATGTGGGGCTACTGGCTCAGAGTTTCATTCCTACCATGAGTGTTATGGCAGGGATAAAACTTGTTATCATTGTGGTAAAAGGGGGCATGTGAAACGAGGTTGCTGGAACTTATAGGATGTTCCGCCTGCCTGTGGAAAACGAGGGAGCCACATGGATAGGCTTAAACATAAACTAAATCAAACAAGAATTCAAATTTCAAGCATTTTAAAAATGAAAAACAACACTTTAGAAATCAAGCATCTCACAATCTTAAAACTAAAACACATTCAATTTCATCTTTTAATGTGGCGTTAGATCAAAACTTTGTAAATGTAAAATTTGGAAACAAGGAATATAGAGCTTTAGTAGATTCAGGGTCTAGCTTATGTTGTATTAGAAAATCCCTCTTGAATAAATTGGACAAATCAATATGTACTTATGGACCAAATGAATATAGACAAGTAGTTGGAGTTAGTGGAAAACTTATACAGGTTCAAGGCACTGTGACTGTACAATTTCAAATAGGTGATGGTTACTTTGAACAAAACTTTCATATCTTTGATGACATTCACCATTCATTAATCATAGGCATTGATTTTCTGAGAAAACACCAATGTGTGCTTGATTTTAGTGGTGACACTTTCTTCAACAGTAGGCTGTGCAAGATTGGCAAGACATAGTCATAGAACCATTTTCTGAAGTATTAATTCCAATCAAATTGTCTAAGGTTTCAGACAACACTGTGGCTATAATAGAACCAGTTAAAACGGTTCAGTCAAAGAAACTTGCAGGGGCTAAGTCAATTATCAGATCAAATCAAGGGCAAGCTGCATTCAAACTCCTAAATCCATTTCCGAAAAAGGTCAACTTACGAAAGAATTCTGTAGTTGGAAAACTTTCATTAATTGATGAAGATTCAATTAGTGAATTAACAGAATCAGATACAAATGAAAATGTTTGGTCAGGGTCTACATCTGGTGCAGAAGATAGTGAGGTTGATAGAAAGTTGGCTGAAAAAGGAATATCTTTAGATAACTGTGATGTTAGCACAGAAGAAAAGGTCAAACTGAAAAGTTTTATTTTTAGCAACATTGATATGTTTGCTAAAGACACCTCGGAATTAGGATGTACTCATTTGCATGCACATAAGATTGAGACAGGTCATGCCGTACCTCAAAGGCAGAACCCTTACCGCACTTCACCTGAGATCAAAAAGGGCATTGAAGAGCAAATTGAAGATATGCTTAACAATGATATCATTGAACCTTCTGATTCCTTTTGGGCAGCACCAGTTGTGATGTGCAAAAAGAAAGATGGTACTTACAGAATGGCAATTGATTTCAGAAAATTGAATGCAGTTACTCAGCCAATCAATTTTCCGCTTCCTAGATTTGAGGATGTAGTAGATTCTGTTGGGGAAAATAACTCAAAACTTTTCTCAGTTTTAGATCTTAAAGCTGGTTTTCATCAAATACCTTTAGATCCAAAAACTAAGCACAAGTCAACTTTTGTCACACATGGTGGGTCGTATAATTTCAAACGCCTACCCTATGGATTGCGCAATGCTCCAATTGCATTTCAATGCGTAATGACTCAGGTATTGAGAGGAATCAACTTCAAATTTGCACTTGTCTATGTTGATGATATTTTGATGCATTCAGCAAGCTTTGATGAACATTTGAACCACCTACAAATGGTCTTTGATAGGTTAAGGGAAGCTAACTTGAAGTTACAACCAAAGAAATGTCAATTCGCTGCTGAGCGAGTAGAATATTTGGGTCATTATTTCTCAAAGAATGGAATTGAAGTCAATCCAAAGAAAATTGAATCAGTTGAAACCTTTCCGGTACCACGCACTCAAAAACAACTTAGGGCATTTTTAGGTCTTTCCAACTACTACAGGCGTTTTGTAAAAGATTTTGCCAAAATTGCAAAGCCTCTCAATAAGCTTCTTCAAAAGGATGTAAAATTCACTTGGTCAGATGAATGTAACTCATCCTTTCAAACTTTAAAGGAACGTCTGACAAGCAGTCCTATTCTTGCTCTACCTGACATGACTAGGCCATTTATATTGTCAACAGATGCCTCAGGTTCAGCTGTAGGTTTCATACTAGGGCAACTAGATGATGAAAACAGGGAACGTGTAGTAGCCTACGGAGGCAGGGCACTGAGGGGTAATGAACTGAAATGGGGAATATATGAAAAAGAATGTTTAGCTTTAGTAGAAGCCGTTAAACAGTTTCACCCTTATTTGGCTCATAATCATTTGACAGTGTACACAGACAATTTAGGCTTAAAGTACTTGCAAACAATTAAAGATCTCAGGTAGGTTAGGCAGATGGTCACTGAAGCTACAAGGTTACACTTTCACAATCATACACAAACCTGACATTAAGAATCAAAATGCAGATGCCATATCAAGAAGAGAGTATGAGAATTACGATGTTACTGATAGTCAAACTGAAAATGTTAGTAGTTCTCACCAGCCAACCTTATCATGTATTGAGTTTCAATACGACTCAGGTACAGATCCTGTATTGGCAGCTGTAGGCAATGTTATTGACTGGGATTTAGAAAATGCTGAACCTCTACTACAGTCAAAAGGCCCTGAGGTATTAGTTGAACATGAACACACAAACATTGAACAATCAGATCAAACACATTCGAAACTTGCACAGTGCAGTGAATCGAAAATATCAAAACTTCAGTGGGAATGTCCTGAATTGTCACCAATTCTTTCTTATTTGGTAAATGATCAGCTCCCAGAAGATGACGTTCAAAAGAAAAAGGTTATACTGCTGTCAGATCAGTATATTGTCAGAGATAGTATTCTCTACCACTTTTTTATACGCCCACCTAATAAAGGTGGTCGTATATTGACGTGGCCCTGTCCGTCCGTCCGTCCGTTCGTACGTTCGTCCGTCAACATTTTGTTTGTCCGCAGTTTTCTCGGAAAACTATTTGAGATATATTGATGAAACTTCACACAAATGTTTAATGCATCAAGATCTGAAGCTGAGTTGATTCTGAGGATCATTTGATTTTTCGTTTCAGAGTTATGGCCCTTGTCCTTAAAAAATAATGCAAATACATGCAAATAGTTTGTCCGCTGTTTTCTGAGAAAACTATTTGAGAGATATTCATGAAACTTCACACAAATGTTTAATGCATCAATATCTGAAGTTGAGTCGATTCTGACACCATGACCGCAATGATTGATTCTTTTGATACGCTACCACAGCTACATAAAGGAATGCAACAATACGTAATATACAGGATGCGGGTTTTATGGTCATGTACTAATCATTGTCCCCTAGTGGGTCACTATGATAACTGACATCTAGAGACAATTGACCCTGCATGGGGCATTCGTGTGTAATATGGCTTAGTACAATATACTACAATATGGCCTAAAGCCATTTAACACATTCATTCATAGAGACATTCTAATGGCTATATTTACTGTTGTTTCCCTACAGAAATAATTAAATTGCACATACGAGTATACTGTAACATTATGATAAAAAAAATGTAGTAACAGTTTTAATGTGTTGACCATATTTTTTTATAGACATTTTTATTTGTAGTGGGTCCAGTCATTTAAACATAATTCACAAGCTTTAGAAACATGAACATATATTAATAAAAAAATTAGTCATTCTTCAAGACTGACAACCATTTGTTATCAAGATCCACCTTTTTCTCATTTTCTCAACAAAATACATATTTTGGTTTTTCAACCTTTACTCGATTTTCTGAAAGTAATGCATCATTTTGGTATTGCAAATATTAAAGTAAAATAAACAAGAGATGTTTGTAAAACATGTATACCCCCAGACCCCCTGACCTTTGATCTAGTGACCTCAACTATAGAGGTCATCTAGTGGTCATGACTAATCAACACGGCAACTTTGAAGATCCTAAGCCAAACCACTGATCATTTATTGATCTAAAAACATTTCACAAGTTAAGGTCATAGATTGGTGACCTTGACCTTTGACCTAGTGACCTGAACAACTATAGGGGTCATCTAGTGGTCATGACCAACCGCCACAGCAAGTTTGAAGAATCCGAACCAAACCATTGAGCAGTTATTAATCTGAAACCATTTCATCAGTTAAGGTCATGCTGACCTTGACCTTTGACCTAGTGACCTAAAAAACAATAGGGGTTATCTAGTTGTCATGACCAACCACCACAGCAAGTTTGAAGATCCTAAGGCAAACCCTTGAGCAGTTATGGATTGGAAACCATTTCACCAGTTAAGGTCATGGTGACCTTGACCTTTGACCTAGTGACCTCAAAAACAATACAGGCCATCTAGTGGTCATGACCAACCACCACAGCAAGTTTGAAAATCGTTAGCCAAACCCTTGAGCAGTTATTAATTGGAAACCATTTCACCAATTAAGGTCATGGTGACCTTGACCTTTGACCTAGTGACCTCAAAAACAATAGGGGTCATCTAGTGGGCATGACTAACCTCCACAGCAAGTTTGAAGATCCTAAGCCAAACCCTTGCGCAGTTATTGATCGGAAACCATTTCACCAGTTAAGGTCATGGTGACCTTGACCTTTGACCTAGTGACCTCAAAAACATTAGGGGCCATCTAATGGTCATTACCAACCACCTAAGCGAGTTTGAAGATCCTAAGCCAAACCCTTGAGCAGTTATTGATCAAAAACCATTTTACCAGTTAAGGTCATGGTGACCTTGACCTTTGACCTAGTGACCTCAAAAATAATAGGGGTCATCTAGTTGTCATGACCAACCAACTAAGCAAGTTTGAAGATCCTAAGCCAAACCCTTCAGCAGTTATTGATCGGAAACCATTTAACCAGTTAAGGTCATGGTGACCTTGACCTTTGACCTAGTGACCTCAAAAACAATAGGGGTCATCTAGAGGTCATGACCAACCACCACAGCAAGTTTGAAGATCCCAAGCCAAACCCTTCAGCAGTTATTGATCGGAAACTATTTCACCAGTTAAGGTCATTGTGACCTTGACCTTTGACCTAGTGACCTCAAAAACAATAGGGGTCATCTAGTTGTCATGATCAACCACCACAGCAAGTTTGAAGATCCTACGCCAAGTCATTTATTAGTTATCATTCGGAAACCATCGATCTACCGACCGACCGACCTACCGACCGACCGACAGACCGACCGACCGACCGACATGTGCAAAGCAATATACCCCCATTTTTTCAAAAGGGGGGTATAATAAATAAATTATTTCCTATTTTTCTGTATTTTGGTGGAAATTCCATTTTTTCGTAAGTACGTACATTTATACATAGTAATGAGAACGTCCCATTTCATCTGAACCCACTTTGCCTAAATACGAAATTCATCTAAAGTTGTCCGGTTCTGTCTAAAAGTTGTTTGGACCCAACTCATGGGCGGGACCCAAATGGTCCCTCTGATCTGAATCTACACTATTTGCTAATGGTCTTGGTCCTAACCTCATCCTATTTTAAAATTATAGTTTATGAATAGTGTAAATTCACTGACAGGTAAAGTAAGTTTTAACTCTTCGCTTGCTATTCACGTCAATAGTGAAAACCCAGATGAGACAGCTCCTGCAGGAGCTGTCTCATCAGGGTCTGCACTATTTACAAGTTGATTGTGCAACAAGTGCATTCCATAGCAGTGATTGCACAGCGAAATACGTGTACACAGTGAAGATATATGTAATTTTACAACAGGGCATGGGTAAAGAAGGAGAAATGTATTTTAAAATTCAGCAAGAGAAGGGTTAAAATTAACAAAATTAAAACACATGTGTTTAATATATTGTATTTCACACCTAAAATAAACATCACACCCCCATAAATAGTTTCCCCTACTCGATAAAGTGTCACTTTCTATGGTTAATCCATGGACGTGATGTCTGGAAAAGTGCGAAAATAATTTGGGTATTTATAGAAACTGTGGAGTTGGATTTTATTTAATTGTGTAAGCAAACAGAACAAACCCTAATTAGACGGTTCCTGTAGGCTCTGATCTGGATCTACTTTGTTTGCAGAGGCGTTAATTTAAAGGAAAAGGTTCAGTTTCTGTGTACATTCCTCCCTGTCAATGGGATCCCTGACTGGCATGTACACAAGTGACGTCACGCAAGGGAGATAATCATGTATCGATTTTCAAAATGCAGGGTTCGCGGTACAATAATCAAAACAAGATAAAACCGGTAAGAATTTTCTACAGCTTGGTGTTTAACTAACTGTATACTATCAGAATTTGACGAAAACCCAATCTGTTTACTTGACCTTTAATATGAATTTTCACATATATTGCGGGGTTTTTGGTAAGTCATTTTATTCTAAAGTTATGGTCCTTGAACTTTGTGTGTTCGTTGCTTTGTTTGTTGGTCAGCTTTTAGTTTGTCTCTTGTTTTCTGGGAAAACTATTAAAATGATATAAATGAAACTTAAAAGAAATGTTTAAGCAACAAAATCTGAAGCTGAGTTTATTTTGAGGTTCATTCAGTTTGTCTTTACAGAGTTATGGCCGTTGCACTTTTCAAAAATCTGCAAATATGAGGATATTTTTTATTTAACTTTTTTATTATCCCCCACTGCATAGCGGAGGGGGGTTATAGGAATGGCTGTCCGTCCGTCCGTCCGTCTGTCCATCTGTCCGTAACAATTTCGTGTCCGCTCCATATCTCCTATACACCTTGAAGGATTTTCAAGAAACTTGCCTCAAATGTTAACCAAGTTGAGACGATGTGCAGAACATATGTGGCAGATATGTCGGCTCAAGGTCAGGGTCACATTTGAAGGTCAAGGGTTTTAACCTTCAATTTCCATTGCATTTTTGTGTCCGCTCCATATCTTCTAAACCCTTTGAAGGATTTTCATAAAACTTGAGTCAAATATTAACCAAATTAAGACGATGTGCAGAACACATGTGGCAGTCATGTCGGCTCAAGTTCAAGGTAACATTTGAAGGTCAAGTGTTTAAACCTTCAGTTGCCATTACAGTTTCGTGTCCGCTCCATATCTTCTAAACCCTTTGAAGGATTTTCATAAAACTTGAGTCAAATATTAAATGAATTGAGACGATGTGCAGAACCCATGCGGCAGTCATGTTGGCTCAAGGTCAAGGTCACGTTTGAAGGTCAAGTGTTCTAACCTTTAATTTCGGTTACATTTTCGTGTCCGCTCCATATCTTCTAAAGCCTTTGAAGGATTTCATAAAAGTTTAGTTAAATGTTAGCTAAATTGAGACGATGTGCAGAACACATGTGCCAGTCATGTCGGCTCAAGGTCAAGGTCACATTTGAAGATCAAGTGTTCTTACCTTCAATTTCCATTATAGTTTCGTTATCTCCTATACCCCTTGAAGGATTTTCAAGAAACTTGCCTCAAATGTTAACCACGTTGAGACAATGTGCAGAACATATGTGGCAGTCATGTCGACTCAAAGTCAAGGTCACATTTGAAGGTCAAGTGATTTAATCTTCAATTGTCCGCTCCATATCTTCTAAACCATTTGAAGGATTTTCATAAAACTTGAGTCAAATATTAACCGAATTGAGATGATGTGCAGAACACATGTGGCAGTCATGTCGGGTCAAGGTCACATTTGAAAGTCGTGTTCTTACCTTCAGTTTCCATTATATTTGTTTCCGCGTCCTATTTTCTTAACAACTGGAAGGTATCACCTTAAGGTCAATGTCTTAATTTAGGTGGCGGCGGTGGGGGATATAGCTGTCCTTTGGACTGCCTTGTTTAATAAGATATTCACTTCATTTTTTTTTAAAATAGTATCACCTTAATATGGAAATCAAGTTCTGAAGCATAGATTAGAAAATATCAACACTTATAAGGCATGTTGAATCAGAGAAAGTTTGCAAGTGGACGTATCATGTACCGTATGCGGTACTCTTGTTGACAGCAGATGTAAGAAAAGGAAAAGACAAGAAGAGCAATATTCTCAACTGGTAGTACCAAAATGTTTAAGAGAAGATGTTATTCTATCTTATCATGACGGACATGCTCATTTAGGGTTGGATAAGACCTATGCAGCTATCAGATCAAAATATTTCTGGCCAAGAATGTATTCAGATATTGACCTGCATGTAAAAACATGTACAACATGTCAAATGTCTAAGCGGAACTATGCAAATACAAAAACACCATTGACACCATTACCTGTGGCCGGTGATGCCTTTGCTAGGGTACATATGGACATCATGGGTCCGCTACCAATCACAAAAGGTCAACATAAATATGTACTAGTTGTTGTAGATTCCTTCACAGCATGGTGTGAAAGTTTTCCCATGAAAACTCAGGAAGCTACTGAAGTTGCAAAAATCCTTTACTCAGAAATATTTTGTAGGTATGGTGCACCACACACTTTAGTAAGTGATAGGGGAAGTAACTTTCTGTCCAAACTTGTGGCTGCTCTGTGTGAATTGTTCCAAATCACTAGACATTATACTTCTGCATATCACCCACAAACAAACAATACAGTAGAAAGAGTCAATGGAACATTAGGTCAAGCTCTCAGATCGTTTTGTAATGCGCAACAAAATGACTGGGATCTGTACCTTCCTGCAATCATGATGGCTTTTAGGAACTCACAATCAGCAACAACGGGTTACACACCATTTGAAATGCTGTTTGGCAGACAAATGCGTATGTCGATTGATACCGCATTAATACCAAAGCCAACATTACCAACAAATGTTCAGGATTACATGGACTCTCTCATCACACAGTTACAACTCACAAACTCATTGGTCACTGCAAACAGGTTATCAGCACAAGAACGTCAAAAAGAGTATCATGACAAAAGAGCTAAAGAACCAACATTCACTGTAGGTCAGCAAGTTCTACTTAGACATGATGGTGCCTGTGTAGGATTGTCTAAGAAATTGTCTCCTAAATATAAAGGACCATACCAGATTACTCAAATTGGGCCAAATAACACTTATCAAATCAAACATTTGGGAGAAAATAGGACTTTAAACACATTAGTCAATGCAAGTCGACTAAAAATCCACCACAACCCATCACTGCGTAGGAATCTAGACGAAAATCAAGATATGATTGAGGAACAGAATGTTGTTCAAAAAGTTGCAACAGGAATGCAGCAAACAACAAATACTGAAGTAGATGAACAGAATTGTCACAACTTCAAAGATGAAGAAGTTTTGAAGATACTCAGAACAAAGATGTACAGTAAAAACCCATGGTATTATTTGCAATTAACAGATGGTAACAGGGTCTGGGCACCAAAACAAATAACACCCACACATCTGTTAAATGAATACCATAGCAAATATACTTGTAAGGGTACAGCAAGGAATAGTAGAAAATACAAGTTATGGAAAAATAAACCTGTAATGTAAATTACATATGCATTTGGATGCAAGGTAGATAAAAATAAAAAAATAAAACCTTGTATGGTACATGTATATCTACTGTACATCATTGATATCAAATAACTCAACTCTCATTATCCTTTTATTAAACTACGGTATTGAGTATATAGAAGATCTTGTTGATCATAACACTAAATAGAAGTTGTAGCGGCCTACAGACTGACCAACTTTGAAAGTAGTGAATTAATTCATGAAAATAGTGCTAACCTATAGGAACAAAGTGGGTTAATTCTAGGGCAACATACATTTTTTATTTGCAGGACGATTCCTGTGTATGGTGGGTCTATTGCTGATTACTGCATTACCAGTAGGGAAAGGAAATATTGAGCAGAGGTTGAACTATGGCACTATCTTCATTGACAGTGGCAAAATAGTTGCCTCAAATGAACATTGGAAGCATACTTTCTTGGTAAAGGCTTGTTTGGTCTAGCAACATCTGATGATGTTCAGGATGTTGCTAATCATGTAAATACACTTATAAAAACAACCAGGTTTATATCAAACTCATTTATTAATGGAAATAAAATTCATAAATTCCACTGATAGACGGATATCAAATTTATATAAAACATTGGAATTCAATCATGACTTAATCGTAAATGCTAGTAACAAAATACACAAGTCATTGCAATCAGTTGCAAGACAACATGCCATGGATGTGGCTATTGCAAAGGTTAGATCTAATTGTAAGGATTTAACAAATGCTTATGTTAAAGTTTACCAAGGTGTCAATATGCTTCTGCAGGGTAAAATATCAGAAACGATTATACCCTACCCAACATTAAAAGCTGTTCTACAAAATGTATCTATTTCTGCAAATGCCCATGGTTATACTCTCATGTCATCAGATCCAAACTTCTATTACAGGGATGGAAAATTCATATTCTTTAGGCAGAATGAAACTATATACATAACACTCAATGTCCCAGTTTATAAGCCAGAGAACAAGTTAAAACTGTATGAAATACTGGTTTTCCCAGTTCCAGTACATGCATCTTCCATACACGGAACTAAAGTAAAAGATATGCCCAAACACATGGCAGTGTCAGAGACAAACAATAATTTTGTTGAATTACAATCTGATTCCTTGAATTATTGTGAATCTTATGAGAAATTTAAATTATGTACATATAACGTCCCTTTGACTCCCATCAGTCATCCACAATGTTCAGTTAGTCTTTTTCTTGGGAATAGAACTAATATCAACAATTATTGTCAGTTCACCTTTGAACATGATGTCTTAAAACCAAGCTTAAGGCAAGTAAATGAAACACACTTCATGGTTTTTAACACATCATCCATCTCATTGAACTGTCCTAATGGTAAAAGACTTGTCAAAGGATGTCAGTTTTGTTTGATGACAGTCCCATGCAACTGCTCTATAGAAACTGTTAACTCATATATTTCAACTCGATTAACTCACTGCCATCATCATACAACACCAGTCACATTTCTACATCCAATTAATCTTGCAGTGCTTCAGCAGTACTTTGATGACTCAGTTTTACATTCAATTCAATCATACACCTCATTTACTGATGAAATAAACGTAACCATTCCAAATTTTAAATTCTTTCAACACAACTTCTCTGACCTTATTGCAACAGAAAAGGCAGAACATTATAATCTAAAGAAAATGGTTCAAATTGCTAAAAGAAATGACATGATTTACACTTTATTAGCTGATCCACTGTTCCAAAAAGCATTTTCGAAGACTCAAAAGATTCCTTTTGAATTTACTATGTCGATAATATCAACTGTAATTGCTACACTCTGTCTAGTAGTAACCATAGGCCTGTTTGTTAAATATCGCCAGTTAGTTCTCTTATATTCAGCAGCAAATATCATAGCAAGGGCTGATGCCATCAAACATGAACTACCATCATTTCATTACACAACTTCAACAATGTCTAACACAGAATACATTGCATCTGATAGTGTAATAGATGTGTTTTCAAGTTCAGAGTTCCTTGTCATTTTTCTGCTACTTTCATTTTATGTAATATTCAAGTTGATCCAAAATTACTTTTCAAACACAATCACAAATACCCTTATGTTAGATATAACAAATGGAGGTCAATATATTCAAATTCCGATTATGCAACTCCCATTGAGTGTTCACCAATGTCATTTCACATGTACTAATACACTCACATCTGTGACATTAAAAATGTCACTTATATCAAGACTGCAAATTGACTTTGGGGACTTTCTCATTGAGGATAAATTAACTCACAAAACAATACCACCACCCACATCATTTACAATTAATCCAATTAAGGCATATACACTACATACGATACTGAAAACAAACTTCGCAACCTTTCTTTGGATCAAGCAGAATACTACATGCATACCAATTGATATACAAACACCCATAACAGATATTGCTATTCAGTCTCTGCAGCTGCAAGAAACTAACAATCCGTTAATACCATAAGACAATACATTTCAATGTTTACTTCATTTTTTTTCTTTGGACCTCATATATAGTTAAAGCAGATATAAAATTCAATTTTCTAATGGGATCAAATTTATTAATTGTCAATGTTGATGGCCATACCTCTCGAACAGCACTGTCAACCATCATCCGGGGCCCAACAGCAGGATACCTTATCAACCTTACCCATGGATACCAACTTCCAACCAACCAGTACAAGAAACTCGATGTCACAAATCCCTGCTCGACTTTACTACTTTTTCATTTACAAAAGACGATGATATTACCATGTGTACATATTATATATATTATCTGTAAACAAGGATGAATAATGTTCACTTTATCATTGCATTTTGTATTTTATATTTGTCAATTGTATAACTTGTCTAAGCATTACTTACAAAGAACTTACTTGTATATAAAGTTCTTTGTAAGAACATTTTTCAAAAATATATTTAACTGAATTATAATGCGGAGCATTATTTTTAAAACAGGGGGAAGTTGTCACAAGGAAAATATCCAATAAGCTCCCAATTAATTATTTACATTAATATTGGAAATTACTATACCTTATTGATAAATATTTATAAACATATGTCAGATAGGTTCTGGTATAGTAAAATGGATGTAACAAATCCAATAGACATATGGTCCACCTATTACAAATGGGGACACTGAAAGGAATTATAAACACTAACTGTTAAATAATATATCGAAAATATTGCTTTTCATTTATTTTGTTATATTGACTACCTAACGAGATTTGGTGTTCAAGTATATAAGAAGCAGCCAAAACTGAGACAGGCACACAACTTTAGGCCGTCTCAACAATAAAGACTTTTACTGGACACCATTCTCAACTCTTATTTAGGTAAGTCATATTTACTGCTATTTGATAAAGAGCTTTTAAATAATGTTATTATTACATAAAATTCTGCTTGTCTGCTAAACTAAGTACAAACTGTTATATTCTGTATTATATTATCTTAATATGTAAAAAAAATGTCTGTGTATCTCTATTTAGAATGTTTGCATAAAGTGTGTATGTGTTTAGAATGTTTGCTTAAGTTAAACATTGAAAATTGTTAAGCATCAAACTTGAATATTGAATATTGTTAAGTTAATTTAAGTATTCAAGTATCCTGAGCTAATTATTCAATTGTGTATATATCTTTGAAATGTTGTTGATGCAGTTCGTTAAATATTGTTATGTCCAAGTATATATAGAATCAGTATAAGAGTCACATTAACTTAATATTGAAATTATGTCTATATCTGGCATGGATAGGTTCTCTCACACAAGTTAGTGAGTAGCTCTACATTTCAGATCTAGTACTATTTATCTTGCTAATTCCCTAATTCGAACTGTATAGACATGTATGTTAGATTGAATTGTTTATATATATGACACACAACTTTAGGCCGTCTCAACAATAAAGACTTTTATGACAGGCCGAGGGTAGTACTCTATGATGGTATACTCTTAAACTTGGATACAGGAGGAGCTTACCAGACTCATGTATTACCTTTCCCTGTCGTGCCCTTAACGGCTTACCTACAGGTGCTCTGACTTCAGCAAAGTCATTGAGTACATATTTGACGGATTGTCACAGTTATTATGCTATGTTTTACATGTTGTCCTGTGTTCACCGTCGTCTATGTTGTGGGTAAGTCCAGCGGGGATACCTTTATTTACAATATTTGTAAAGCTAGGGTGACTTTGAGAGAGGAGTGAGGTTAGGACGTCCGTAAACCGGTTTAAACCCCCAGTGGTGTTTTTGCTACTGACCGTGCCAAGGCGGTACTCTCTTTGTCACCCTTCCTTTTGTTTGCCTTGCGTCTTTGTGCTTGTGGTTTGTTCGTGTGTGAAACGTTTGTCCCTGGTTTTTGTGTGTCTTTTGGTGTTTTCTGTGTTCATTTCGTGTGTGTGTGTGTGTGTGCGTTTGGGTGTGTGGTTGTGTGTGTGTGATGCTGTCTATCGGTGTTTTGGTGGTGGTTGCGTCTTGCATGTGGCTTTGCCTGCTTGACTTTACTACTTTTCCATTAGTATGGAATTTCCAAGCTAAACCAGAGACAGGTCCAAGGTGTAACGCTCTGCATAGTGGGGGTAATTAGGAAATAAAACCAATAAAGAAAAAAGAAAAGGAGGTGAATAGAACGGTATAGAAAATGACTTGGTTAAAAGTATTGATAGTGTTAATCATCTACTGCCAGATACACAAATCCAACATAAAAGTGAAAACACCGTACATAGAAGACCAAAGTAATGCTGAATGCAGGGTAACTGTAAATCTCCATATGATTCTCTCGACAAATGTATTTAGGAAGGGGAACAAAATCAAACACTCTTGTAAACACACAAACATATATCTAATACTCCTTCTACTCCTTGCATCAAATGGCATACATCCAAATCCTGGACCCAAAAATAATAGCACTGAATACCTGTGTGGCACATGTGACCTACCTGTCACGTGGGACCACAAAGCAATTGTCTGTGATACGTGCAACCAGTGGTATCACACAAACTGCCAAGACGTACATAGCGGGACATATAGCAACTTGATGAATGATAGTGAATCAGTAAGATGGGACTGCCTCATCTGCGGAAACCCAAATTATACAAACATATGCTTCGGAACAACAGCAGTGGACACCTCCAATCAGTATTCGGTCTTGTCAAATTGGAATAGCATAACAGAATCCTTTGATACTGTACCAGTACCAGTACATGCTTCAACCCCTAACCGAAACAACAGAAAAGATAGACCCAAGAAACAGTTTACCCCACTTAGAATATTAAACATCAACTGCCAATCAATTAGAACCAAACAGCACCAAATTGAAAATGTAATAGATAGCACAAAACCAGATGTCATCATAGCGACAGAAACATGGCTACATCCAGGAATAAATAATAATCAAATAATTCCACCACAGTTTAATATATATAGGAAAGATAGAAAAGATCGTACGGGGGGAGGAGTGCTAATAGCAATACATGAGAAATACTCGAGCTCCGAAATTCCTGAACTTGACACCGACGCTGAAATAATCTGGGCCAAATTACAACAATGTGGAACTAAAGAATTAAAAATATGCTCATACTACCACCCGAAAACGTCAGACGACCTAGATTCTTTTGAAACATCAATCCAAAGAGCAAACAATGGACATGCCCAGAGACTGATTGGGGGGATTTCAACTTACCTGGATGGGATTGGAAAGAGAAATGTCTCAAACCTAAAACTCAAAACATGAAAAACCACTACCATCTGTCGGATATCCTAGACGAACAAGGTATGGCCCAAGTTGTGCAAGAACCAACTCGAAACAATGCAACTCTTGACCTCTTCATAACAAATCTTCCGAATAAAGTTCAAAAAGTTGAGACGATACCGGAAATATCTGACCACGACATAGTATATTTAGAATTTCAATCTGATAACAATAAAATCATCCAGAAAACAAGGAATATCAAACTTTATAAGAAGGCCAACTGGGATAGCATGGCGGAGGAAATGAAGGAACTAGACCAAAAAATAAAGGTAGAATGTGAAGCAGGGAAAGACGCTGAACAGCTGTGGACCACCTTCAAAACAGATCTTCAAAATAGTACAAATAGACATATACCATCAAAAACAACAAAGGTAAAAGACAAGCTACCCTGGATCACCAGAGACATTAAGACAACAATCAAAAGACGAGATCGAGCTTTCAAAAAGAAAAAGAAAACAAATAACGCAGCGGACATAAAAAGATATAAAGACCTGAAACATCTAGTCCAACGAAAATCCAGACAGGCATACTGGAAGTATATAAATGACATCCTTACTGTTGAGGTGAATGAAGAAGAACGTACTACTAGTAAAAGATTTTGGACATACATAAAACACAAGAAGAGCGATAAAAGTGGAGTTTTCACCACTGAAAAAGAGTGGTATACTTGAGACAGAACCGAAAGCAAAAGCGAATATTCTAAATCAACAGTTCAAATCAGTTTTCTCGAAACCAGACAAAATAACACCGCAAACATTTAAAGACGGAAAGTATATGCCTGAAAACGAAATCTATCCAAAAGCAGATGAAATAAACATAACGGAAAAGGGAGTATTGAAACTACTGTCAAATTTGAAGCCACACAAAGCGGGGGGACCCGATGAAATAAAGCCGTTAATATTGAAGGAATTGGCACAGGAAATCTCCCCTATATTGACAAACATCTTCCAAAAATCTCTTGAATCTGGTGAGGTTCCCGCTGACTGGAAAAGGCACGCATCACCCCAGCGTTCAAAAAAGGACAGAAATACCAAGCAGAAAATTATCGGCCCATTTCGCTGACCTGTGTGTGTTGTAAACTGATGGAACACATCATCACCGGTCATCTGATGAGGCACGCAGAAGTAAATAACATACTCTACCCTCTGCAACATGGATTCCGCAGTAAACGTTCCTGCGAAACACAGCTTGTAGAATGTATAGATGATCTATCTAAAAATCTTGAAGAGGGAAACCAAACAGATCTGTTAATACTTGATTTTTCAAAAGCTTTTGATAAAGTATCACATTCACTCCTTCTTCACAAGTTAAGCCATTATGGCATAAAAGGTAATACTCTCCAATGGATTAATGCTTTTCTAACTGGCAGAACCCAGGTTGTCGCGGTCGAAGGCGAAGAGTCTGACACGGAAACAGTTGATTCTGGGGTACCCCAAGGCTCGGTACTTGGACCCAGTCTGTTTCTGTTTTACATAAACGACCTGCCGAGAGGCCTGAGTTCGACTGTCAGACTGTTTGCAGACGACACTATTGCCTATTTGACTGTAGCCTCAAGGGTTGACTGCCAGGTACTACAGGAAGACTTGGACAGGTTGGCGGAATGGGGAGACAAATGGAAAATGGAATTCCATCCCAATAAGTGCTCGGTATTATCTGTGACGAAAAGGGAAAACGCCATACACCATAACTATCGCTTACACGGAAGCACTCTCGCTCATGAAAAGTCCACAAAATACCTTGGTTGCACTATCACAGACAACTTGGACTGGGGGAACATATAAACAACATAACAAACAAAGCTAACAGAACACCAGGCTTTCTTCATAGAAATTTACATATCTCCTCACAAAACATAAAAGAAAAAGCATACCTCACTTTAGTAAGACCCCAGCTAGAATATGCCTGCACCGTATGGGACCCATACAAGAAAACACATACATATAAGTTAGATAAAAATCAAAGGCGCAGCGCAAGATATGTCATGGGCAAACATAGAAACTAGGGATGTCAACGGCTAACCGGTTAACCGGTTAATCGATCGGATGACCGATAATCGGTTATTAAATATGATATTCGATTACCTGAATTAAAAAATAAATATGAAAATTGATAGTGTTAATCATTTTATAATGACACTAAAATCCCGAAAAATTAACTTTCTCTTCCCATCCATATCATAAAGACTGCCCCCTGTTGTGACAAACAAGCCCTCAAGGCAGATTAGTGATAGCATCCATAGGTCTAAGGTGTCACCAGTAGATAAGCGCCAATCAAGCACATTTTGTTTTGATAACCACTGTATCATTTGGAGCAGTTTGTTGTTTGTATCTTGTTTCGGTCGAATGACAATATCCACTCAAGTGGATCAACACCTGTTTTGCGCAAGTTACTCGCTACATCAATTTGTGTTTAGTTAAAGAACATATGAAGCAGCAATTCGTAACTACTCGTCGTATTCCGTCAGAGGTCGGAAATTAGCTGAGGTGTTCCGAGTGGTGAAGCAGGATAAATTCATTCTATTTACCAAATGTACGCAAGAAACAACGAACTATCCGAGCTGTCAATGTGTAGCCATGTGGGCAGAATTCCTTCGCTAAACACACGTTACGGCAGATAAAATAGGTTGTAACTCTATACCTTTGAGTTTTAATAGATACAGCTGCAGTATTCGAGTCACCGAATAGAACTTGCCGGAAGTGCGTTTGCATTATCTCCCTTGATAAAAATCTGACAGCTAGAACACTGATACTTTGTTGTTGGTCTGTTGACATATCTTTGAGAAAACCATAGTCATTGCATTTATTCATTGGTAGTATTTGTTTTGAAAACCCGTTTAATAGAATAATATATTAAACATCTGGGGCCAATACACGTGCAGTCCGCTGTTATGAGGTATCCAGACACACACGAACTTCGTCAAATTTGTAATGTCGTTGTATAATAGTCACAAATCTTCCGGTTAACCGGTCGAAAGAATGAACGATTAATCGGTTAGTGAAAATACCGATTATTGACATCCCTAATAGAAACAGATCCAGTGTAGGGGAAATGCTGAACATACTCAAATGGAAAGACCTTAAAACAAGAAGAAAGGAAGCCAGACTGTCTATGTTTTACAAAATAAGCAACAACTTAGTAGAAATAAATCCAGATAAGTACTTAAAAAAACCTAATAGAAATACTAGATATGCACAACCCCATAGTTATGCAGTTCAAACATCGAGAACAGATTCCAGGAAATGGTCATTCTTCTACCAAACTACTAAAGACTGGAATGCACTACCACAAAACATCGCAGAAGCAAAGTCGCTTGAGATATTTAAATCTCAGGTGACAAAGCAAATCTGACAAAAAAAGCTATTCCAAAATATCAATGGGAAGGGGGGTTGTTATTGCGCACAACTGGCAGAGTATTCGGCACGACGAAGGCGGCCAGTCACAGGAAGAAGAAGAAGAAGAATATTGGAAATCAAACTACTTCATCATTGCAACATTTGTTAGTAATGTATGTGAGGAAATGCACTTGTGCTGAAGTAATTTTTTATGAGATATAATTATGATGAGGAAAAAATACAAGTAATGAAAGTACAAGTTCTGAACAGTAATAATAACCCATCCTGGGGCATTGAATTTCATCAGAAATTAAGAATAGCCAACTAAATTTAACAAAATAGTAGTGTTTTTGTATGTAGTTGAAGAACATCAGCAATTTTATCTGAACCTTAGAAGTGTCCCAACCCTAACGGTTTTGAGGTTAAACATGTGTCAGCTTGTTTTATTGCAAAATGCAAATAAGTTTATATCATTATACATTTTTATTCATCCCTCATTCACCGGTATCATGGAATAGGGTGTAAAATATTAAGAATGATGTTCTAAGCCTTTAGGAAAATCAAGTTTCCAACATTTAAGCCTCTCTCTCTAGACAAACAAGCCATATAATGAGTCTTGATTAAGTCCAATACAGTCATTTTTCATCGTTATATTTATAAAAAAGCTTCCCTTAATCATATAAATACTTTCTGAGGATATTTAGGTACAAATAACAACTTACTCTTAACAACATGACATGAACATTTTATGTCCCAACCCTAACGGTTAGGTTTAACAGCTTACTTTAGATGTTAATATCTTTTTAGAAGTAAATGCAAAAGATATAAAATTTGGCATATCACTTAACAGTATATTGTTTTATTTGCTAAAATATGATTTGGCAGTCTAAATGGTCTCTGATGATAAAAATAGAAATTCTTTGTGTCAATATTGATTTTTATGCCCCCAAAGGCGGGCATATAGTAATCGCATTGTCCGTCCTTCCGTCTGTCCGTCTGTCCGTCTGTCCGTCCGTCCGTCCGTCTGTCCGTCTGTCCGTCCGTCTGTCCTTCCGTCCCAAATTCGTGTCCGGTCTGTAACTTCTTCATCTATAAATGGATTTCAATATAACTTGGTACAAATGTTCACCAGACAGAGACGATGTGTCGCGTTCAACTCCCCGGTCCATGGGTCAAAGGTCAAGGTCACAGGGTACAATTACTTTGTCACAAATTTCGTGTCCGGTCTGTAACTTCTTCATCTATCAATGGATTTCAATATAACTTGGCACAAATGTTCACCAGACAGAGACGATGTGTCGCGTTCAACTCCCCGGTCCATGGGTCAAAGGTCAAGGTCACAGGGTACAATTACTTTGTCACAAATTTCGTGTCCGGTCTGTAACTTCTTCATCTATCAATGGATTTGAATATAACTTGGCACAAATGTTCACCAGACAGAGACGATGTGTCGCGTTCAACTCCCAGGTCCATGGGTCAAAGGTCAAGGTCACAGGGTACAATTACTTTGTCACAAATTTCGTGTCCGGTCTGTAACTTCTTCATCTATCAATGGATTTCAATATAACTTGCCACAAATGTTCACCACACAAAGACGATGTGTCGCGTTCAACTCCCAGTCCATGGGTCAAAGGTCAAGGTCACAGGGTACAATTACTTTGTCACAAAGTTCGTGTCCGGTCTGTAACTTCTTCATCTATCAATGGATTTCAATATAACTTGGCACAAATGTTCACCACACAAAGACGATGTGTCGCGTTCAACTCTTAGGTCCATGGGTCAAAGGTCATGGTCACAGGGTACAATTACTTTGTCACAAATTTCGTGTCCGGTCTGTAACTTCTTCATCTATCAATGGATTTAAATATAACTTGGCACAAATGTTCACCACACAAAGACGATGTGTCGCGTTCAACTCCCAGGTCCATGGGTCAAAGGTCAAGGTCACAGGGTACAATTACTTTATCACAAATTTCGTGTCCGGTCTGTAACTTCTTCATCTATCAATGGATTTCAATATAACTTGCCACAAATGTTCACCAGACAGAGACGATGTGTCGCATTCAACTCCCTGGTCCATGGGTCAAAGGTCAAGGTCACAGGGTACAATTACTTTGTCACAAATTTCGTGTCCGGTCTGTAACTTCTTCATCTATCAATGGATTTCAATATAACTTGCCACAAATGTTCACCACACAAAGACGATGTGTCGCGTTCAGCTCCCTGGTCCATATGTCAAAGGTCAAGGTCACAGAGTACAATTTTTGGGGGCATTTGTCACGTGACTGTGACATCTCTTGTTTTTCTGCCAATTTTCGTGAATAACATCAGAAAAAATCATCGATTAGCTAGTTTGCTCCATGTAAAATACACAAACGTGTCTACTTAGACCTTGTGTAACTATGAATATATTAGTTAAGTATCATATTACTATTACAGAACTATTGCATGCTACTCAAATTAACCATGTCTGTTAAATATTTTGCAGCTAAATGGGTAATTTAAAGAACATTTTCTCAAAAACATCCACACATTTCTTCAAAATCTATCGATTTGTATTAATTTTGATGGTTTTACAATATAATGCAGCTAGAGAAAATAAGTTTTAAGAAATATTATTTTTTTTACAAAATGTCACACCTTATTCGCTTTAGGCCATATGTTAAAATGTAAAACATACATTCACATAATATATATTTAAAGAGAATTTATATAAAAAAAAAGCTATAAAACACACACTTTTTTCTTGAATATTGAAGAAACATTGCCAATTCTTTGCAGTGTAATTAATATTATGATTGAATATTTTTCCATTTAATGCTTAAATTCTGAAATTGAACTATCAACATATATGAATTATTAATAAGTAATGTATAAATCAATCTGACATGGGAAATAAAAAAATGAAACTACATTATACTATAAGATGAACTGATACTATATCATTATTGATCCTATATATGTTTTTTTTTTATATTTCATAAATTACGTATAATAATCACTTCAAAGTACCATTTTGTATTTAATTTATATATTAACTATCAAATATCAGAACTAGCATGGGGAGCATAAAGGTAGTGCAAGCAGCATACATGTAATCACTTTACAATTTGGTAACTATCTTTCACACCTTTAACAGATTAATGCTATTAGCACTTAACTGACACTTGTGACCACTTTACTTGATTGGTAATGTGGTATGTGGGCATGTGGACAGGTGCGTGATAGCTCTCGTGAAATTTGGACATTTGCAAAGAAATTACTAAGACTTGATGGATAAATTTTGTACCAATGTGTTCGGAAAATAATTGACTTCATGCCTCTAAAAGTGAAAAAACAAAATAATTCTGGAAAAAAGGAGAAAAAACGTAAAAACATTTCGCCTTTGTTTGCTGAAACGGGTACACAGAGCACGAGATTGCACGAGGACAACGATTCGGTGAGTGAAAACCAAAACAAAACAAACAAAAAGAGACGACATAAATCTGAGACTGTAAACACAGACAGTCAGTGTTCGGACAGGCAGTCTGTAAACACAGACAGTCAGTTGAACAGCCATTACTTTGTATATGATTCACAGACAATAAGTGCCATAAGTAACCTAAACAATGGCGGGTACTCTCAGCTTCCTCCTGGCCAATATATGCAACCCCCGCAAGGACAATATGTTCAATTTACACAAACCAACCCTTTAAGTCCACAACCGCCACCATGGGCAACAGGTATCATTGAAGATATAAAAAGTATAAAAACGTCAGTGGCAAAAATCGAGGGTATAGAAAAAACTGTAAATTTTGTCAGCTCAAAACTCACGTTACTTGAAGAGAAGGTTCAAGATGTAGATAAAAGGTTACAAGATGTGGAAATATCGACCAGGTTCATAAGCGATCAATACGAACAGCAAAAGGCAGACATCTCGAAAACGCGAAAACAAGTTAACAGTGTAGAAGAATCCTGTAACAATCTAAAAGAGAAAGTTGAGATATTTGAGAAATCACAATCCAGTTTAAGTGACAAAATATTAGATGCTGAATTCCGCAGTATGAGAGACAACCTCATATTCTATGGGATCCCCGAAACAACTGCCCCCGATCTGGATCGCAATGAACCCATCGATGATCCCTCCATTGATACATTGGCCACAGCAAGTAATAACAATGCGTACGACACAGAAACGAAAAAATGCATTAAACAAGTGAAAAGCCTGATCAGAAACCAAGGTTGATGCATCTGCTATGATTTTTGATAGGGCACATAGATTAGGTGGAGAAAACTCAAGGAAAGCCCGGCCGATAGTTGTGAAATTCCACTACTACCAAGATCGGGAACAGGTACGTAGGGCGTCACTAAATTACAAGGACGAGCTAAAAAAAAGAAACGTAGGAATCGGTGTGCAAATTCCAAAGGAATGGAAAGATGAGAGAAAAAGACTCAATTCTGTGTTTATGGAAAAAAGACAGAAATGTCACAAGGTCAAATTCGTGAGAGAAAAACTCTTTGTAGACAATGAACTGTACGACCCAACTCAAACTCCAACTCAAACTCAAAAATAAAGGTGTCAGGAAGAACAATTAGACGTTATTGTATGGAATATAAATGGGCTAGCTAGAAAACTTGGGGACCCAGATTTCTTGAATTTAATAGTAATCTCAAGGTACTTTTGCGACACGGTATTTCACATCCTGAATTTTATGGTGATGTGATTTACAAACTTCGTAAAATTATTGGACATACCCATTTTCTCACTTTGTTCATCAAATATATAAAACAATTCATTAAAAAGGGATACGATCCTGTATTACTACAACATACTGCATGTTTGGTTGTGAACCCTTTTACAGTTGGCAATCACGCTGGCCTCTTTGCATGTACGCCGACAAGAAAGGTTTAGTACTCTATGAAGGCGACCTCTTAAATCCAGAAATGGAAGGAGAACGTCGGATATCTGTACTATTTCATTTTTGTCGTACCCTTTATTACTTTTCTACAGTTACTCTGTTTGCAGCTCAATCATTGAGTACACTAGCGATAGGTGGATACAGTATGTTCAATTAAATGTTTTTTTGTTATACATGCACTTTACCACTGTATTTGCTGTCGCGGTTGTTGTAGATTAGTCGGAGAGGGGATACTATTAGTTACACGGTTATTTGGCAGGGTGTACGGGCTGTTATGACCGGGTTAGATCCCGTATTTCCTGAGGCGTTAGCCGAAGGAAATACGTGGTCTAACCCGGTCATACCAGCCCGTACACCCTGCCAAATTACCGTGTAACGAATTTATTACCAGTCAGAGATGCGACTTACCTAATTAAGAAACGAACGACTCTTATTTTGCTGACATTAGATCTCTAATAGTATGACGACATGACAAAGAAAACATGACGTCGTCACAGAGCAAATATGACGTCGTCTCAGAGCAATTTCGAAAGAAGAATTGAAACTTCACTTGTAAACATTAACGGTGACACGTTGTACTGATAAGTTGATAGTGTTAAATTGAGGAACGTATGAGGTACATTTTTTACGTTTATTATCGATTATTTGGTCGTAATCCATCCAGAATTATTGGAGTAAGGACGATATGAAATTTCGAATCGATGCTAAAAATAAAAACAAAACGAATGACGTCACGCGTCAAATTTGAATAATTCTGTATTCTCCGTGGAAGCCGCTGAATACGGTACTGTACACCCCGGCAGGTTTTGGCAAACTGACCAATCAAATTCCAAGGATTTACTCTGACTGGTAATAAGTTTATTTACACTGTTTGTCTTTTAGGATGGGGATGGAATAAGGGTGAGGCTGGGCGCCCATAAACCGGTTTAAACCCCCGGTGACTTTTGTCACTGACCGTTCCAAGGCGGTACTTCCATCTTCCTCCTATTGTATGTTTGTTTTGTCTTTGTGCGTCTCTTGTTGTTTTTTCTACCTATGTACATTTGCTGTTTCCTTGTGTTGCTGTTCGGGCGAGTGTTTGTTCTGTATGTGGTGTTTCCTGCATGACTCATTTTTGTACTATGGTTATGAAAACACACACAGTTTAATCTGGACATATCAGGCTACCACGCTGATCATTTGTTTGGAAACAAATATGCAAATACTCGCCGTGGTAGATATTCTGTTGGAATTTCTTTGTATTATAAAACAGATCTGGTGAACAAAATTAAAGTAGTTGAAAAATGTCAAAATGGTATTATGTGGATAAAATTGTGTAAAACGTTATTCTCTTTTGATGAAGATGTATACATATGTTGTACATATATAACTCCGATTGGCTCGAGAACATTACGAAATAGAGACATAGACTTATTTGATGAAATAGAAATGGGGTTGAAAAATATATTAAGCAAGGGAAAGTTTATTGGGGGGGGGGGGCGCGATAGTCCACCCAGTGTTACCACACTTTCGAGCTCTAGTGCCTGTTTAACACACCTCGTTTTTTTGGTATAATTATTTTTCAATCGCGTTGTAATATAGTTCTCAACTCTCCCCACAATTACAAATAAGTTTAGCCTTCTTGGCTTTTGATTTAATTTCCGATATTCTGCATGACTTAGATGCACACTCATGAAGGATTTTGCGATTGTTGTTAAGGTTATATATATACGTTTGGTAATTGTTATTTATACGCACTCAAATAGAAGTTTAATTTACATATATGACCTTAATACCATTTGACGTCTCTTCGATTTTTGGTATAATTATTATTCGCTCGCGTTGTAAAATAGTTCCCAAACTATCCTGTGAATATCAAATAACTGAACATTATTTCATCCATAAAAGTATACTCGGCGTCCTTTTGCAATATTTTGCATTCAACTGATTGAAATCCATTAATACTTCGCGTTTTTTTAAATTTGATTTGAAGGCTGTTGATAATATTTCTACGCGCACATTTTCCAGAAGTCGCCATCTTGTTTACACGAAGAGCCATCTAAACTACGCAGTAAGTAACCATTTATTGAAATCAGTTTGTAGTCGCCTTTGTTTCGTTACTTATCCAGTATATAATGAAATAAAGTACATGTACTTGTATTAATAGTCGTATTTTACGTTTCGAAACAAGAACGTATTAGAAATTGTGTCAGTTCTATGGGTGGTTGACACGAATCCGCGCTAAAGCGTGTCAGGTGTGTGGTCAACATCTACAGGGATGTAGTTCGTAAAGGTTAAAGCCTTGAGTCAGTGCGGGCATATTGTTTTGTATAGACAAAGAATTTACGTGTCCTCGTGTGTTTTAAATGAACGTTTAACCACCCCCTCCATTTCGCCCAGTTTGTATGATTGGATAGGCAAAATGTCCAGTGTGTAGATGGCGCTGATAATGGTGGGGTATTCAGATAGCGATCATTACACATTTGTGCTTCTAAAGGTTAAAACATGTTTTAGTAAAAGTACAAAAATGAGTCATGCAGGAAACACCACATACAGAACAAACACTCGCCCGAACAGCAACACAAGGAAACAGCAAATGTACATAGGTAGAAAAAACAACAAGAGACGCACAAAGACAAAACAAACATACAATAGGAGGAAGATGGAAGTACCGCCTTGGAACGGTCAGTGACAAAAGTCACCGGGGGTTTAAACCGGTTTATGGGCGCCCAACCTCACCCTTATTCCATCCCCATCCTAAAAGACAAACAGTGTAAATAAACGTATCCCCTCTCCGACTAATCTACAACAACCGCGACAGCAAATACAGTGGTAAAGTGCATGTATAACAAAAAAAACAACAACATTTTATTGAAAATACTGTATCCACCTATCGCTATTGTACTCAATGATTGAGCTGCAAACAGAGTAACTGTAGAAAAGTAATAAAGGGTACGACAAAAATGAAATAGTACAGATATCCGACGTTCTCCTTCCATTTCTGGATTTAAGAGGTCGCCTTCATAGAGTACTAAACCTTTCTTGTCGGCGTACATGCAAAGAGGCCAGCGTGATTGCCAACTGTAAAAGGGTTCACAACCAAACATGCAGTATGTTGTAGTAATACAGGATCATATCCCTTTTTAATGAATTGTTTTATATATTTGATGAACAAAGTCAGAAAATGGGTATGTCCAATAATTTTACGAAGTTTGTAAATCACATCACCATAAAATTCCGGATGTGAAATACCGTGTCGCAAAAGTACCTTGAGATTACATTTGTACTTGCCAATAAGCGAGAGATTTCGATAGTAAAATTTAGAGAAAGTTTTTCTTAGTTTATGGTATCTATATCCTTGTTTAAGCAGTTTATCAGTTAAAATGAGATTTCGACTGTTAAAATCGTCAATAGATGAACAAGCTCTAGCAAAACGCATAAGTTGAGATATATAAACCCCGTAAGATGGAGCACGGGGAACATCCCCGTCAAGATGAGGAAAATTTACAATATTAAAATCAAAATCATCTCTTTTGTCATATTAATCGTAGAAATGGCATAGACAGTGACTGAATGTTGTGTATCAGCTACTCAGAACGAGGGATGCTGTTTTTATTGAATTGATAAATGCTTTTCCGGTCTAGCAAGTTGTTAATCGTGGAAAGCTGAATGTTTTGTATCGGCTTCTTGGATTTGGTGAATGTATGAGGGATGCTGACTTTATAAGTCTCTGTACTGGTACCCTGCAGCTAACTTCTACTATACAGTCTGATACATAACTAGCTATCATCTATCTCCATATAGGGCGAATCGCCGTGACGTCACGCGCACCTGTTATCTTAGCCAAGAAAAGCTTGGTGGGCAAAAATACTGACAACTGATATGTAAACAATAACAGAAACATTGACAGCACTTTGAAAACTTCTGTTAAAATTAATAAAAAAACTATTATGGTGCAATCGTTGATGATAATTACATCGATAGTACGTGTAAAAACATAAACATGAACCGAAAATTGATTTTGGAAGATGAATTTACACGATACAAACGTCTTTATTTGGAGTCGGTTGTACAACAAATAACACGACAGATATACAATAAACTATTTGCCGGCTATGTAACAAAAATAACAACAGTTTAACATGACAACCTGTGGAATTGAAAGATATAAGCTTTTCAAAGCATGGGTAATGCACAGTACAAAATTATAATCAGAAAAAAGTTAAATATTGGTAAAATACACAAACCCTTTCCCTGCTCAGTATTCGTGTAAGAAATAATGATATCATGACTAATTATAAGCTAATGTTTCTAATGACATTTGTAGACAGGATTGTTTTGTTGGTAGAAACTGTAGATTCGGACCTATTACAATTTCATAAATAAACAGAGCAGACCCAGTATGATATGGGTCTACGCTGTTTGCAAATACACGAACACACGTTTATATTAGAGAAAGGGTTACATCTTTGAATGCTTAAATTTTAAGGTGGAATGACCCGTCATTGTTTAACTGCAAATCCCATTCATTATATAATAAGACTTAAATTTGCTATATGATTTTGAATAATAAACAGTGAAGACCCTGGTCAGATGATTGCTTGTTTAGCTATATATATTGTCTGGGTCTACATTTTGCAAATGTCAGTACTTTTATTCACCGCATTCAAAGATTCTAACAATACACACTATTTGTTTTGAATACTGAAAATGAATTGTGTTAGACAGTTGGAGACTATATTATTACATTACTTACTCAGCCGAAATACTGGTAATTTACTTACTAGACATAGGAAAACAGTAACGATCAAAGGTGCCAGATGGTCAGTAAATCCCCTAATTTCTCAGCAGGGGACAAGGGTCAGCGATCACGGAACTGCCATCTATCACACACTGTCTTATCAACAAAGTTATGAACTATTACGTGACAGGAATGCTTCTATTGTGACAACTACATGTACCAAACTATGTGCCAATTGTCTAAAGTTATGATTTGTTAAACAGCTTCCCGAACAATAGAAGACAACTATGTTTTGACTAATTAGATCTATGGCTAAGCATAATTAAATCCCAACGATTTAGATACATGTATATTGAAAAAGGTAGTTTATTGTGAAATATAGTTCTAAAGATAATATAGATTGATATTATCTAGATCTATTCTAAAATACTTTTACTAGATCTGCTACGGTACTGTACAGTAGTCAGAAAGACATTTTACAACACACGAATGAACGACATGAGACTGTATAACTTAATATCTAGGTCTTATTGAAATAAAACGAGAATTAAAATTTTAAATACTGTTGATCTAAATTATTCGACATATCAGGCATGTCCAAATAATATATAAGAATGTCTCCCATTTCAAAGAAAGGTCAGATCAAGGGATTGGGGTTATTTTTGTGTGTGTGTTTTTCAAAGTTCAGTTGGTAGTTTACAGGGCCGATTTATTCAAGCTTCTTGTTGTATCTATCCTTAGAAACTAAAACATAATTGTCATTATAGTCAGAGAATACAGTAAATGTACAGAAATCAACAATTCAAAACCAACAGTCGTTAAATGATGTGTAGGCTAACTGTTGCATAGCCTTTACATAGGGATACTTAGGTCGTTATTGGTGTTTTTGCCCACCAGTTAACTGCGCATGCGCGAAATCGGCGGGTTTGTTTACAAACAGAGATTCACCCTATTCTATATATTGCCATAATTGGTACTGACATTGAAACAACTCTGAGATGTTTACCAGACTTATTGCCAGTTTTGTCTCAGTCAAGCATAAATATAAAAACATTTTGTTTTCTGAACTGCAGATCTCTGAGAAAACATATCCTTGATATTAGCAATGAGCATAACATGCTGCATTCAGACATAATTGGGTTTGCAGAAACCAGATTGTCTTGCCCATTGCCTGATATCTACAAGATAACAGGTTTCAGACACTGTGTATCTTCATATGATCAGGCTCCTCATGGGTTAGCTATTTATGTCAAGGAAAACCTCAATATCCAAAAATTTCATTGCTTCACATGCTCTGGTTTTGAATGTGCATTGCTAGGACTAGACAGTGAAATAGTAATTGGATTTTGTTACTGCCTGCCAAAGTGTTCTAGTCTATCAAATTTTGTGGATTTTATTACAACCATCCGTGTGACTGTGGCAAGAGAGTTCAGTACAGCAACCCTATCTATTTTAATAGGTGACTTCAACTATGAGTATACACAGAATAGAGCTATTGCACAACTTTTTTATAACAGCCTGGATTGTAAGCATCTGGCAAACACTGTGACTACAGACTACAACAGTTGCTTAGATCATATTTATTGTAATTTGCCTATAGACTGGCTCGGAAGATATGGCACCTTGGAATCATACTTTTCTGATCATAAGCCTGTCTTTTTGGAATGTATACAATGAATTGGTTGGTCGTAAGCCTGTGTTTTTGGAATGTATACAATGAATGGGTATCTTTGATGTAGATATGTTTGCCAAAGTTTACAATTCATTACATTTGTAGTCTTCAGAAACTTATTGTACATGCAGAACTAAATAGATTTATGTAAATAAACTGTTGTATAATTCATGGCTTGTAAAGTCCTATTTGGACACAGTAACAACTGCCATTTATGATTTTAGCTCCTAGATAATTCCCATTCAGGCATGCAATTTTCATAAATCATGTAACCAGAATTTATTTATCTGGAGCTGAAGTACTGCACCACAAGACAAATAAAGCTTATATTTTCATGATCTGCAACAAATTCACAGAGATACATTTACAATTGCTTTGGCAAATAAAAGAATGATAGAAGAATAGACCTTGAACTACAAAGTTTGCCAACTGCTATGGCACAACATAAGCTAACAGAGGCCTTAATAAATACAGCTCATACACAATGTCATGTCTTTTAACGCTTAGCACTGCATCTAAGAAGACTCAGATCAGGCAACTCCCGTACGAAATGCCATGTCAGAGTTTACCATATACCGGTACATATTGAAATTTCATCTATAGTTTAAATTCTATACTATGGCATGATGGGTTAACAATTTCCCTCATCTATATGTTTTTGCACATTTGCAAACAGCATAGACCCTGATCAGATGTCTCCGATAGAAGGTATCTGATATGGGTCTGCTCTGTTTACTAATGGAATTGGTTGTATCTCTTTCTTAAGTTTCAAAAATGTCTTCAATGTCATCTTCCATATTTCATTATAACTATATTGTCTATTAATATTATGTAGGTATTGAAATTTGGAATAAACAGAGAACAGGGGAAAGGTTAGGTTTTGCAATGATTTCAGAGTTACAAAGATGTGGAACTTTCTTTCATTCAATTAACTTATTCACTCAAGTACGTTATTTCATAGAGGCTGAATCAAAAATGAGTATATACATGTAAGGTAATGGGTTATCAATATACCATGCATCATATTTTAAATAACAGATCTTAAAAAACAATGTTCTTTACTGTTGCAGGTGAGCATACAGAACATTTTGACAAAAGGAGGTGGCCCTTATGGCCAGTCCATAAGGGCCAGGGTTTGTGCCTCAGCAAACCCTGTTTCCTACACTGGGCCAGATGACTCCAGCAAACAAGCCCTGACCGTAGCCATTTGTGATAGGGAGACGTCGATCAGACTGGTATGCTATGATCCATCAAAATTCCCTAGGTTGAAGATTGACAATGTTGTCATGCTAAGGGAAGTTATCGTTAAGACAGACGAACACACCACCTACTTGGTGGCTACAAGAGCCACAAAGGTATTCTTAGCTGGTGGGATTGACGTCAACGACGATAAACGCAAAGCCTGCGAGACAATTGTTCACCTACCAGCTGCTCCTGTAGTGACAATTGCTGCTGCCCTTGGATCTCCTGTGAAGAAGAGGAACAGCGTGAAAGGGAAAATCATACAGGTAGGATTTCCTCTAAATGACCAACCTATGTTCGTAATGCCTATATTTGCTGTTGTTTCATTTCATTTGCATCAGTTTAAACCATTACTCCATCTATAGGCAATTTTTAGATCCAACCACTTTGAATAAATCTACCCCCAAAAAAGCATGAACTAGAGAAACGGATTTTTATGCGCCCATTGACGAAAGTAAGGGATCATATTGTGTTTGCCCTGTCTGCTTGTCTGTCTGTTTATCCGTTTGTCTGTTTGTCAGCAACTTCAACATTGGTCATAACTTTTGAGCCAGTACAGATAGAGAATTGATATTTGACATGCTTGTGTATCTCATGAGGCTGCACATTTTGAGGGGTGACATGTCAAGGTCAAGGTCATCCTTCAAGGTCAGAGGTCAAATATATGAGGGGCATAGTGTTTCACAAACACATCTTGTTTTTTTTATAATTTTGTAGTTTGGAACCATTGTGATAAATAGAGCATTTGCTCCTATAGGTGCAAATGCCACATTTATCAAAATGGTTTCAACAGGCGACTTTTACAGAGGAGTAGAAAGGCATATTTATGGAGGAAAGGGTTAAATAAACCTACATGTTAAATGAATAGCTTATGAGATGTATTTAAATCATGTGATCTTACTCTGCTGACATGTTTTGAAGGAAGAAGTCCAGATATCTGTGTCATCATTGGCCTTGTAGTTGTCATGGAAAGCTTAAACCTTGGCTGTGGCCTTTATGTAATAAAGAAGAATTTCATATTTGACCAAGGGTCATAACTCTAAGAATAAGACTGTATGACATATTATGCCGATTTACTGCCGTATTGATATACAGATGAGCATTTGTGACTGCATGTCTCTATATAATGCAAAAATTTATAAATACATGAAAGTTGATTATGAACATAGAGCATTTACCATTAACCCTTTCCTACATTATTAGTCATGTAAAATTGATGGTGTCATAAATATTAGTTAAATAAATTTGTTATAGGTCTTGCACACATAAATGTTTAGTCATGTCATATCTCTATAACACAAGCAAATAGCAGTCCCTGATGAGATGCCACCTACAGGAGCCGTCTGATCTGGGTCTTTACTGTTTTCAGAGGCATAGAGAAGCGTATTTGTGGTGTAAAAGTATAAATGATGTAATAAAAATATTTAACATTAGTAAATCATTTCTGATGATTCATAGGAATAACTTTGTAAACATTGCATCACTAACAGAGCAGTTTATGTTGTGGCATTTTGATTTGCTACTGAAGTATATCCAGCAGGGACTCAATAATATGTAGGACAGGCTAGATTAAAATCTTACTTGATATGCAATATCCCTGAAATGTTGCAATTTACTAGTTTTGAGCTGGATTATGCAAAGCTAGTTTAAATTTCAGCTCCAGTTTGATCTAAATACAGCTTGCGCAGTATTATTTACAACCATATATGCATATAGACGTAAAAATGGTAATAATAAGCGTAAATTACGTCGTAATATGTCTATTCATGATTTACATACTATTCTAAAACAAACTGGTAAACATTCTATGTTATCTTGTTTATCGTCTTTACCCTTTTCCTGTCTTAAGTCAATAGACGAAGAGGCTGATAAAATCTATATGCGTACAGATCCGTTAATTAATACTGCCTCACTTATACAAAGTTACACACAGCATGTTCTCCGTCCACGTATTGATAAAGAATCTGAACATAAAAGACATTTTCTGAAACTTCAGTTCCTAAATAAAGGTATCGATTTTATTGATATTCAAAGTATTTTTCGTGATAAGAATGTAATCGATGTTATTCCCAAATATTTCATCAACTCTGAATCACCTATCATCTGTTATAAATATAATAAACCTATTAGAAATGTTATTTTGAACTACAATAAAATTGTCTCTGACTTAAATATTGATGTTAATACCCCTATTTCTTGAGATTGTAGCATTTCTAGCTTTTGCTATAAACCAGTTGGTCATGTCATTACTGGTAATTTTGATACCATTAAGGATAAACGTCTCAGGACCCTCCTAACTAAAGGACCTAAATATAGATTACCTTCCCTTATTGATTTTGACGCTTGTCGAACTCATATTGCGGAAGCTATTCAAGAATTCTGCATCAAATGGTGTCGACGAGAACATGCTGATGTTAATGCCCTTTCGGATTGGAAGAAATGTATTTTCGATATCATTGATACACGAATAACTTTTTACAAATCAAATAACCATCTTTTACCACCTCGACCTAGAGTTACATTTCGCTACTTGAAGAAAAACATTTCTAATTTTTCATTCAGATTATGTTCTTGTTCCTGCTGACAAGGCATCAAACAATGTAATCATTATTTGAAGATTGTATTATGTTGATGTTTTAAAGAAGGAGCTAACTGATTCAAAAACTTATATAACAGTTCAAACACTTGAAAAAGATATAGTCTCGGAACATTTAAATATTTGCAATGATTTTAAGTCTGGTCCTAACATAAAACAACATAAACTTTCTACTTTGTACTGGATTCCGAAACTACATAAAAACCCTTATAAGTCGCGTTTTATTGCCAACTCTAGCTGTTGTACCACTACTAAATTATCTATACTTTTGACGTCCTGTCTTACTACGATCAAAGAACATGTTAAACGTTACTGTGATAAAATATATGAAAATTCTGGTATTAATGTTTTTTGGTCCATAAAAAATTCAAATGATGTTTTAACAAAACTTGAAAATGAACAGTATAACATTTCTTTACTGAGCTCTTATGATTTCTCTACACTCTATACTACTCTACCTCACCATCTTATAAAGGATAGACTTATTAAAGTAATAGAAAAAACCTTTGCCAGAGAAAACAAAATGTTCATTGCTTGTAATGTTCAACGTTCATTCTTTTCGAATTCAGAAGTTGAACATTACACAATGTGGACTTGCCTTGATGTTTGTAGATCTCTTACCTTTCTTTTAGATAATATATTTGTGCGTTATGGAGATACCATATATCGTTAAGTTGTTGGTATACCCATGGGTACAAATTGTGCCCCTCTTGTTGCAGATTTGTTTTTGTATTGCTACGAGAGGGATTTTATGCTTAGCTTAAAACCTGATACACAGACCGATATTGTTAATGCTTTTAATAAAACTTCAAGGTATTTAGACGATATTTTGAATTTAGATAATCCTTATTTTGATACTATGGTTTCTTCAATCTACCCAAAAGAACTGTCTTTAAACAAAGCTAATCAATCTGACATTAATGCTTCATTTTTAGATTTGAATCTTTCAATTACAAATGATAAAGTTTCGTCCAAAGTATACGATAAAAGAGAAGATTTTAATTTTAAAATTGTTAATTATCCTTTTCTAGATGGGGATGTGCCACGTTCTACATCTTATGGTGTTTATATTTCTCAACTTATTAGGTTTGCCCGAGCCTGTTCTTTGCTTGAAGATTTTAACAGACGTAATTTAGTTATAACTGATAAACTTCTTAAGCAAGGTTACAGATATCACAAACTTCGGAAAACCTTTTCTAAATTTTATTATCGAAATTTACCTCTCATTAGTAAATATAATTGCAATCTACGGACGTTACTGCGACAAGGCATTTCTCAACCAGAATTTTATGGGGATGTTATCTACAAACTCAGGAAAATTCGGGGTCATATCCATTTTCATGATTTGTTTATAAAACGCATTAAAACATTTAAAAAGAAAGGTTATGATCCTATTATATTGCAACACACTGCATGTTTGGTTGTCGACCCTTTTACAGTCGGTAGCTACGCTTCCCTCTTTGCTTGCGCGATGACAGGCCGAGGGTAGTACTCTATGATGGTATACTCTTAAACTTGGATACAGGAGGAGCTTACCAGACTCATGTATTATTTTTTCCCTGTCGTGCCCTTAACGGCTTTTTCCATTCAAACTTCTAAGGTACACCATACATTTTCCCCACTGGAGCAAATGCTCTTCAGCAGCTAGCCTGCATAGAAAATTGTGCACAGAACTAGTTTAATTATGCATCAATTATTAATTTAGTACATTTTAAAATCCATTCTAATTAAGCAAGCCTGAGCTACGGTATGCTATGGATAAGCTGTTGTGATCCTTCGGTGTCAGTTTTTCTGTCAGTTGTGAACATCATTAGTGCCTACATTCTAGTGGCCACAACTTGCTTACAGTTATATTAAATTATTATCTCTTAACTCTATCCCTCATATAAACGTGTTTTCACGCATTTGCAAACAGAGAAAACCCAGATCAGACGGCTCCTAGAGGAGCCGTCTGATCAGGGTCTGCTCTGTTTGCTAATAGAATTTGATAGATCTGTTTCTTTGCTTTCTAAAAAGTCTACATTGTTCCATCTTCCATATTTCTTTATAACTATTTTGCCCATGAATATTCAGTAGGTATTGAAATTTGAGAAAAACATAGAACAGGGAAAGGGTTAAAGTGCTTGGCACAACAAGTGGGCTCCCTAACCCATTCCCCCATAGTCTCAAACCTCTTTGAACAGGTTTTATTAAAAGGAACATTAGCAAAAAGGTTTATTTCAGGATTGTGGTTTTGAATCCATTCTGATAAACAAAGCATTTGCCCTGTGGACCAAATGCTCTATTCATTATGCCCCCGTTGACGATAGTCAGGGGGCATTATGTTTTGCACATGTCCGTCTGTCTGTCTGTGTGTCACGCTTTTAGGTGCAGTTGGTTGTCAGTGTTTCAAGTGTTATAAGTCAGTAATTTCTACACTTATACACATGAGACTTCACATTCACATCAATTACCATCTGTGCTATCATTTGGCCCACACATGCTACCCGCAAGCCCAATGTCGAGGTCAAATGACTTGGAAATTTTACGTGCAGTTGGTTGTCACATTTACATGCAGTTTTTTGTCACAGTCTTTTCATTGTCTTATATCTCCCTAACCACTGTACTTATTGCCATGGAATTGCATATACACATTAAACACAATCCATACTTTCATTGCACACCAGCCCATGCTGCCCACCAGCCCAAGGTCAAGGTCAAATGACTTTGAAGTTTTACGTGCAGCTAGGCAAGCACCTACACGGGGGCATCACTGTGTCTTATAGACACAATTTTCTAGTTACAATGGTTTTAAACAATAACTTTTACAAGGGCGTTGATAGGCGTCAATATGAGAGAATGGGTTAAACAGCCCTCTGATCAGGGTCTGTTCTGTTGGCCTTCATATCTCCAATGAACTAACTTATTAATTCACATATGAAAAATCTTAAAACTAATGTCATAGCATATTATAATTCATTCTCGGCAGAATCTTGTACCAAAATTCAGAACTGTTACCCTATCTCATAGAACTGCCTTTTAATGCATCTGCATTTGAACAGAGTAGACCCAGATCAGGAAGTTCCATAAATAGATGTCTGATCAGAGTTTACACTGTTTGCTTATAACTTCCAGCTCAGAGACGACACTTATGGAATAACCACCAAATAATATGTTCTGAATAACAGAATGAAAAATTATTTGAAGATTTCTGTATATTGGGAGAAGTCTTGCATGAATATTAAACAGGGAATAACTTCTTATTAATACCAGTAAGAGTAAATCCTTGGAATTTGATTGGTCAGTTTGCCAAACACTGCCGGGGTGTACAGAACCGTATTCAGCGGCTTCCTCAGATATTTCAGAATTCAAATTGGACACGTGGCGTTATTTGTTTTGTTTTTGTTTTTAGCGTTGATTCGAAATTTCATCATCCTTACTCTATTAATTCTGGACAGATTACAACCAAATAATCAAAACTAAACGTATAAAATTGTTCCTGATATGTTCCTCACTTTGACACTATCAACTTCTTAGTACAACGTGTAATCGTTTAAACTCAAATGTTTACGAGTGAAATTTGACTGATTCTTTTGGAATTGCTCTGAGGCGACGTCGTATTTGCTCTGTGATGACATTATGTTTTCCTTGTCATGTCGTCATAGAATTAGAGATCTAATGTAAGCAAACATAAGAGTTGTTCATTTTTAAATTAGGTTAATCGGATCTTTGACTGGTAATAAATTCGTTACACGTAATTTGGCAGGGTGTACGGGCTGGTATGACCGGGTTAGATTACGTATTTCCTTCGGCTAACACCTCAGGAAAAACGGGATCTAACTCGGTCAGACCAGCCCATACACCCTGCCAAATTTCCTTGTAACTAATACTAGCAAGTGAACATCCATGGGCAAGACGTACCTATTGCACCAGTTATTACCGTCTGCCGGGTTATAACCCTTTGATTTTTCTCTAGCCATACATCATGTATTTTGTCCATGCATTTCAGGAAGAGCAGGTCAGAACAATTTCGACCAGGGCGGGCAACAATGTCCAGTTGAAAAAAATTGTTGTACATGATGGAAGTGCACAGGCACAGGTGTCACTCTGGCGCGAGAATACACAAATATTCTGAAAATGGGTGATCCCTCGAAAGCAAAAGTAGAAATGCAAAAAGAAAATTGCAGACTCGGTTTTATTGAGTCTGTTCAGTTGACTGTCACACAGATGACTACATAGAAATTACAGATGGAACTGTTAATTTCTACCAGAACCAGGCATCACTGTCCACAACAGGCACTACGACCATAAAGGTTTGATATATTTCTTTGATACATAAAAACCCCTTAACATCTTTAACATTAGTAGAGCTTTATAACCAAACACCTAACAATATTGCTTTGTAACCCTAATTACGGATATGTATTTATGCAGATATCTATGCATACATGTATGTCTGTATGTATGGTATGAACGTTTGTCCTGCATTTTGTCCAGAAAGCCATATCACTACAGACTTGAAATTTCATGGACAGTACTTGTGCACCTTGGTATTAACATAGCACCACATCTAACACATGCAGAGTTACAGACCTGGATTTCTGCGGAAGAAAATAGAATTTAAAGTTTTTTCACACAACTTTAACACTATTACTATTAAATTGATATTCGGTGAAATTTACTAAGCTGTATATACAGTAAAATCTCTCTATAATGACCACTAAATTACATCAAGTATTTTGAGTTTAAGGCAGGTGGATGCTTAAAGCAAGGTTCTGTTTTACTTCCACCTTGTTTTAAGCAACCACCTGTCCATAACACCTACTAATTAACATAATTCAGTGGTCGTTATAGAGAGGTTTTACTGTACCTTTTTGCCCTTGTGTTTTTCAATCCAACTACATGTAACATACAGAGTTGTGAGATAAAAATTGTGACAAATGAAAAATATAGGACTGAGGTAATGTTGGAACCATTAGTGCTTGACAGTTACAACCTTTTGAATTTATTGATCAGCATGCACATTTGTGCACCTTTGCATTTTCACCCATTTTACGGAGTTACGGGACTAGTTTAAATGCAATTTGTCGTTTTACATATTTTCATGCTCAGCCAATGTAATATTCTCAATAATCAATTTAACCGTGCATCAAATATTTGAAATTGTATTCTGTCTGATCTCAATTTCCTGTATAATTGACATTTCATATAATAACCCTTTCCTTCAAATCTGTATCTTCCGACACTCTGTAAAAGCCACTGATTGAACTAGTTATGATAGATAAACATAATAAATCATTACTGCTACATTCTTTGAAATTTAATGATCAGCATGCACACTGCACCTTTGTATTTTCTTGCAATCACAGTCAACATTAACAGAGTTATGCGCCTAGATTGCCTAGTTTGTATTCAATTGGTGATTTTACATATGTTCATGCTCCACCAAAAGTAGTGTTCTAAATGATCATTTCAACTAGCATCAAGCATGGATTACCTGGAATTGTATTCTGCCTGATGTATCGATATTTCCTGTTATCAAATAATTGAAAATTTAATAATAATCCATTCCCTCAAAACTGTCCCTTCTCACACTCTGTAAAAGCCACTTTTGGAACCTATAATGGTAAATAAAGCATTTGCTAAAAGTACCAACCAAATGCTCTGTTATCAGAAGGGTTTCAAACCTAGACAATTCTTATACTTTCATATTTGCTAGTAATAAATGATACTCCCAACAAGTAATATTGTATGAGGATTATAGAAATACAAAGACAGCCAATCCAGCGTCCGCGTTGTCGTCATAGTCTTCGTCCGAAATCTTACCATTTAACTTCATCAATTTCTCATTTACAACCTTCATTTTGGTATACGTGTTCATCTTGACAAGGCCTATCCACACATACGAAAATGAGCGTTGGCACCCGCTTGCGGTGGTCTTGTAGGTATGCATGTTTATCTTGACAATGATGACAGACGAGCGTTGGCACCCGCTTGCGGTGCTCTTGTCCTCTTTCATATATTCTTTCTTGGCCAATATCTCCCTATTCTACTATGAATTAGATTGACTTTCATGTGTACAAAAATGCCATGAACAAGGTCCATAACTCGTGCCTTCACTATTTTAGTTAAATCCCTTTCTCATACATGGTGCAAATCAATTTCAGTTCATCTGTTTCAAACAAAAGTCAAGCTATAGTGATCACTGAATTTTTGGCATGGTCATTGATGTCGTCTTGCATAAATTCTAATGTAGCTCATTACTCGAAAAGTATAAGAGGTATCAACATGAAACTTCATAGCTAAGTAGATTTCTTTGAGGGGAAGGCCACTACATCAGAACCATAACTCTTTATTGAACAATTTTGACCTTTATTTGATTTATTAATTGCAAAAGAATCAATTTAGCTGGACAAGCACCAAATCACGAGCGTTGGTGCTGCATGTGTATTAAGCCTACAAGTACAAAAATGAGTCATGCAGGAAACACCACATACAGAACAAACACTCGCCCGAACAGCAACACAAGGAAACAGCAAATGTGCATAACTAGAAAAAACAACAAGAGACACACAAAGACAAAACAAACATACAATAGGAGGAAGATGGAAGTACCGCCTTGGAACGGTCAGTGACAAAAGTCACTGGGGGGTTAAACCGGTTTATGGGCGCCCAACCTCACTCTTATTCCATCTCCACCCTAAAAGACAAACAGTGTAAATAAACGTATCCCCTCTCCGACTAATCTACAACAACCGCGACGGCAAATACAATGGTGAAGTGCATGTATAACGAAAAAACATTTAATTGAACATACAGTGCCCCCTCCCTAGAACGACCCTCTCAATAGCGATTCCCTCCTTACAACAACTCATGTCACTGTTTCCGAAACAACAAGGCTCCAGAAACAACTTTTTCCATCGTATTTTCTTTATGCCTCCATCAAACCCTATGTTGTGACTACTCTTTAGAATCGCCACTTTGTGACGATTCTAAAGAGTGGTCACAACATAGGGTTTGATGGAGGCATAACGGTTTTAGCTCTAGAAATATACATTATCTGGGGATCTGCAAACAAGCTAATTATGTTTGATTTCCCCTCCCTATAACAACTCCCTCTGAACAACACATACAATTTTCGTATCCCAAAGGGTGTCGTTATAGAGAGGGAGCACTGTACTGTATCCACCTATCGCTAGTGTACTCAATGATTGAGCTGCAAACAGAGTAACTGTAGAAAAGTAATAAAGGGTACGACAAAAATGAAATAGTACAGATATCCGACGTTCTCCTTCCATTTCTGGATTTAAGAGGTCGCCTTCATAGAGTACTAAAGCTTTCTTGTCGGCGTACATGCAAAGAGGCCAACTGTAAAAGGGTTCACAACCAAACATGCAGTATGTTGTAGTACTACAGGATCATATCCCTTTTTAATGAATTGTTTAACACATTTGATGAACAAAGTGAGAAAATGGGTATGTCCAATAATTTTACGAAGTTTGTAAATCACATCACCATAAAATTCAGGATGTGAAATACCGTGTCGCAGAAGCACCTTGAGATTACATTGGTACTTGCCAATAAGCGAGAGATTTCGATAGTAAAAGTTAGAGAAAGTTTTTCTTAGTTTATGGTATCTATATCCTTGCTTAAGCAGCTTTTCAGTTAAAATGAGATTTCGACTGTTAAAATCGTCAATAGATGAACAAGCTCTAGCAAAACGAATAAGTTGAGATATATAAACCCCGTAAGATGGAGCACGGGGAACATCCCCGTCAAGATGAGGAAAATTCACAATATTAAAATCAAAATCATCTCTTTTGTCATATATTTTAGAAGAAATCATTCCATTATTAATTTTAAGGTCTAGATCAAGAAACGCTGCATAATTGTCGGACGGGTTAGCTTTATTCAATTTGAGTTCTTTAGGATAAATTGTAGGAATCAGAGCATCAAAGAAAGGGTTATCTAAGTTAAAAATATCATCCAAATATCGACAAGTTTCATTGAAGGCTTTTATAACATCTTCCTGTGATTGAGGATTCAAACGCAACATGAAATCTCTCTCATAGCAGTACAAAAACAAATCTGCGACAAGTGGTGCACAATTCGTACCCATAGGAATACCAATTACCTGACGGTATATAGCATTCCCATAACGTACAAATATGTTATCCAAAAGAAAGGTAAGTGCTTCGCAAACTTCTGAGCAAGTCCAATTTGAGCAAGTTGCAGTGGTTTGCACTAATCCCTAGATCTGGTTATCAACTATAAACATGCCCAAATTTATATTTTTCCAGAAATGTGAAGCCCCATTGGTGACGGACAATGTAACTGTGGAGGCTGTCAGTGTAGATGGCAGTGACGCTGAACTTCTGCTTACAAATAACAACATACTTAAAGTCAGTGCGGAATTGTTGGGCACAGCAGTTGGTGACAACATACCATTAGAAGAACTAACACTCAAGGGACCAGTAGAATTATCTATCACTATGAAAGGCAGTGATGTTCTGCACATTTCCACCAAAGCAGAATGAAAACACTGCTTTCTCTCAATCTTAAACCTTTTTATTATGTCAAGCATATATTTCTTCTAACTTCCATCTTTCATTTCATATTTCTTTACAAATTTTACACGTTGAAAATCTGATTTGAACCTATTATTTATGGCTGCTGTCTGATTGTTATTGAGAACACTGGGTGTGTGGCCTTTCCCATGTCTATATAATATGCTTTAAGTGTTACAGATGTCCTACTGTAAAGGTCAGATTTACATACAATGTTGTGTTACACAAAGGTTGTGCTATTTCACGTTGTATACAATGTTTAGCATTATGTTTTGATATCTAGTATGTAAACCCTACACTTAATATTTGATAACAGGTATGCCATTATAACATACATATTAGAAATGCTTAAAGTACCGTGGTTGTAAAAATTTGTCAAATTGCATACAACAGTGATATTACAATCCAAACAGCTCTAAAAAGCACATCTACTCCATACACCATTACATTTAGCTAGCTGCTGTTTGCTACATGTCATAGTATACGGTAATCATACAAAAGCTTTCATAAATCTAACATACATTTGATATACTGCTTCTTTAAAGCATGAAATATACCAGCCTTTAGTGTTGATAAATAATGTATTGTTAGATGGGACCAAAACGTGACCACCATAGTGTTCAGTGTTTAGTGTATTAGTGTTTCTAGCTCACCTGGCACAGTCATGAATGAGTAAATTAAACATCTACTCTAAAAGTTCATGTGCTAGTCACCTATAGATTGTGTTCAAATGGGTCCATTCAACAATGCAATTCTGGTTGCTATAGAAACCAAAAGAAAAACCTGTTATTTTTCTCAACACTTACTGGGCAGTCAAAAGTGATAATTTTCAGAAATAGTCTTTAGTAGAACTTATTGAATACCCTTATAAATAGTAACAAAATTGCCGTAAAAAACTGTCAATACGTAGTCATGTGACCGATCCATAATGGCCTGGTGGGCCGATTATCCATAATCGGTCCACGATCTTTTTCACGTGCAGTGCGTTAATGTTAGCAACATAGATCTAGATCTATTCAAACATGGCCGGAGAAAGAGGTTGACGTCGTTATCAAATCGTATTCCAGAACCGGACAATCCTAAAGTTTATACAATCGTAAAGTTCTATTAAAATCAATTACTTTGTTTGTATCGATCGGTACTAGATCTACCTGACTTTGTTTGTGTTATTCAAAAATGACAGAGGGACGTCATAATTTCACGTCGTCCATCGGAAGTTCTAGATCTATTTCTGTGGTTTGTTGGGATCAAGATCTAGATTGTATTGAAATGATAGGTGGCATATGGATCTATATCTATTAAAAAGTGCAAGATATTCAATACAAAGGTCAAAATATGGCCTGTGTGTGCCTTCTGGTCATAATGGCACACCTGATGTCACAATAGCCCTCTTGCTAAAGCCCTTGGACTATTATGGCTCCAGGTATGCCATTATGACCAGAAGGCACACCTAGGCCATATTTTAACCTCTTATTCAAGTGACCTCCGTAACCCATTCCCTCATATTGACGACTTTGTAAAAGTCACTTTGTGAAACTACTGTGATAAATAGAGCAATTGCTCCTATAGGACCAAATGCTTTATTTATCACAAAGTTTCGAACTACAAAATTCTGAAAAAAGTCTTTTCTGTAGTTAATGCTCATTTTCGGTAGATTTATTTAAAAGAGGTTTGGTCTAAAAATAGCCTATGAGGGAATGGGTTAAACTGTTCAAATATTGATGAGATCTTAAAATATACCTTGCTTGACGGCAATTATAATTGTTGCCGGGGGCAACTGATGTTACAGTGTGCCACGATATAAATAACATTTTTACTTTTTACTGCATTTCATCACTACTTGTTATGTATTTTATAAAAGGGTACTTTTCATTTCAAGTATATGTTACCTTTTATTGTTTGTTGTGTATGACCAGACATGTTGCATATCATTAGAAGTATGTTTCAAGGTGTATGAATATATTTACTATATTCCAGTGATATTGCTCTTTACAAATGTGCCTATTGCCTAGAAATAGTATGCTGCATGTACTGTCAAAGTATTCTATTGAAGCTACAATTTAACAATGTTGTCTACATTAAAAGTCATTTTTGTAGCCTACATTTCTAGTCATAAGATTTAGAAGAATTACCAAGAGTGAATATTCTACATTGTTCTGTGTATATATATATATATATATATATATATATATATATATATATATTTGCAGGCCCATTTTATATTGGGAAAATACATTTTGAGCTCACAATTGGCTTTGTGGTTTGGAGACTCCCTTAGCTGGTTACAAGTGCAAGATAGATAAAAGGTAGAAGACAAAAGTTTCCTCGGTTACTTTTCACAAATCAGAACAAGGCCAATTCAGCTACCGTGACGGTACCAGGGTGCGAAACCCCGCTGACACAGCTCAAGTCCTTCATTTGGACTACTTTGTAACCGGGACGGGAAGGTCCCCTTAGAAGGGTAGGCTAGAAATCCCACTCTTAAAAGATGCCAAAGAGTGGGCCTCAGCCACAGAGGCTGGGAGGGAGTTCCATAGTGGGATGCTCCGCGGAAAGAAACTGTATTTGAAGCAGTTTGTAGCTGTGTGGTATGGCAAGAACCTTGTGCTATGGGAAGAACGGGACAGCGTCTTTGCTGGTCTCAGGTATGGCTCAGAGTCAATGTCGACGAGATTATTTACAATCTTGAAGAACATAGCAAGCTGCAGCTTCTGACGACGAGTTTCAAGGGTTTCCCATTTCAGACTGGCAAGCATATCTGTAACACTGCTGGTATTGTGATACCAGTTAGTCACAAAACGGGCAGCCCTTCGTTGGACCATCTCAACCTTAGATGTTAGTGTTCTGTGGTGAGGGTTCCAGATGGAGCAACAGTAGTCAAGGTTGGAGCGAACCAAGGTTATGTAGGCGCTGGTTTTGGTTTCTTGACTGGTGCTATGTAGGTTTCGTCGAATAAAGCCTAGCATGTTGTTGGCTTTCTTCGTGACTCTGTTCACATGGGTCTTCCAACCGAGGTCAGCATGTATATCGACTCCTAGATATTTAGCATTCGGTTCTGTTGAAAGAGTAGTGCCTTTTAGGATGTAATCGGTTTTAAGGGCTGGTCTTGATCTACTCACTCGGAGGATGCTGCATTTCTTAGGGTGGAAGTCCATGCCCCATTTCCTCTCCCATAAGGCAAGGGAGTCGAGGTCTTCTTGCAGGATTTTCTGGTCTAGTTCGGACCTGATCTGGCGGTAGAGGATGCAGTCATCTGTGAAGAGGCGAGTCTGTGAGTGAATTCTGTCTGGGAGGTCGTTGATGAACAGCAAGAATAGCAGTGGTCCTAAGACAGATCCTTGTGGGACACCACTCACTACAGGCGCTACTTCATATTTCTGCCCTTGTACCATGTAAACCAGATGACAAGAGATACTTAAGATAGCTCCATAGAACCGAAACACTTGTACACCATTTAAGTCAGCTGCCTAGGGAAACCTAGTCAACATGTACACCATTTAAGTCAGGTGACCAGGGATTCATAGAATAGCTCCACAGGACCGAACACCTTGTACACCATTTAACTAAGGTGGCTAGAGAAACCTAGAATAGCTCCATAGGATCTAAAACCGTGTGCGCCATTTAAATCAGGTGAGCAGGGATACCTAGAATAGCTTCATAGGACCGAAAAACTTGTACACCGTTTAAGTCAGGTGACCAGGAAGACCTACAATAGCTCTATAGTACAAAACAATTTGCACATCATTTAAGTCAGGTGACCAGGGAGACCTAGACAACTTGCACACCATCTAAGTCAGGTGACCAAAGAGGCCTAGAATAGTTCAATAGGACCGAAAAACTTGTTCACCATTTAAGTCAGGTGACCAGAGAAACCTCGAATACATGCATAGGACCGAAAAACTTGTACACTTTTTACGTCAGGTGACTAGAGAGACCTACAATAGCTCAATAGGATCGAAAAACGTGTACACCATTTAAGTCAGGTGACCATGGAGACCTAGACAACTTGCACAATATTTAAGTCAGGTGACCAGAGAGACCTAGGCAACTTGCACACCATTTAAGTCAAGTGACCAGAGAGACATAGCATAGCTCCATAGGACCGAAAGACTTGCACACCATTTAAGTCAGGTGACCAGGGAGACCTAGACAAGCTCCATAGGATCTAAAAACGTGTACACCATTGAGGTCAGGTGAGCAGGGAGACCTAGAATACCTTCATAGGACCGAAAACACATGTACACCGTTTAAGTCAGGTGACCAGGAAGACCTAGAATAGCTATATAATACAAAACAATTTGCACACCATTTAAGTCAGGTGAGCAGGGAGACCTAGACAATTTGCACATCATTTAAGTCAGGTGGCCAGAGAAGCCTAGAATAGCTCAATAGGGTCGAAAAACTTGTACACCAGTTAAGTCAGGTGAGCACTGAGACTTGGAATAGTTTTATAGCACAAAACAATTTGCACACCATTTAAGTCAGGTGACAAGGGAGACCTAGACAACTTGCACACCATATAAGTCAGGTGACCAGAAAGGTATAGAATAGCTCTATAGTACAAAACAATTTGCACACCATTTAAATCAGGTGAGCAGGGAGACCTAGACAACTTGAACACCATTGAAGTCAGGTGACCAGAGAGGCCTATAATAGCTCAATAGGATCGAAAAACTTATACACCAATTAAGTCGTGTGACAAGGGAATCCTGGACAACTTGCACACCGTTTAAGTCAGGTGACCACAGATGCATAGAATACATCCATAGGATCTAAAAACTTGTACACCATTTAAGTCAGGTGAGCAGGGAGACATAGAATACCTTCATGGGACCAAAAACACATGTACACCGTTTAAGTCAGGTGACCAGGAATACCTATATTAGCTCTATAGTGCCAAACAATTTGCACACCATTTAAGTCAGGTGACCAGAGAGGCATAGAATAGCTCAATAGGATCGAAAACTTTATAGTACAACACAATTTGCACACCATTTAAGTCAGGTGACAAGGGGGGCCAGACAACTTGCACACCAATTAAGTCGTGTGACAAGGGAATCCTGGACAACTTGCACACCATTTAAGTCAGGTGACCATATATGCATAGAATACCCCCATTGGATCTAAAAACCTGTACACCATATAAGTCAGTTGGCCAGGGAGACAGAATAGCTCAATAGGACCGAAAAACTTATACACCATTTAAGTCAGTTGAACAGAGAGACATCGATTACCTGCATATGACATAAAACTTGTACACTATTTAAGTCAGGTGATTAGAGAGACCTACAATAGCTCCATAGGACCGAAAAACTTGCACACCATTTAAGTCAGGTGACCAGAGAGACCTAGAATAGCTCCATAGGACCGAAAGACCTGTACACCGTTTAAGTCAGGTGACCAGAGAGACCTAAAATAGCTCCATAGGACCGAAATACTTGTACACCATTTAAGTCAGCTGACCATTGACACAGAAAAGCTCCACAGGACCAAAAAACGTGTACACCATTTAAGTTAGGTGACTAGATAACCCTATTATAGCTCCATGGGATGTTAAAACTTTTACACTAATTACATCAGGTGAGCAGGGAGACCTTGAATAGCTTCATAGTAACGATAAAACCTGTACACCATATAAGTCAGGTGACCAGGAAGACCTAGACTAGCTCTATAATACAAAACAAATTGCACACCATTTAAGTCAGGTGACAAGGAAGACCTAGACAATTTGCACATCAATTAAGTCAGGTGACCAGAGAGGCCTAGAATAGCTCAATAGGATCGAAAAACTTGTACACCAATTAAGTCGTGTGACCAGGGAGACCTAGAATAGCTTTATAGTACAACAAAATGTGTACACCATTTAAGTCAGGTGACAAGGGAGACCTGGACAACCTGCACACCATTTTAGTCAGGTGACCACAACAATCACTTTGGTACCAATGAAAAGCATAGAATACATCCAAAGGATCTAAAAACGTGTACACCATTTAAGTCAGGTGAGCAGGGAGACCTCGAATACCTCCATAGGACAGAAACACGTATACACCATGCAAGCTAGGTGAAAAGAGATACCTAAAATAGCTCAATAGGACCAAAACATTTTACACCATTTAAGCCAGGTGACCAGAGAAACCTGCAAAAGTTCCCAAAGGACCTCACACCGCGTACACTATTTAAGTTAGGCGACCAGAGATATGGGGGTCTATACATGTATGTACTATATAATAACGTTATTATATAGCATATATAGACCCCCATGAAGCGGTCCGGACCCCTGTGCTCCCAATGTCCCTCTCTCTCATTTTTTAGCGTTGGGAGTTGTGTCAGCGCCAACAGATGGTGGGTAGCTTCAAACATCGACCTCCTATCTGCGACCCTCTCTTTTGAGCTTTAATCGGAGACCAAGTCTTGCGATGCGACTAAGTGCCTTTCATACCAGCTGGGCCGCTCGGCCCAACTGGCATTGGTTCTAGGGCTCAAATCGACAGCGGAAATGATCCGCTGTTGCCGTGACACCTTCCTCCAATCTGCAAATGCCCTGCAGGACAAGTCGAAGAACGAGGTGTGGGCGTTTCCCTTTGCCCCCGAACTACTTTTTGGAGGCAAAGTTAAGGAGAAAGAGCTCGCAGACAGTGTTTCTCCCAGGAACCCTTCCAGTCTGGGTTCCTGAAAATCGCTAAGGTCCCGACTGCTAAACTTAAGCCTCTTACGCTCAGCGGGACCCGGCAAAGAATCGGTAAGGACCCTTCCCTTCTCCAAATACCTCGGGGCTGTCGTCTCAGGGTTCATTCCCTCCCCGCTCTAGGGGTGCTGGGCATTCTATGTCTCAGCCCTTGGGACTCCCTCTTTCTCCCCCCCCCCCCCACCCCGCTGCCTTTTCCGACCCGACCCTGCATTCCTGTGGGCGCCAGGCTGCTTTATTTTGTTGCAGCATGGCACAATATCACACAGGACCCTTTGACCCTCCCTATTGTAGTGTCCATCTGGGTCGACAGCCTCTTTTCTCCGGGGTCCTAATTCATCTGTCGTCGGATCACTCGAATATGCAAGACGCAGTGCCTTAACTTTTCAAAAAAGGGGCAGTAGAACGGGTACTGTACGCGAATTCGACGGGGTTTTACAGCCGAGAGAGAGAGAGAGAGAAAAGTGAGAGATAAAAGAGAGAGGGGGAGAGGGGATTCTCTGCTAAATAAGGAAGGAGAATGAGAGAGGGGGGGAGAGGGGATTCTCTGCTAAATAAGGCTATTGGATAGTATAATCAAACACTACTAAATATAATGTTCATATAAAATTGCTAATTCATTTACGCATATTATATGCAAATTACCTTAAATATATATATGCTTTATAGAACTATTACCTAAAATAAAGATGTTTTTTTTCTTTTTATGATCACTAGATCCTAGTTTCTAAAGGACCACAACAAACACTTTGGTACCAATGAAATAAGTCTAGGGTGGGATCAATGGTGTACATGTACATGTTTTTCGGTCATATGCTGTTCAAGTTGTTTTCTCCTATAGAAGTACAAAACTGAGTCATGCAGGAAACACCACATACAGAACAAACAGCCGTCCGAACAGCAACACAAGGAAACAGCAAATATACACAACTATAAATACATCATATATTATATTATATGTCTATCAGGTCAACCGAAGAAATTAGTGTACAAGTTTTTTTGGTTCTGTGGAGCTGATTCTGTCTCTCTTGTCGCCTGACTTAAATAGTATACAATGTTTTCGGTCCTATAAAGAGATTCTAGTTCTTCCTGTCACCTGCCTTAAATGATGTACATTTGTTTTGGTCCAATGGAGCTATTCTAGGCATCCCTGGTCAGCAGACGTTTAAAAATGGTGTACAAGTTTTTGGTCCTGTGGATCTGTTTCTAGGTCTACCTGGTCACCTTTCTTAAATGGTGTACAATGTTTTCGGCCTTATAAAGCTATTCTAGGTCTCCCTGGTCACCTGACCTAAATTGTGTACAATGTTTCGGCCCAATAAAGCTATTCTAGGTCTCCCTGGTCGCCTGACTTAAATGGTGTACATTTGTTTTGGTCCTCTGGAGTTATTCTTTGCATCCCTGGTCACCTGACTGAAATGGTGTACAAGTTTTTGGTCTTGTGGATCTGTTTCTAGTTCTACCTGGTCACCTTTCTTAAATGGTGTACAATGTTTTCGGTCTTATAAAGCTATTCTATGTCTCCCTGGTCACCTGAATTAAATGGTGTACAATATTTTCGGTTTAATGGACCTATTATATGTCTCTGGTCACCTGACTTAAATGGTGTACAAGTTTTTCGGTTCTATGGAGCTATTCTAGATCTCCCTGTTCCTCTGACTTATAAATGATGTACACGTTTTTCGGCCCTATGGAGCTATTCTAGGTCTCTCTGGTCACCTGAATTAAATGGAGTGCAAGTTATCTATGTCTCTCTGGTCACCTGACTTAAATGGTGTACAAGTTTTTCGGTCATATGGAGCAATTCTAGGTCTTTCTTGTCACCTGACTTAATTGGTGTACACGTTTTTTGGTCCTGTGGAGCTGATTCTAGGTCTATCCGGTCACCTGACTTAAATAGTGTACAATGTTTTCGGTCCTATAAAGCTGTTAGAGCTAGGTCTCCCTAGTCAACTGACTTAAATGGTGTGCGTGTTCTTCGGTCCTTTTCTCTCTGGTCACCTGACGTAAATGGTGTGCAAGTTTTTCGGTCCTATAACGCTATATAATAAAAGCAGGTGGGCAGGACTTCGTCTAAAGGCGGGGCTTACGGTATGACTGCCACCTAACTTAAATGGTGTACTGACTTCGATGGTGTACATGAAGACTCAACCACGTTAACACAATCAGCACCGATAATTCCATGAGATAATCCGGAGAAATCTGAAATCTTGACCTTTAACTTGAGGAAACAGCCAGAGGTGAATATAGATGGCCAGAAGGTACTGGAAGTTCAGATTCTTAAACACCTAGGTATCAACAGAAATAAGAGAAACTCTGTCGACGCTGAAGGAAGACTCAAGATTGCCCAGAAGACAGTATATTCTCTTCTGGGCCCTGGGCTACATGCTAGGAAAGGGAACTCGCCTATTGTCTCATATAAGATTTGGAGGACGTATGTCACGCCTAGATTCCTTTACGGTATAGAAGTCCAGCAAGTATCCAGAACAGATCAACGGAAACTCGAAAACTACCAGAAGAAAATACTGAAGCATATACAAGGTCTACCTGAAAGAACCTCCACTGCAGCCGTATATATCCTCTTAGGAGGCGAACCTGTTGAGCTACTGATAGACCGAGCTTGTTTATCCTTATTTCTCAACATCATACGTCTCCCAGACTCGGTAGAGTTCAAGCTCCTCGAAAGACAGTTGGTCATGAGCAACAGGGATGGCCCCAGCTTCACGGCAAAAGTCAGACGCATACTTGATAAGTACAACCTTCCGACACCTGAGCAGATTGTCAAAAGCATCCCCACAAAGTCTGAATGGAAGTCAACTCTCAAGGCGGCTGCAAATAAATACTGGGCGAACTTATGGGTAACGGATCTCGCACAGCAGACCACAACAAAATATCTGCAGATGCAGCAAGACCCCATTGGAAACCCTCATAATGTCTGGAACGCGGCTAGATCTAAGCCACATGAAGTCAAGCGGGCTGAAATAAAGTGCAGGCTTCTGACGGGGACCTATATGTTACAGACGAACATGGCCAGATACAATCAGAACGCAGTCCCTTCGACATGTAAATTGTGTGGACTAGATGATGAAACTAGGGAACATTTGGTGGCAAGCTGCCCAACCTTTTCGGAAATCAGGAATGAGGCACTGTCAATGTTACGGCACATACTTCAAGCCACGTTCAGAATCGAGGACATGGATAATGATCTGCTAGCGCATATGGTGATGGACTGCACTCATAGTAAAGTTAAAGATGCCATGACCCTCACCAGAAGACAGGAAGTAGACGTGGAAAGATGGTCCCAGACCTATTGCGAGAGACTCATAGCTGAGAGAACCAGTGTCTTGAGTGGAATGTAACATTGAGCAATTCACTAATGTCCCCCAACATATTTCATAAATAGTATTTTGACTGAGGGCTTAACATAATTTGTCAGGCAATTTTAATGTGTGGTATATATGTAACCTTGTCAAATCTTCATAATAGCCTAAAGAATATTATGGACAATGCTGTTATATGTGGCTTTTTCTGACCGATTTAGTCTATCCACCCATGGCAACTTGTCTATGCTGAGTTATCTCCTCTGACGTCCCACTAGCTCTCGTTTGCGGTGAGCTGGACCCGAGATTATGGTACAAGCTCGTGGGCACTGCTGGCACTGTCCTGTGGGCCAATCAGCGGCCCTAGGAACAATGTCTCCAGTGCCTTCCCTGGAGGCTAATCATATCTTATGATCCTTGTGATCATGTAATTGAAGGAGATCGGCTGAGTGGCTGGATACGCTAAACTAGGTGTGATTTGCTGTCCCCAGATGCTGATTTGAATTGTATTGCCCTTCTGGCAGGTCCGGATTGCTATGGATTAACCGTAATGGACTCTAGTTTATGGCTCTATCAAGCGAGGCGGACATTGACTACGGGTCTTCCTAAAGAGGTAGCCCCTGGTCAGGGTCGGCACTGTTTGGGGGGGGGGCAAATTTTTGCTTGTTTTCTGTGCACCTCGTTGGATAAGTTTCAGCTGACTTTGGGGCTCAGTATGTCAAGTCTATAGACACATATGCAGATCTACATGGCACTAGTAGGAATAAAAGTCACGGAACTGATCAAAGTGTGACTCACATATACCGGTTAGCCTACTCTTCCATAGAACCTTCTTGTTGGAACTAATGTCGTCTCTAATTATGCCGAATCCACTCTGATATTCAGTGGACTTTCAACTCGGCCTTTTTAATACAGTGGTAAACAGTATAAATCCCGATCAGCTCACTTTTAAAAGCCACCTGATCAGGCTCTCTAATGTTTCCAAGGAACAACTTGTGTTCCTGTTTTCTTTTAGATAATATTTTTGTGCGTTATGGAGATACCATATATCGTCAAGTTGTTGGTATACCCATGGGTACAAATTGTGCCCCTCTTGTTGCAGATTTGTTTTTGTATTGCTACGAGAGGGATTTTATGCTTAGCTTAAAACCTGATACACAGACCGATATTGTTAATGCTTTTAATAAAACTTCAAGGTATTTAGACGATATTTTGAATTTAGATAATCCTTATTTTGATACTATGGTTTCTTCAATCTACCCAAAAGAACTGTCTTTAAACAAAGCTAATCAATCTGACATTAATGCTTCATTTTTAGATTTGAATCTTTCAATTACAAATGATAAAGTTTCGTCCAAAGTATACGATAAAAGAGAAGATTTTAATTTTAAAATTGTTAATTATCCTTTTCTAGATGGGGATGTGCCACGTTCTACATCTTATGGTGTTTATATTTCTCAACTTATTAGGTTTGCCCGAGCCTGTTCTTTGCTTGAAGATTTTAACAGACGTAATTTAGTTATAACTGATAAACTTCTTAAGCAAGGTTACAGATATCACAAACTTCGGAAAACCTTTTCTAAATTTTATTATCGAAATTTACCTCTCATTAGTAAATATAATTGCAATCTACGGACGTTACTGCGACAAGGCATTTCTCAACCAGAATTTTATGGGGATGTTATCTACAAACTTAGGAAAATTCGGGGTCATATCCATTTTCATGATTTGTTTATAAAACGCATTAAAAAATTTAAAAAGAAAGGTTATGATCCTATTATATTGCAACACACTGCATGTTTGGTTATCGACCCTTTTACAGTCGGTAGCTACGCTTCCCTCTTTGCTTGCGCGATGACAGGCCGAGGGTAGTACTCTATGATGGTATACTCTTAAACTTGGATACAGGAGGAGCTTACCAGACTCATGTATTATTTTTTCCCTGTCGTGCCCTTAACGGCTTACCTGCAGGTGCTCTGACTTCAGCAAAGCCATTGAGTACATATTTGACGGATTGTCACAGTTATTATGCTATGTTTTACATGTTGTCCTGTGTTCACCGTCGTCTATGTTGTGGGTAAGTCCAGCGGGGATACCTTTATTTACAATATTTGTAAAGCTAGGTTGACTTTGAGAGAAGTGTGAGGTTAGGACGTCCGTAAACCGGTTTAAACCCCCAGTGGTGTTTTTGCTGCTGACCGTGCCAAGGCGGTACTCTCTTTGTCACCCTTCCTTTTGTTTGCCTTGCGTCTTTGTGCTTGTGGTTTGTTCATGTTGTGGAACGTTTGTCCCTGTTTCTTGTGTGTCTTTTGGTGTTTTCTGTGTTCATTTCGTATGTGTGTGTGCGTGTGCGTTTGGGTGTGTGGTTGTGTGTGTGTGTGTGTCATGCTGTCTATCGGTGTTTTGGTGGTGGTTGCGTCTTGCATGTGGCTTTGCCTGCTTGACTTTACTACTTTTCCATTGATAATTCTATAGATATGCGGCAATCTCCGCACCAAAGTGAAGAGTGAGTGTAACTACGGTTGACTCCCTATTCCCGTAAGCCTAAATTTGACTTCCCTCACATCTCCAGCTGGGGCCGAGCCATCACGACTTTCCCAGGTTGGAGTAACTGCATGTATTTATTTAGCAGATAAGGAGGACCCGGACCAATGGACTCCTTAAAGGAAAGTCCTCGATCTGGATCCGCAACATTTCGCATGGTGCAGGTGTACTTGAAATGTGCACTTGTTCAAAAAAATTATGTAAAACTTGGAAGAGGCAAATGGGTTCAGATGAGTCTTATCCAGGTAATCATCTGCATATATCCTTACGTCACTAAGGCCGCACAATCTGAGTGTCTGGTACAATGATAGGTCCAGGCACAGAATAGCTCAGTCGTCCAGGCACGGGTAGCCCTCCAGAAAATGATATCTTCTGATAGATAAGGGGGATCTTATGTAGGAATCATTCTTTTGCTAACCTGGGGAGGGAGGGTGGGGGGGGCCAACCCATGGTTTTTAACTTCGTCAAGTAATTTATCTTCAGTAAGGCTCATCCGCGTCTATAAAGACATCTGTCTAGCGTAAATAGATATTAAGCCGCTACCGCGATGTAAATAGTCACATTGGTAATCGATCTCGACTAGAATGATAGAGGTTAGTCGTATCCTCCAGTTACCTCAAATCGGGGTAGAGTTGTTTTCGTGTTACCGGAAATTATTTCGATATCGCACGCGCCGTTTTGATTCTGACGTCATAAACTTCAGAGCAAGTGGACAACACCCACTCCGCCAAGTTGCCACCAAAAAATCTAAGAATCAAACTTGGAGGGATAAATCACCGCTTATGTTGTGTCTATGGTTGCAAAATGTGGTATTTTATTTAAATCTGTTTGATGCACTATAGCTTTCATACAATTTTCTGATTAAAAAGTCCATTCAACAGTCCGAGTTACTGCCATCTGTTTGTAAACACAATACTACGCAACATCAGGGTCAGGTGTACCGATTCAAAAATTATGTTTACCATTGCAAGGGAGTTAACTGTGGTGGTTTTCTTATGAGGCCCTAATACAAATTTTGTTGGAAATAAATCACGAATGCTGATGATGTTTATGAATAACATTAGATAGTTTAAATGTAGATATATAGGTCTATTTTGAATGGTTTTAAATGGTTTTTGAGTAGATTTATTTCTTATTTAGACGTATACTTTTAGGTTTACAACATCCCACCTCCTGCAAAGAAGTACCGCCTTTAGGTTGAGTCTTAATGTACACCATAGAAGTCAGTACACCATTTAAGTTAGGTGGCAGTCATACCGTAAGCCCCGCCTTTAGACGAAGTCCTGCCCACCTGCCTTTATTGTATATGGGACCGAAAAACTTGCACACCATTTAAGTCAGGTGACCAGGTAGACCTAGAATCAGCTCCACAGGCCCAAAAAACTTGTACACCATTTAAGTAAGGTGACAAGAGAGACCTAGAATAGCTTTATAGGACCGAAAATATTGCACACCATTTATGTCAGGTGACCAGGTAGACCTAGAATCAGCTCCACAGGACCAAACAACTTGTACACCATTTAAGTAAGGTGACAAGAGAGACCTAGACTAGCTTTATAGGACCGAAAATAGTGTACACCATTTAAGTCAGGTGACCAGGTAGACCTAGAATCAGCTCCACAGGACCAAAACACTTGTACTTTTAATTCAGGGGACCAGAGATACCTAGAATAGCTCCATAGGGCCGAAAAAAGGTGTACACCATTTAAGTCAAGTGACCGGGAATATATATAGAATAGCTCCATAGGACCGAAAAACTTGTACACCATTTAAGTCAGGTGACCAGGGAGACCTAGAACAGCTTTATATGACCGAAAAAAACGTTTACAACATTTAAGTCAGGAGACCAGGGAGATCTAGAATAGCTCCATAGGACCGAAAAACTTGTACACCATTTAAGTCAGGTGACCAGAGAGACCTAGAATAGCTCCATTAAATCGAAAATATTGTTCACCATTTAAGTCATGTGACCAGGGGTGCCTAGAATAGCTCCACAGGACCAAAATAAATATACACCATTTAAGTCAGGTGACCAGGGAGACCTAGAATAGCTTTATAGGACCGAAAATATTGTACACCATTTAAGTCAGGTGACCAGGTAGATCTAGAATCAGCTCCAAAGCACCAAAAAACTTGTACACCATTTAAGTCAGGTGACCAGAGATACCTAGACAATTTGCATTCCATTTAATATCAGGTGACCAGAGAGACCTAGAATAGCTCCATAGGGCCGAAAAACATGTACACCATTTTAGTCAGGTGATAGAAGAGACCTAGAATTGCTCCATAGGACCGAAAAACTTGTACAACATTTAAGTCAGGTGACCAGAGAGACCTAGACAATTTGCACTCAATTTAATTCAGGTGACCAGAGAGACCTAGAATAGCCCCATGGGACCGAAAAGCGTGTACACTATTTAAGTCAGGTGACAAGAGTGACCTCGAATCGCTCCATTAAACCAAAACTATTGTACACCATTTAAGTCAGGTGATCAGGGATCCCTAGAATAGCTCCACAGGACCAAAACAAATGTACACCATTTAAGTCAGGTGACTAGGGAGACCTAGAATAGTTTCATATGACCGAAACTCTTGTACACCAATTAAGTCAGCTGACCAGAGAGACCTAGATAATTTGCATACCATTTAATTCAGGTGACCAGAGAGACCTAGAATAGCTCCATAGGGCCGAAAAGCGTGTACACCATTTAAGTCAGGTGATCAGGGAGATCTAGAATAGCTCCATTGGACCGAAGACTTTGTACACCATTTAAGTCAGGTGACCAGAGAGACCTAGAATAGCTCAATTAAACCGAAAATAGTGTACACCATTTAAGTCAGGTGACCAGGGATGCCTAGAATAGCTACACAGGACCAAAATAAATATACACCATTTATGTCAGGTGACCAGGGAGACTTAGAATAGCTTTATAGGACCGAAAACATTGTACACCATTTAAGTCAGGTGACCAGGTAGACCTAGAATCAGCTCCACATGACCAAAAATAGTGTACACATTTAAGTTAGGTGATAGGAGAGATCTAGAATTGCTCCATAGGGCCGAACAAATTGTACACCATTTAAGTCCGGTGACCAGAGAGACGTAGACAATTTGCATTCCGTTTAATTCAGGTGACCAGAGAGACCTAGAATAGCTCCATTAAAACCAAAAATATTGTACACCATTTAAGTCAGGTGACCAGGGAGACATATAATAGCTCCGTAGGGCCGAAAAAACGTGTACAACAATTAAGTCAGGTGACCAGGGAGATCTAGAATAGCTCCATAGGACCGAAAAACTTGTACACCATTTAAGTCAGGTGATAGGAGAGACATAGAATTGCTCCATAGGACCGAAAAACGTGTACACCATTTAAGCCAGGTGACCAGAGAGACGTAGACAATTTGCACTCCATTTAATTCAGGTGACCAGAGATACCTAGAATAGCCCCATTAAGCCGAAAATATTGTACAGCATTTAAGTCAGGTGACCAAGGATGCCTAGAATAGCTACATAGGACCAAAATAAATATGCACCATTTAAGTCAGGTGACCAGGGAGACCTAGAATCAGCTCCACATGACCAAAAAACTTGTACACTTGTACACCATTTAAGTCAGGTGATCAGAGAAACCTAAAATAGCTCTAAAAATCTAAAATCTTGTACACCATTTAAGTCATGTGACTAGGCATACCTAGAATAGCTTCATAGTACCGAAAAATCTATACACCGTTTAAGTCAGGTGACCAGGGAGACCTAGAATAGCTTGACAGTACAACACAATTTGCACTTCATTTAAGTCAGGTGACACGGGGGACCTAGACAACTTGCACACAATTTTAGTCAGTTGACCAGAGAGGTATAGAATAGCGCCATAGGACCTAACAATTTGTACACCATGTAAGTCAGGTGGCCAGAGAGACCTAGAATAAATCCATAGGACCGAAACACATGTACACCATTTAAGTCAGGTGACCAGAGAGACCTACACAAATTGTGTACCATTTAAGTCAGCTGACCAGGGAGACCTAGAATAGCTCCACAGGACCGAAAAACTTGTACACCATTTAAGACAGGTGACCAGGGAGATCTAGAATAGCACAATAGGACAGAAAAACTTGTACACCATTTAAGTCAGGTGGCCAGAGAGACCTACACAAATTGCATACCATTTAAGTCAGGTGACCAGGGAGACCTAGAACAGTTCCACAGGTCCGAAAAACTTGTACACCATTTAAGACAGGTGACCAGGGAGATCTAGAATAGACCCATAGGACCGAAAAACTTGTACACCATTTTAAGTCAGATGACAAGGGAGACCTAGGCAATTTGTACACCATTTAATTCAGGTTACCAGAGAGACCTAGAATATCTCCATAGGACCGAAAAACATGTACACCATTTAAGTCGGGTAACTAGAGAAACATAGAATAGCTCCATGGGATCTAAAAACGTGTACACCATTTAAGTCAGGAGAGCAGGGAGACCTAGAATAGCTTAATAGGACCGAAACAACTTGTACACCAGTTAAGTCAGGTGACCAGGTAGACCTAGAATAGCTCTATAGTACAACACCATTTGCACACCATTTAAGGCAGGTGAATAGAGAAACCTAGAATAGCTCCATAGGATGTAAAACCTTGTACACCATTTACGTCTGGTGAGCAGGGAGACCTAGAATAGCTCTATAGTACAAAATTTGCACACCAGTTAAAGCAGGTGACAATGGAGACCTAGAATAGCTTCATAGAACCGGAAAACTTGTACAACATTTAAATCAGGTGACCAGAGAGGCCTAGAATAGCTTCACAAGACCGAAAACTTGTACACCATTTAAGTCAGGTGACCAGAGAGACCTACAATAGCTCCACAGGACCACTTTTTTCGGGTGCCTGATAGACATAGAATAACTCTACAGGATAAAACAACTTGTACACCATATGACCGAAAAACATGTACATGTACACCATTGATAGGCTTGGTCCTAATCATGGTTACCGTAGCACCCCACCCTAGACTTTTTTTCATTGGTACCAAATTGTTTGTTGTGGTCCTTTACAACATAGTGATCATAAAAAGAAAATAAACTATCTTTATTTTAGGTAATATTTCTATAAAGCATATATATTTAAGGTAATTTGCATATAACTTGCGTAAATGAATTGGCAATTTTATATGAACATTATATTTAGTAGTGTTTGATTATACTTTCCAATAGCCTCATTTATCAGAGACACCCCCCCTCTCTCTGTGTCTCTCTGTGTCTCTCTCTCTGTCTCTCTCTCCATATTTAGCAGAGAAACCCCCCTCTCTCTCTCTCTCTGGAACTGTAGAGAGGCCAAAGGGCAGATTCCGGAACTGATAGTCGGTACCCCCATGGCAGAAGCGCAGGAGGTGTCTGTCTGCCGGGTGAACCGGGACATGAAAATAGCCGTCTGATAGATCCATTGAATATGGCCCATTTGTTTGATAGCTAGTTGAATGGAAGCGATGCTCTCCATTTTGAAATGTTCGACCTCTACATACTTGTTGAGAGTAGAGAGGTCAATGATAGGTCAAATGCGCCGTTTTTCTTTGGATTGAGAAAGTGACGGCTGTAAACGCCCGTCGATTTCTCGTTCAGTACCCTTTCTACCGCCCCTTAAGGCACTGCTAAGTTAAGGCACCGCGTCTTGCATATTCGAGTGATCCGATGACAAATGAATCGGGACCCCGGAGAAATGAGGCTGTCGACCCAGATGGATACTACAATAGGGAGGGTCCACGGGTCCTGAGTGATATTGTGACAAGCTGCGACAAGGTAAAGCAGCCTGGCGCCCATGGGAATGCAGGGTCGGATCGGAAGGGGGTGGGACAGAAAGAGCGAGCCCCAAGGGCATAGAATTCCCAGAACCAACCCCTAGGTCGGGGATAGAAGGAACCCTGAGACGCCAACCCCGAGGTATTGGGAGCAGGGAAGGGTCCTTACCGGCTCTTTGCCGGGTCCCGCTTAGGGGAAGAAGATGGCTTGGTTTTCTTACCTTTCTTCCCCTGGATCATTGGGAGGTCCCGTATGAGGCTTACGTTTAGCAGCCGGGACCTTAGTGATTTTCAGGAACCTAGACTGGAAGGGTTCCTGTGAGAAGCACTGTCTGCGAGCTCTTTCTCCTTAACTTTGCCTCCGAAAAGCAGTTCGGAGGCAAAGGGAGACGCCCGCAGCTCGTCCTGTGACTTGTCCTGCAGGGCATTTGCAGACTGGAGGAAGGTGTCACGGCGACAGCGGAGCATTTCCGCTGTCGATGTGAGCCCTAGACCCAATGCCAGTTGGGCCGAACGGTCCAGCTGGTATGAAAGGCACTTCGGAAGACGTGTTCTCCGATTAAAGCCCAAAAGAGAGGGCCGCAGAAAGGAGGTCGATGTTTGAAGCTACCCACCATCTGTTGGCGCTGACACAACTCCCAACGCTAAAAAATGAGAGAGAGACATTGGGAGAGGAAGCTCTCATGCCAACCCTGAGGCTGTCGGAATCCAGTGAGGCGATCCCATCAAACATCCCAGGGCGTTGTCAATTGAAGCCGGAGGCCTAAGAGATGCCGAGGGAGCCATTGTCCGTAAAAGTCTCTGGTCCCCTAACTTTAATGGTGTACGCGGTGTTAGGTCCTTTGGGAACTGTTGCAGGTTTCTCTGGTCACCTGACTTAATTGGTGTACAAGTATTTTGGTCCTATGGAGCTATTCTAAGTCTCTCTGATTACCTCCCTTAAATGGTGTGCAAGTTGTCTTGTCCCATAGAGCTATTCTATGTCTCTGGTCACCTGACTATGGTGTACATATTTATCGATCCTATAGATGTATTCTAGGTCTCTCTGGTCACCTGACTTAAATGGTGTACAAATGTTTCGGTCCCATGGAGCTATTGTAGGTCTCTCTAGTCACCTGACTTAAATAGTGTACAAGGTTTTCGGCCCCATGGAGCTATTCTAGGCCTCGCTGGTCACCTGATTTAATTGGTGTGCAAGTTGTCTAGGTATCCCTGGTCACCTGACTTAAATGGTGTGCAAATTATTTTGTACTATAGAGCTATTCTAGGTCTTCCTTGTCACCTGACTTAAAATGTGTACAAGTTTGTCGGTCCTATGAAGGTATTCTAGGTCTCCCTGCTCACCTGACTTAAATGGTGTACAGATTCTTAGATCCTATGGAGCTATTCTAGGTTTCTCTAATCATCTAACTTAAAAGGTGTACAAGTTTTTCGGTCCTGTGGAGCTTTGCTATGTGTCCCTTGTCATCTGACTTAAACGGTATACAAGAGTTTCGTTCCTATGAAGCTATTCTAGGTGTCCCTGCTCACCTGATTTAAATGGTGTGCAAGTTGTCTAGATCTCGCTGGTCACCTGACTTAAAGGGTGTACAAGTTTGTCGGTCGTATGGAGCTATTGTAGGTCACCTGACTTAAATAGTGTACAAGTCTTTTGGTCCTATGCAGGTATTGTAGGTCTCTCTAGTCAACTTATTTAAATAGTGTACACGTTTTTCGGTCCAATGGAGGTATTCGAGGTCTCTCTGGTCACCTGACTTAAATTGTGTACAAGGTTTTCGGCCCCATGGAGCTATTCTAGGCCTCACTGGTCACCTGATTTAATTGGTGTGCAAGTTGTCTAGGTCTCCCTGGTCACCTGACTTAAATGGTGTGCAAATTATTTTGTACTATAGAGCTATTCTAGGTCTTCCTGGTCACCTGACTTAAACGGTGTACAAGTTTGTCGGTCCTATGAAGGTATTCTAGGTCTCGATCCCTGCTCACCTGACTTAAATGGTGTACACGTTTGTCGGTCCTATGAAGGTATTCTAGGTCTCCCTGCTCACCTGACTTAAATGGTGTACAGGTTTTTAGATCCTATGGAGCTAATCTAGGTTTCTCTAGTCACCTAACTTAAATGGTGTACACGTTTTTTAGTCCTGTGGAGCTTTTCTATGTGGCCCTGGTCACCTGACTTAAATAGTGTGCAAGTTGTCTAGGTCTCTCTGGTCACCTGCTTAAATGGTGTACAAGTATTTCGGTCCTATGCAGCTATTGTAGGTCAACGGACTTAAATAGTATACAAGTCATTCGGTACTGTGCAGGTATTCGGGGTCTCTCTGGTCACCTGACTTAAATGGTGTACAAGTTTTTCGGTCCTATTGAACTATTCTAGGCCTCTCTGGTCACCTGACTTAAATGGTGTACAAGTTTTTCGGTCCTATGGAGCTATTGTAGGTGACCAGACTTAAATAGTGTACAAGTCTTTCGGTCCTATGCAGGTATTCGGGTTCTCTCTGGTCACCTGACTTAAATGGTGTGCAAGTTTTTCGGTACTATTGAGCTATTCTAGGCCTCTCTGGTCACCTGCTTAAATGGTGTACAAGTGTTT
>OY755245.1:87018629-87076129 GCA_963576725.1 Azorinus chamasolen
ACGTATAGTACACTGAAATAGATATGATATAACGTATAGAATAGAAATGATATAACGTATAGTAGATCTATACTGAAATAGAAATGATATAACGTTTATTCTAACACGACTCTGAACCTAAGGCATATAAACAAAGAATACCGAAAATCGTGGTTTAAATCCGTGATAATGAACTACACGCGCTGCATTTTCATTGGCTGCTTCACCCCACCCACCCCATTACACGCAAAATGCTGTTTCACGTTCAAACCACACACAGTCAAATGTAATTTCACGATTCTATATCTGTAAACCACGATGGCTCTGATATAGATGTTACAGACATGATGTAAATGGTATAGCTGTTCGCTTCAATGTGAAAGGTGTAGCATTTTGATTGACATGGAATTGTTGTTTTCTACTACGATTTTAACCCCTTACTCGTACAACGTCATGGGTGAAAGTTGTGTAGAGTAAATGTAACGGCAAAATGGCGTAACCACTGATAACGCTTCCGGTTTTGCCATATTCTCCGGGAGTATTGTTTTGTTGAAAAAGTCGTGTTATAATCCAAATAACAATTCGTAGCAGTGCATTATCGCGCATTAGATCACAGTTACTCGTTGAGATGTGGGTAATTAGATGTGGCCTTCAGGCCACGTGATCTGATGACTCTACATCTCAACTCCTAACAGTGATCTATTGCGCGATAATGCACAGCTACACATTTGTTATTTCTTAAGTATACTGAAAAAGAAATTATATATCGTATAGTACTCTGAAATATAAATGGCGTACTGAAATAAGAGTTGACATGGCCTATAGACTACTCACATTTAGATATATGTATAATTATAATGAAAAGAATTGAATACAATGCAAAATATACTGAAACAAAACTGATTGAACCGTGTTCTCCATCAATACGCCCTTTAACGAACTTGTAACCTGAAAAGAACCAGATCAAATGGCCCATGTAAGAGACGTTTGATCAGGGTCTATTCTGTTTGCAAATAGAATACTATATATCTGATGCTACAGTTTCTGTCGCGGCCAAATTTTCCTGTGCAGTTAGAATAATTTATCTAATTAATGGTTGTGTTATCTTTGTTTTTCAAACATGAATATTCCTGGAGTTCAGGGTTAGTGAACTATCATGTTTAACAAGAGCTCATCAATACAACGCAGCAATCATGTATAATACAGTTCAGACATAGTTGACTTGATATGATTAATAAGTCGTAGTGAGAATTGTATCTACTGTAAAACAATTGACATTGAATTAAAGCATCTATTATACATAACAGAAAAAAAACGTAACAGAGGATTATGTAAAATAGGCGATGCTTCTTTAAACATTTCCCATGAAACCTTTATGCATGAATTGATCACTGAACTTATTTTTTGTAAGGTCAAAATTTTAAAGGGAATTGTTGGCTAAGAATCATTTCTATGTAATTTAATAAGCAACCACAGCAGACCTGGATCAGCCGGCTCCTAAACTGTTTGAGAAAGCGCGAAAGGGCCTCTATATGAAGGAAATGGTTAAAAAGTGTTTCATTACAGTTAAGGATATAAATAAAATAAAATGCAACAAAAATGCGGTTTTGGACTTCATCATATATACACATGATCGCCCTGTCGTTGTTTTTTCGCCTCTAACACTTCCATATAAAGACATCTACCCTTAAGCTTGCTGAACTAATTATTGCAGGCATAAGATATATATCGTCTACATCAAGTCTGAATGTAGCTTTTACTTTCATTTATTGTACAATACACGAGCTGAGTATCGAACTACAGTGTATCCTTATAAGATGCCGTTATACATGACGTATACTCTGGATCTAAACTGTTCGCAAAGGTAGTCAAGGGTTTGTTCTAAGTCTACTAAAGAGTAATGTGTCTACTCTTTAAGTTTATTAAGCTACAATAAATGTGTTTGTCCACAAATGAAGACTAGATAAAAGGCGTATACATAATTACCTGTCTATAGCGACAATGAAATGTGACATGAACAAACCTGTGGATACATCATGGCAGGTGGTTACTTAATGCAGGGGTTTTCTGCATAACTTTTACCCTGAATTAAGCTACCACCTGTCTTAAATACCCCGTATTAGACTTGTTTGTGATGGTCATTCTACACAGTTTGGTTCTGTATATGAAATCTAGGTAAATTATTTTCTGTATTTCTCCTCCAAACCCCATCTTGCTGGTACTCATTAGAAGTGTCTCTCCAATACGATGCTAATGAGTACCAACAAATTATAGGATTTAGCTGAAAATAAGATATTTTGATAGACCCGTTTCCCACTTGTTTTCAGGTATGTCTGACCGTACCGTAACCAAGAGACATTTGACCCTGCACAAGGCACCACATCCCCCCGCTAGAGCGGTAACAACTGCAAAGGCTCCGATAGATATCACAGCTATAAACACGATACGCACGAGATCCCAGAATGTGAAGCTCCCTAGGTCTATTTCTTTCAGAAAGTCGATTATTTCTGTTTCTTGTTCGACCTCATTCTTCAAGTAAACACCCACAACTATGATCCCGACACCAAGAATCTGAAACATAAACATGCACGTGGAAACGGTTCATACCTGTATCTGTACCTGATTAACGGTCTATGTAAGGATATATATTCCGTACTTTAACCCTTTCCTCCATAAATACGCCTTTCTACGCCTCTGTAATAACCACTTCTTGAAACTATTGTGATAAATAGAGCATTTGCAAATGCTCTAATTATTACAATGGTTTCAACAACAAAATTCTAAAATTTTATTTTTCTCTAGTATATGCTCCTTTTCGGTAGATTGGAGGAAAGGGTTAACAACCCTTCTCACTGTGAAATAGAATTGTTTACTCCAATTCTGATCCATTAAACGGTTTACTGATATTCGATTCGCACAACTCCTTGAAAAACTAGTGACCGAGTATTCATTAGATTGGATCCTCATTAGGACCGAGTTACTCGGCGTCTCATCAGGATTCAAGCCATTTGCAAATACATGTACCAGTCAGGTTGAAAGTTGTACAAGAAGCGTTAATAAACTAATGACTTATGAACTCATTTTAACACGTATTAAACAATACAAACACTGGTATGAGAACTCCTCCTATAGCACTTTGTTCTGAGTATTCACTGTATGTGTCCCTGTTAGAGGACCTATGTATATACTTCATTTAGTGAACTAGTGAAAATTATATTGAGCTTTTTTCTGGTCAATATTTCCCCCTTATTATAAACTATAAATAGCATTTTTCCCAAACTATTAACTATAATTCGAAAAATATAATGAATGTATTCTGCTGAAGTTTAACCTTGTATTCTGTTGAAGTTTAACCTTGTATTCTGTTGAAGTTTAACTTTTTATTCTGTTGAAGTTTAACCTTGTATTCTGTTGAAGGTTAACTTTGTATTCTGTTGAAGTTTAACCTTTATTCTGCTGAAGTTTAACCTTTATTCTGCTGAAGTTTAACCTTGTATTCTGTTGAAGTTTAACCTTGTATTCTGTTGAAGTTTAACCATTTATTCTGTTGAAGTTTAACCATTTATTCTGTTGAAGTTTAACCTTGTATTCTGGTGAAGTTTAACCTTGTATTCTGTTGAAGTTTAACCATTTATTCTGTTGAAGTTTAACCTTGTATTCTGTTGAAGTTTAACCTTGTATTCTGCTGAAGTTTAACCTTTATTCTGTTGAAGTTTAACCTTGTATTCTGCTGAAGTTTAACCTTTATTCTGTTGAAATTTAACCTTGTATTCTGTTGAAGTTTAACCTTGTATTCTGTTGAAGTTTAACCTTTATTCTGTTGAAGTTTAACCTTGTATTCTGCTGAAGTTTAACCTTGTATTCTGTTGAAGTTTAACCTTGTATTCTGCTGAAGTTTAACATTGTATTCTGTTGAAGTTTAACCTTTATTCTGTTGAAGTTTAACCTTGTATTCTGTTGAAGTTTAACCTTTATTCTGTTGAAGTTTAACCTTGTATTCTGCTGAAGTTTAACCTTGTATTCTGTTGAAGTTTAACCTTTATTCTGTTGAAGTTTAACCTTGTATTCTGTTGAAGTTTAAGCTTTATTCTGCTGAAGTTTAACCTTGTATTCTGCTGAAGTTTAACCTTGTATTCTGCTGAAGTTTAACCTTTATTCTGCTGGGCAAATATTTCGTGAATATTAATATAGAATTTCAATCCAACTTTCTTGCATATATTTTCAATGACGTAATAAGCATAACAAAGCTTTTGGAACCGCCTAGTTACTCTGTGTAAATATTTGCCCGTGTTTGTCCATAACGTTGCGTATCCCGGGTTTGGCCTTAGTTAACTCGGCGCAAAAGTCGCCTGTTGGCACCATTGAAAACTGTGCAGTCCCAGGTACTTCACTGTTTTTTGTATTATTTCAACCCAAGCAAACGGGTTTTTAAAAACAAATGTTTTACTAATATACCTATATTATTTAGTTTAGAATTATATTTAATATGAATTTTTATTGCAGACGTCACTTTTAAATTTGGCACCCAAAGACAACCATTCTTTTGCATAGAGACGACATTTGGTATCTTTTCAAATCCAGATAAGGCAGATCCTGTAGGAGCTATCTGATCAAGGTCCGCTCTGTGTTTTTATAGGAATAATAAGTTCTAATATAGATCGAGGTTTCTATTCATAAAACTCCCAAGGAGGAACTGAACAAAATTCCTTAATTTGTCGAATATTTCTTAATGTTATAAAATCAATATAAGTACACATATTTAAGAGAAATAGATATGTATATAAAATATATATCTAACAAAATATTTTAAGAATCATTGAATGAATATTAACTGTATAGTTAATGCAGACTTATCTTTTTCCCTGTTCTATATCTATTCGTAATTAACTTTATACTACACAAAAGATAATATATATGCGTTCATTTTCAACAAAGACAAACGCCGGTAGTTGTTGGGTTCAATATCAATAGAACTGAAGTCAAAAGCATTTCAGGAGAACTAATTAGGGTACATTTGGTTCCCATGATACAGTACAAAGTAGGGTACCAAAACGGGTATCCCAATATAAAAGAAGCATTTTGCATTTCGCATTTAGCATGGCACACCGACCTTTCATAGGTTAATGTTACATGCAAACGTAGTGGTGATTACATGTAACTTACGTTTAAGTTGGTCAGTCGCTACTACTCGAATAGATGATTTTCTTTGCAAATTCTAGCATGCACTAATATACGCTAAATGGGCACGACAAACATATGTAGGCTAGCTGTTGTCTTGTGAAAAAATAGGTCTGCTTAAATTTGGATTTGGTATAATTTTGACTATGTACAGTACTTCCAATTTGTTCAAGCCTTGGATAAACTATTGACAAACAGACTGGATCCTGATGAGACATCGAGAGGTACTCGATGTCCGACCTGGATCCAGCTGATTGAACACGTGAGTCAGGTTCAGACTGCGGGATAACGGTTAGACATTGTGCTAATTATTGTTGCACAATCATTCATAAGACGGGCCCTATATAACAGGGCACCAACTGATAAACAGTTTTGAAAAAGAAAACTAATTGTGGTTTGCAATCCATGTAATTTTCTGGAATTCATAGGCCGCAAAAATTGATGTAAAGTGATTTGTGATTAAATTTTGGGAATTATTTAAATTCATGTCTCATGCAAAACTGATAACCGAATTAAAAATATTCCTCCTTCAAATAGTAAACACTCTTCAGCATATTGTGGCCATTGAAAGTGGATCGATATTTGACGCCGGGTAATTCTGTGCACTGCGAGGACAATTTTAACACCATACACACATATATATATATATATATATTCTTTTTGTTAAAAAATGTAAATCAAATCTACGAATTTAGTAAACAGCGTAGACAGACAAGTCGATGTGCCCATTTTCACATAAAGCTCGAATTGGAAAGATAACCTAATCAATCTACACTTCATTTGGATAGATTCATGTAAGGAATGTTGACACTGATATAAAACTTAGATATTACTGGGTAAACAAACAATGTAGACCATAATCCGATAGCATTAGTCGAAAAAGGAATTGGAATTATCCGGAACATAAATGATTAACACTGGGTATTTCCTTTCTGATTAGTACTTTAACAAAACATTATATCGAACTTTATTATTGAAGAAAAGTGGTGTTTAGGACAAACAGTGCAGACTCTGATCAAAGAGAACCTTCAGGATCCCTTTAATCTGGGTCTACACTGGGTCTATACTGTCTGCAAAGGTATTATATACATAAAGGGTTATGTATGTATGATTTATATCGAGTTCGTGTTACCTCTACCCATTTTGGTGAAAACATAACAAAAGTATGTTTACATGTTAAGTAGCATGATAGGTACGATTCAAGAACGGTATAAGTAGAACCTGGATTTATTGAACACTGGAGTCTTAAAAGCAGGTGGCTGCTTAATGTAGGGCAAAGGTAATACAGTATGTGCTTTCTGCATTACTTTCGATCTGCATTAAGCTACCACCTGCCTTACAGTCCCATAATCAGACCTCTTTTTGGTGGCCACTTCAGACGGTTCTGTAGGCAGCAGAGGCAAAGATAAAACATATATTTAACATGTTTTCAAGAATAGCTCATTCATTTCTCCACCAACTCGCACAGAGATGTAATTGTCTATGAAAATTTGAACACTTAACCTTCCTGGTTTTTTATCTGCGCTTCAGTTTTCAACAATTACACATTTGTGATAACCTTTAGCTACAGATAACTGTCGAACTTCTCACTGCATGCACACAGCCAGAGGTCCAGTTAAGATACGTACATTAAACAATGTCGCCTCCACACCCTATGTTGTGACCACTCTGTAACTCTTCGAGACGATTCTAACGAGTGGTCACAACATAGGGTGTGATGGGGATTTGTGACGAACTTAGTATTTGAGTACACATCTTTATTTGATGCTCTGACAACGTACCCTTTGTACCCCGTATAATACATGTAATTATGACACTAGCTGCTCTTAGTAATTAACTCTTTAAAAGCTAGCGGCGAAACGGTGATTACCCATGCAAACAGCTTGGATCCAGATGAGACGCCGCATAATGCGGCGTCTCATCTAGATCCAAACTGTTTGTCATCTTGACCATAGTTTTGCAAAGAAATGAGAGAAAGTTTATTTCAAGAACTGAAGCAGACGACAAATGTTGCAGACGAAAAATTACTTAGCTTGAAAAGAGTTAACCAGTTCCCTCATATAGACGTTTTTCCACGCCTTTGCAAACAGTGTAGAACCAGTCCAGACTGCTCCTGTAGGAGACGTCTGGTCAGGGTGTGTTCAATCAGGTTCTGTTCAGATTACTTATGAACAAAAGTGTATGTAGATATAGTTCTACAGTGTCATCCATGGAACAAAATCCCTGTTGTATGTACCAATAGAAACAACATAAATATTCATGGCACAAGAGTCCTGTTTTATACACCAACGGTGTAAAGTTGTTCGTGATTAGATAGAAAATATGTTGACATTAATCACGTAGTGATAATATAATTAACTCTTTAAATACGGGAATCGAATACAAGCAGCCTCCTGCATAAAAGTATCAAAATTCCGGTTTAGAGAGGTTTTACTGAATATAAGACATTTATGGAAATATGTGCAAGATCAGAGGATTCCTGGTTGCCCTCTTATTCAGGGTCTGTATTGCTTGTCATACAGAGCAGTGTCTGTCTTCAATGCTACGTTTTGATCCAATAGTTTGTTTAAGTAGTATTTTAAGAAATGGGGGGTGGGGTAGTTGTAATTATTCTGCAGAAGTATAACTACTGTTAAATATGACATATTATAGACGCTTTGTCACTACAGGGGAGTAAATATGTAAATGTCGACTGATATGTCATTCGGACTGAACGTAGACTATAACTAGGTACCTCTTACCTTTAGCATACTCAAAGGTGCCCGACGCATGCTTGGACTCACCCATAGACCCCCCCCCCCCCTACCAAAAAAAAAATTGATCGAAGTATGTTCAGCTAGCCTAAAACTATCTATTTGAACCCTAAACCATTCCGAAAAACAAGAAAAACACGACCCGGAAAAAATTTCCTTTCGGGTCTATATATGTATTGAAAGGTACCTAACTACGTCAGATCAACGGCGGAAAATACAACAGTCATGTTTTTCAGTCTTACAGCAAAGCCAATTCAACACCGATTTCAATCATTTTGGTCTTGATCCGTTCCAAATTCCATATATTGAGCGGCACAGTTAGTGCTTCCCTTAAATATTGCTCCGTCTTGTCGCTGCAAGACCGCGAATTTGAAAAAAACGCTAGAGCGAAACGATGTGACTCCCGCCTGGATGCATAGACGTATATAGGGGGATCTGTATTAGTTAATCTTTTCAACAAAAACAGGAATTATGGTGAAACACTATCGAAAAACATTAAACTCACCGCAATTAAAACGGCGCTTACTATTTCCAGTCTGCTACGAGGCGCCAGTTTTCTTTCCCCAACTTTCTTTTTGAACGGATGCGACCGTTTTGCTGTGACCCGCTCATAAACTATTAGATATGCAAATTGACTACTACTTCCGGGCCACAGCGAAATGGCCGTCTCCGTTCAAAACGAAAGTAGGAGAAAGAAAACTGGCGTCTCATAGCAGACTGGAAATAGCCAACATCGTTTTAACTGCGGTGAGTTGAATGTTTTTTGAATGTGTTTCAGCATAATTCGCGTTTTTGTTGAAAAGTTAAACGAATACAGATCCCCCTATATACTTCTATGCATCCTGGTGGGAGTCACATCGTTTCGCTCTAGCGTTTTTTCAAATTCGCGGTCTTGAAGCGACAAGACGGAGCAATATTTAAGGAAAGCACTAACTGTGCCGCTTAATATATGGAATTTGGAACGGATCAAGACCAAAATGATTGAAATCGGTGTTGAATTGGCTTTGCTGTAAGACTTTGAAAAACATGACTGTTGAATTTTCCGCCGTTGATCTGACGTAGTTAGGTACCTTTCAATACATATATAGACCCGAAAGGAATTTTTTTCCGGGTCGTGTTTTTCTTGTTTTTCGGAGTGGTTTAGGGTTCAAATAGATAGTTTTAGGCTAGTTGAACATACTTTTTTTTTGGGGGGGGGGTCTATGGGTGAGTCCAAGCATGCGTCGGGCACCTTTGAGCATACTGTAAAACTGGGTAATCCTATATGTTGAAATCTAAACTGACTTCTGACTAGTACGAACTTTGGAGAACCTTTTAACTAAGTGGCAACCAACTTGGATCCTGATGAGATGCCGAGTTACTCGGTGTCTTATCTGGATCCAGACTGTTTGCAAATACGATCCAAATCGCACATAGCAGAGTTAAGGTTAATGTGAAAAAAATAAAGTCTGGCTTCCAAGATAAATATGCAGTGCCTGCATTGATTTGATTAGTACTCCGAGCAAAGCTTTCAGACCAGAAATGCGACTGAATGACACTACATTAAGCTTCAGTGAAAATTCATAATTCTTACTGCTGCATTTTAATAGACTATCCATTACCCGAACATGAACCAGTTTCGGGATGTTTCTCTCTTTATTTTGTCTGACAAAAAGGGCTTGATCCAGACGAACGGATTCCTGTTGACATCCATTGATCTGGGTTGTCACTGTTTGTATATGACTATATACATAGTCTTATAACTCTCAATAACATTGTTTAGTGAACATATCAGTGTATGTCAGCTAAAATATATACAGTGTACATAATGTTTGAACTGCCCTGGTGAGATTCATAGGATGTGATAAGTACATCATAACATGTGTATAGCTCAAACAATTTGACCTGGGCCCTGACCTACTTAATTTGCATAAATTAACTTTCGTAACATTTCTATTTTTATCATCGGTATTGCACGGGTTTATCGTCGGCACGTGTCCCGGTAAGCAACTAAGCATGGACACACTCGTGATTGTATGGTTTACATATGCACGGGTTATCGCTCTCCTGTAACAGTGAAAATAGACCACGATTTGCCAGCGGAATTTTATTTTATACTGCGTCATCTATCTCATTATGTATTCTGCATATAGGTGAGGGTCCAGGTCAAATTGTTCGAGCTATAAGCGGTCATTAAGAGAGGTCCAATTATGTGACTGTAAGGTAGGTGGTAGTTTAATGCGGATCACAACTAATGCTCCTAAAGGACCTTTATGCATTACTTATGTCTGGCTTTAAGCAACACCATAATTTTCAAGAATTCTATGTTCAATAAATGAATTGCCCATTAAGACAGGTTTTTCTGTATTTAAGATAAATTATAAAACTACCAAAATAAGAGTTCACATTACAGTAAAATCTTTCTATAACGGCCAAAAACTGTGTTAATTAGTTGGTATTTAGGGCAGGTGGCTGCTTAAACCAAGGTGAAAGTAAAACAGAACGATCCTTTTAGAGCGTTCTGTTTTATAAATACTTGACGTAATTTAATGGCCGTTATAGAGAGGTTTTACAGTATATAAGTAAAACCTGTCTACACCGACAGTCCAAAATGAACCTATTTATTTTTCAGACAGGTGGTCTCCTCTTGGAGTTTTCTGCATTACTTTCGTCCTGCGTTAAGCAACCACCTGCTCATATAAATCACCATGTTAATATATTATGTTGTCGCTCTGATATTTGATTTGATATTCTTTCATAATTATCTTATAAGTGCTTTTCACATAATATGAAGCTCAACTAGACAGCACAAATTACATTCACTGATAGAATTTCCAGTCAATCTCAAGTCTACTTATACAGCGTAGCACATTGATAAACTGATAAAATGGCATAACTGTCTAGAGTGTTACAGCTAAAATGGTTTTGTCAATGGTTTCGATCCATACTCATTAGCTGTAATGAAATTATAATGTTATACATTAATATACGCAATGTAGATTATTGTAATGCATCATAATTAGGTGTTATGTTTAATAAAATAGCAGTTAGTTCTCAATCAATCTGCCTCGAATCTGCATTAGATTTACTTTACATTTTGAGCCATTTGTTTTGCTTCTCTGTGTGTTTCTCTCTCTCTCTCTCCCTCTCTCTCTCTCTCTCTCACTCTCTCTCTCTCTCTCTCTTCATGTGTTTCTCCAGATTCTAATTCTCTTTGTCTCTGTCACGTACTTGTGTCTTTCTTTCTGGGTCTCTCTAGTTCTATCAAACTTCTCCCTTCTCATTCTTGCGTTTTACTATTTTCTTCTCTCTCATTGTGCTTTCCTCTGTGCGTATCTCATAAACATTTTACTAGAGTTTCTCCACCATTGACACGTTATGATATACAATAAAACTTGACCTCAAAGACAAATGGAACTAGTCTCATACAGGATGTTTCAGACATGTGTTAGTTTCATGCAGGACAAAAGTCATGCAGAAAGTTATAAATTACTTTCGCACAGGATTAGGATTAACTCTTTGCAAAAGACTGAATGACACTACATTAAGCTTCAGTGAAAATTCATAATTCTTACTGCTGCATTTTAATAGACTATCCATTACCCGAACATGAACCAGTTTCGGGATGTTTCTCTCTTTATTTTATCTGACAAAAAGGGCTTGATCCAGACGAACGGATTCCTGTTGACATCCATTGATCTGGGTTGTCACTGTTTGTATATGACTATATACATAGTCTTATAACTCTCAATAACATTGTTTAGTGAACATATCAGTGTATGTCAGCTAAAATATATACAGTGTACATAATGTTTGAACTGCCCTGGTGAGATTCATAGGATGTGATAAGTACATCATAACATGTGTATAGCTCAAACAATTTGACCTGGGCCCTGACCTACTTAATTTGCATAAATTAACTTTCGTAACATTTCTATTTTTATCATCGGTATTGCACGGGTTTATCGTCGGCACGTGTCCCGGTAAGCAACTAAGCATGGACACACTCGTGATTGTATGGTTTACATATGCACGGGTTATCGCTCTCCTGTAACAGTGAAAATAGACCACGATTTGCCAGCGGAATTTTATTTTATACTGCGTCATCTATCCCATTATGTATTCTGCATATAGGTGAGGGTCCAGGTCAAATTGTTCGAGCTATAAGCGGTCATTAAGAGAGGTCCAATTATGTGACTGTAAGGTAGGTGGTAGTTTAATGCGGATCACAACTAATGCTCCTAAAGGACCTTTATGCATTACTTATGCCTGGCTTTAAGCAACACCATAATTTTCAAGAATTCTATGTTCAATAAATGAATTGCCCATTAAGACAGGTTTTTCTGTATTTAAGATAAATTATAAAACTACCAAAATAAGAGTTCACATTACAGTAAAATCTTTCTATAACGGCCAAAAACTGTGTTAATTAGTTGGTATTTAGGGCAGGTGGCTGCTTAAACCAAGGTGAAAGTAAAACAGAACGATCCTTTTAGAGCGTTCTGTTTTATAAATACTTGACGTAATTTAATGGCCGTTATAGAGAGGTTTTACAGTATATAAGTAAAACCTGTCTACACCGACAGTCCAAAATGAACCTATTTATTTTTCAGACAGGTGGTCTCCTCTTGGAGTTTTCTGCATTACTTTCGTCCTGCGTTAAGCAACCACCTGCTCATATAAATCACCATGTTAATATATTATGTTGTCGCTCTGATATTTGATTTGATATTCTTTCATAATTATCTTATAAGTGCTTTTCACATAATATGAAGCTCAACTAGACAGCACAAATTACATGCACTGATAGAATTTCCGGTCAATCTCAAGTCTACTTATACAGCGTAGCACATTGATAAACTGATAAAATGGCATAACTGTCTAGAGTGTTACAGCTAAAATGGTTTTGTCAATGGTTTCGATCCATACTCATTAGCTGTAATGAAATTATAATGTTATACATTAATATACGCAATGTAGATTATTGTAATGCATCATAATTAGGTGTTATGTTTAATAAAATAGCAGTTAGTTCTCAATCAATCTGCCTCGAATCTGCATTAGATTTACTTTACATTTTGAGCCATTTGTTTTGCTTCTCTGTGTGTTTCTCTCTCTCTCTCCCTCTCTCTCTCTCTCTCTCTCCCTCTCTCTCTCTCTCTTAATGTGTTTCTCCAGATTCTAATTCTCTCTGTCTCTGTCACGTACTTGTGTCTTTCTTTTTGGGTCTCTCTAGTTCTATCAAACTTCTCCCTTCTCATTCTTGCGTTTTACTATTTTCTTCTCTCTCATTGTGCTTTCCTCTGTGCGTATCTCATAAACATTTTACTAGAGTTTCTCCACCATTGACACGTTATGATATACAATAAAACTTGACCTCAAAGACAAATGGAACTAGTCTCATACAGGATGTTTCAGACATGTGTTAGTTTCATGCAGGACAAAAGTCATGCAGAAAGTTATAAATTACTTTCGCACATGATTAGGATTAACTCTTTGCAAAAGAGTAGACCCGGATCGTTCTACATTTTCTTTCAATGCCAAACTTTCATGGGTACATGTACTTGTGCCGCAATAAAAATAGCTAATACATATTCATGATGTAATTATTTCTTACACGAATATTCAACTGGGAACGTGTTAAGCAACCTCCTGCTTTTCAGACTACTTGCTTAACCATTTACTCCGTAAATATGCTTTTCTATGCAGTTGCAACAGAAAATAGTTTCGTGCCCATAAGAGCCGTCTAATCAGGATTTGATTATGGAATAATATAGATATGATTCTACAGTTTCTGCCATGGGCAAACGTTCTTGTGTTCACGTGTTATTGTAACAAATAATTAAAACTCATATTTTGATGTAATTATTTCTTACATGGATATTCATGGAGCAAAGGTTTAAGACACGTTTCATTTCAGAATATTTTGTCTCAGCACCATAAGCTCGCTTACGCGATGTCATAATCCAGCCTCGTTAGGTTATGCTAGAACAGCCGGTAACTTACCTGTTTCCTGGTGCAAAACTGATTCTCGCTTAATACGCAACTTTCGCCCAAGCTATTGAGAAAATATTGACTGAGTGTCAAACAGCTCGGATCCTAATGAGAGGCTGATTCTTTCGCCGCCAATTTTTTTCGCCTGCCAACTGTTTCGTGTGCTACGTTTGTTTCTCTTTTTCTTCTTGTTTTACAAAATCAGTCACGGTAACAAACAGTTTGGATCTTGATGAGACGCCGAGTTACTCGGCGTTTCATCTGGATCCAAACTGTTTGCATGGGTATTTACAGATATTGACAGCGAAATATTTAATCGTCATCTGATCTAGTTCCAAACTGTTTGCAAATGTAGATCAGGTCGCGGTTATCGCATCAAGGGTTTATGTCTGTATATCGGTAGTGAGTCATTATCACTTTAACTCATTGCACGAGACTGAGTTCTCGTCTTGAACAATACTCGTCTGCTTCAGTTCTTAAACTAAAATGTATCTCATTTCCTTGCAAAAATACGGTCAAAGTGTCAAACAGTTTGATACTGATGAGACGCTGCTTAATGCGGCTTCTCATCTGGATCCAAACTGTTTGCAAACTGTTTAATATTTGAATCCTTAGCCTGCTAAGCGACACCTTGTTGATATTTTCAAACAGCTTGGATTCAAGCTGTTTGACGCCCTGTCAATAGTATCTCAAAAGATTGAACGAATCAGAAGTAAGTGACAGCGGCGTCAGATCGTAGCTTAAGCAGACGTAATTTTGATAGCAGGCTAAGGGTTAATCAGCGTGGGCGTCTCGCTAACCTTGATCATGAAGAAAAAATAATGTCGGCTAAAACTCAGCGTTAGTCTGCGTCTCATCTGGATCTAAACTGCTTGCAGATGTCAGATAGGTCGCGATCTGCAGGATGTTGAACTGTTTGACACGTGAACTATTCAGATTTGATTTAAGATAATTCTGGCAACAAGGCAGCGGATGATAATCTAGTTAGCATGCTAATATCATTCGACTGTCATAATTGAAAGTGTGAACTAGTTTTTACCCGCGCTTGTTCGACAGTTGAATATCATTATAAGCCATTCGTGGGTAAAGCGCGCAATTTTCTTGAAAATGTGTAAGTAATATAAAACGTGTTGAATATATTCTCAAATAAGGTTATCTCTTTCGCTGTCACTGTCGCGTATGTGATTACCTATACAAACAGTTAGGATCCAGATTAGTCACCAAGTAAACCGTGGTCTTAGCATGATCCACAGTGTGTGTTACAGTGGTGTTTTGTTTAACAAAAAGGGACAATATTTAACAAACGATATTTGAAGCAGACAACAGATTTTGCATTAGACAATATTTTGGGCAGCGAAATAGTTAAAGTGCATTTCGCCTTTTTGTTGAAACAAGTTACAACAGCGTGACAAGCGAACAACGCAACATAATTTCATATGCGTTTTAACCGTTTAATTACCTCGTTATTGAAGGAAAACACGTCCTTATCTTATTTTGGAACCCATCCATTTTTCATGTTGAGGGGACTCAGTAATCACTGCTGGTATATGCCATTGACAACAATTGACAGCAAAATGTGTAGATCTAGATCAGAGGGTTCATTAACTCTTTCGCTGCCAAATGTTGTCGTCTGCAAACTTTGTCGTCTGCTACAATTGTCCATGTTTATATTTCTTCACAGTAACAAACAGTTTGGATCCTGATCAGACGCCGACTTACTCAGCAGCTCATCTGGATCCAAATTGTTTGCATATGTAATCACAGATGCGACATTGGCAGTGAAAGAGTTGGGGAACGCTTTGATCTGGTCTACACTATTTACCCATGGCCTTTAAGGGACACTGGGTACCAATGGATTCAGTGCGTGCCAACCCTTTCCTGTTCGACATGACTATCAAATAGAAAAAGGCTGGATCCAGATGAGACGCCAAATAACCCAGCGCCTTATCAGAATTCAAGCTATTATTATCCTATAGTACTACAAAATACTGCATATCTGGTTGTCAACCCTTTTGCTGTTGGCAATCACGCTGGCCTCTTTGCATGTATGCCGACAAGAAAGGTTTACTCTATGAAAGCGACCTCTTAAATCCGGAAAGGAGGACGTTGGATATCTGTACTATTTCGTTGTTTTCGTACCCTTTATTACCTTTATATTATAATAAGAGTAGGGCATCTGTCCGGGTTTCTCTGTATCCTCTCCCCTCTTTCTGGGGCGTCCAATTAGCCCATAGTGAGCAGAAACGGACGTAAATCACCACAAACACAAACAAAACCTTTATACAGTTACTCTGTTTGCAGCTCAATCGTTGAGTACACTAGCGATAGGTGGATACAGTTTGTTTCACCTAAATGTTTTTGTTTTACATTCACTTTACCACTGTATTTGCCATCGCGGTTGTTGTAGATAATTCGGAGAGGGGATACGTTTATTTACACTGTTTGTCTTTTACGGTGGGGATGGAATAGGTGTGAGGTTGGGCGCCCACAAAACCGGTTTAACCCCCAGTGACTTTTGCCCCTGACCGTTTCAGGGCGGTACTTCCATCTTACCCCTATTGTTTGTTTGTTTTGTCTTTGCGCGTCTCTTTATGTTTTGGTAATTACATGTTTGTACATTTGCTGTGTTCTTGTGTTGCTGTTCGGGCAGCTGTTTGTTCTGTATGTGGTGTTTCCTGCATGACTCATATTTGTACTTTTGTTCTGGTGCTGATGTGTACATGTCACAAGACTAACAAATATATGAAGTATATACATGTTTTTTCTTCCATTACAATTAACCATCATTGCTTTGGTTCTTATTTCATCTGAATGATAACTTTAATCACTTCATTTCCCACTAGTACTGTCCACCTATTTCCCACTATGCTCAGGTTACTAAGTACTAACCGGTCACATGATGTGTCCATATGGCATCGAATGACCAATGCAATGCTTCAATGCATTTGTTATTCGCGTGTTGTTGTGAACACATCGTTCTCTGTTGTATTAAAGACTTACGGTAGCTACTCTGTATCTTTGAGGTTAGTTTTTATACATTTGTTCCATTCTGATGTTAGCAACCTATATTAGAAACAGTTGAAAGTACTAGCGGGAAATGAAGTGATTAAAGTTATGATTTAGATGATTAAAGAACCAAAGCGATGATGTTTAGTTGTAATGAAAACAAAACAATACATGTATATACTTTATATATTTATAAGTCATGTGACCACTGAAAGACAAAATAGCTCTGTACCAGCACTGTTATGTTCAGAACAGTAAACTAAATATTTACACTTGCTGCTATGTGCATAACGATAATAGGAATTATTTACCAGTGTTGTGTCCCAAAAGCAAAACAAAACTCTTCCACAATGTTTTTATGCTCAGAAAGACAGCATATCTCTTCAACAATACTGTTAGTTTCGGAAAATAAAATAGTTCTAAACTTGCGTTATGCTGAGAAAAGGCATAAATCTTGACCAGTACTGGTATGTTCATAAAGACAACATAACTCTTTACCAGTACTGGTATGTTCATAAAGACAACATAACTCTTTATCTGTACTGGTAGGTCTCGAAACACAACATAACACTTTACCAAGGCCGGCATGTTATAATAATACATTAGCTCTTACTAGTGCTGCAATGTTCAGGACAACCAGGAAGACAATGCCCAATCTGGCTGCACATGTACAAAATCCCATTTTACGCACTTCGGTGAGATTTCTTCACAACCTGTAATGGAAATAAATTAATATCTATAATCTGTCAGGTGATGCTCTTGAAGGGTTGTCTGATCAAGTCTACTGTGTTCGCTAATATGTTATATATTTGATTCTCTATTGTCTGGCATTTATTTAAATGCAATAAAAGAATCCTAAATACTGTTCGCCAATATAATTGACAGAGTCCTGCATGAATATTTATCAAATAAAAGTACAAATGAGAGACGTCGTGAGAAAATGAGATTTCGACCATTTGCAAGATAAAAACTTTAAATCTTACAGTAGATCTTATTCTTCTTCTATTCCGTTTGTTCAATACGATTACAGTTTCAAACAAAAATGAATACTGTTCGTAGATGTGCAATTTGATTCCAGTTTGGCACAAAAACACAAGGCGATTCTCGGGTGCATATATCATTTTAGTTATACCGATATCAGCGTAAACAACTTTCCTGGACAGACATTTAAGATACAATGTAACCTCCATAAGTCTAAAATGCAAGTTACTCTGCCAGTCGATGCTTATTCTTTCCTCAACTATTAATGTGTCGACCTAAAATTGTTCCAGATATATTAAAACAAACGCCACTGATAGCATTTTCCCGCACTATTATTACAGTAACACGACGGGTGTAATCATGTCGCTTGTAATGTATTTTAACAGACGCGTGTAACAACAGTGCGTTTTAATCACAAATACAGGGTGTCCCAAAAATAACGGAACCAGGGACCTGCAAGTTATCCCATTTCTGTCAATATTGCTAAATTGAATTAAAAGTATACTCATGTAGCTTAGTAGAGACAACATTTTGCCGTGTGTTGTCTAAATTTCGTCTAAACATATTCATTGGTTTTTAAGATATCAGCATTTAAATGAAAGCACCCAAAATTCCGTTGTAAACATGATATAGGCATGGACTATGCGATTAACGAATATCATGTTAAAACAGATCTTAGGTGCATTCATTAAAAAACTCATATCTTTAAAAACCAATGCATATTTTTATAAGAAATTTGGCAGACATATGCACAAATGTCTTATCTACAACAGTACATATTTATATTTCAATGTGTCGGGTTACATTGGTGAAAATACACATTTGATCCAGGGTTCCGGTTTTATTTTGGGACACCCTGTAGTATTAACACACTTGCTGTTGCGTTTATTATCCATCACCAAATCCATCTGGGTCTGTTCGAGTCCTAACGCTAATAAATACACCCTGGCCCCGGCCACCCCTCGACAGATGACAATACATGAAATAAACGGCATACATTATAACCCTTAAAACCAGCAACTATATGAATGAAAATGGGCGTCTGTAAAAGATGGCTGCTTAATGCATGGTAAGGCAGAACGCTTTCTGCACAACATGTTTACTGCACAGACCTTTAATAACCAAAATTATATTTATTTTAGTTGTCCATTTAGAGGGGTTTACTGTTGGCCTGTGCGGTGTGCGTGTGCATGTGCGTGTGCACGTGCGTGTACATATGCGTGTTCGTGCGAGTGTATGTATGTATAAACCTAAAACATTGACATACTCCAGATAATTTGTAGTAGATCGAACACGATGTGTCCTTTATGTGGTGAAAAAGATAAGATAGTTCTTTTGCATCAACATACAATACCCATTGCAATGTCACATATACATAAATGCTGAAAATACGGCCGCTGTTGAAAATTGAAAGTTGCTGTGAATACATTTACAAACTTACAAATACAGGGGATGGTAATAATCAAGTTTCAGATAATCTCAGTTTGTATTTAGCTACAAGTGTAACATATAACTTGCTCAAATTGCCGACACGCTGGTAAAGTTCAGTGTACACAAACTAATTATAATATGGATAACACAGGTTGGACAAACTTAAACATAAATAATACTATTCAAACGGGATTGTGTTTCGTATAGGCATTAAATATACAACATAAAGACAAACTGAACACAATCTATTACATTACATTATATTACGGATCATACACAATGATATTAGTATAATACACAATGATATTAGTATAATACACAATGATATTAGTGATATTAGTATAATACACAATGATATTAGTATAATACACAATGATATTAGTTATATTAGTATAATACACAATAATATTATGATATTAGTATAATACACAATGATATTAGTGATATTAGTATAATGCACAATGATATTAGTATAATACACAATGATATAATGATATTAGTATAATACACAATGATATTAGTGATATTAGTATAATACACAATGATATTAGTATAATACACAATGATATTAGTATAATACACAATGATATTAGTATAATACACAATGATATTAGTATAATACACAATGATATTAGTGATATTAGTATAATACACAATGATATTAGTATAATACACAATATTAGTATAATACACAATGATATTAGTATAATACATAAACTGTAGAGTCTCGCTAAAGCGAATATATTAATCATTAACACAAGATATCATAATTAATCTTCTTTTGAGTGGTCATATAAGCGATAATTGACTGTATACGTTAGACAACTTCAATCATAGCTTGATCAACGTCTATATATTAGGTTAAATACTCGCACGAACACGCACACATACACACACGCACACACACGCGCACATGCACACGCACGTGCACACGCAAATGTATACGCACATGCACACGCACATCGCTGTCGCTCTCCATAGGATATGTTATTTATTTTATTATACCGAACAGCACAATCAATTTCGTCAGCAAAACTATTTATTCAATTACAAAAGTAAACATTTTGAAACAAAAGTTATACCCAGTGCTTAAAAATCGTGGAACATCTCCATACTTCTATTAATTACACGTTAAGTCCCCTACCGGCGAAGTCCTTTTCACTTTAGAGATCCTCCGCCGAAATAGTCACATAATGCGATATTTCTCAAATAGTTAAACAAAGAGAATAACAACTGTCAAAATGACGTTTATTGATCTAATTGCAAGCACCAGATGACGTCAGTCGATGACGTCAGTCGGAAGATGTGACGCACATAATTTAATAAGCGCCCACTGATCTAGACGTACTGTTGCCCGCACGAGATAATGTTGCATGGAACAGTACAAATTGTTTCATGGCAGGTATACAGAAAATTTGTTTAGGTAAGCCACGTGAAGTATAATAAAATGCATTGCTGCTCATCTAACATTTCTTGACCAATTTGATTCAAATCTGTTTTAAGAATTGACATGAATAAAAGCTTGTCCAGTTCGTTTTTCAGAGGAATTTGCCATCCGTCCGTCCGTCCGCCGCTAACACGGATGATGGTTATGTGATACTGAGAACAAAACAGTTTTTGTTTTTTCTTTTTATGTGACTATATTTCCATTTCATGTGTCTATTTTGAACACAAGAGTAGTCACATAACATTCAATCCGTGAGAACAAACGTCACTCCGTCCGTCAGTCCGTGTATCGTAAGATATTGTCGCTCATCTAGCACTTTCATTTATTGTTTTTCTCAGATCTGCTTTAAGAGTTGTCATGAATTCAATTTTTAGAGGAATTTGTCATGGGGAACGACTTTTGTCTCTGACAATGTGGTGACGTGGGATATGTGAGCTTGCTCACTAAAGTGGTTTAATTGAACACCAGTGCAGACCCACATCAGGCGCCTGGTCAGGGACGATGCTTCTACATAGTTTGAATGTCACTTAGGCAGATGTTGTGGTGAAACAACTCATATAGAACAGAGAAAGGACTAACCAATAAACCTACGCATGAGACACTGTGTGTAACATGTAATCTGACTGGGTCCAATTCAAAGAGATTCCTCTTTTCCCCAGAGGAACTTTGAACTTTGACTGACCACGTTGCTGCACAATTCCGCCTTTTACGCATAATTATGCAAACACAGTATACACAGATCAGAAAAGAGCTATCTTGGTCAGGGTTTGTTCTATTTGTTTATACGTTACAACTATGTTTATCTACTGTTATGGGCAATATTAGTTTTCCTTATTTGATAATTGTATTGACTCTTTCCCTCATGCATAAGTATACAAGAATTTTTGACTGAATGAAATTCATTAACAGAACTTTTACAATGGCCGTTGAATAAAGGATACTGCAGACTCATATCTACAGTTGAACTTCGATATCTCGAACTCGGATGACTCGAACTTCGCGATAACTCGAACAAAACGTTCAGTCCTTCCAAAACTTACAATACAGAATTGCTCCAATAATGTATCTCTACAGATATCTAGAAACACACGTGACGGCTTAATACATGTCTTAAGTAATGCTGAAAGCTCCTACAGGAGTCTCCAGCATCACTTCAGACCTGTATTAAGCTGTGGTCATGAGAAAGTGTTCAGACTACAAATAGGATGACTCGAATTTCTGTTATCTCGAACTAATTTGTATGGTCCCTTGAATTTCGAGTTATCGAAGTTCAACTGTATATGATATTTTAAGCAAACAAAGCAGACTCCGATTATACGACTCCCACTGGAGTCTCCTGACCAGGGCATACTATGTTTGCAAAGTGTGAAAATGCATATACATGAGGGAAAAGGGTTTAATATATACATGTACAATGGATCAAATCTTGCATGAATATACATGTAGTAAATGTTTCATCACTGACATATGAGCTGAAAATGCGTGGACTTAACCCTTCGTCAATATACCTACATTGTACATGTAAATAGTGAAGACCCAGAAGAAGACCCTGCAGGAGCTGTCTCATCAGGGTCTGCACTATTTACAAGTTGATTGTGCAACCAGTGCACTCCACGGCAGTGATTACATAGCGAAATACTTGTAGACAGTGCAGATATATGTAATTATACAACAGGGCATGGGTAAAGAAGGAGAAATGTATTTTAAAATTCAGCAAGAGAAGGGTTAATACCGTGACAAGTGTCCACGTTTCGCATTCATCGAAAAGTAAGTTAATTATTTCAAATAAACATATTATTAATAAAACAAAATACCTGAACTTTAATCCGTATACCACTATCGTTCGTCGTAGTGCAATAGTTTATTAAAGTCTCGTATGTAAAATATGAGCATGCCAAGTGATGCGTTACAATACTCAATTATAAATATAGAGTGAGATGCAAATACTGTTCCGTAACGCCCGGCTGTATGTGTAGTATTATGACTTGCATTATGACTGAATGTTCAGTGGACCAGTCCAGTGTTTAACTATAGAGTCCGCTAAGTATGAAACGTTTAAACTTGCCTCATGATTCTGAATGGCAAACAATGCATACCCTGGTCAGAAGACTCCTCTATGAGCCCTCTGGTCTGGGTCTACACTGATTGAAAATGACAGTACATGTACACGTATTCCCCGCATTCAAAAGGTTTAGTTTCAGTATATGACATACCTGTATACGAGTGGCGGCCTTGGAATGTATATCTGGCTATTTAAATCACCTGTATACATATGCGGTCAGTATTAATATTTGCTATTGAATGTGGATAATCCCGATCACAGTCTGTTTACACAATTACATTTATACCTAACATATTACACTCTGCAGTTATAAAACCCTTTCGATGATGTGTACAAACGTTGATGATGTAAAGTTTCAGAGATAATTGCCATGGCAGTACGATCAACACTGTGGTATTTATGCATACCGGGTGTTTAACCGGGTCAAGTCCGTAATCTACCATTATCTATTCGTAAACATCCATTTTTTGTTATATGTCACGTGATTCAAAAATAAAAACATAGTTTAAATTTTACATATATTTGTGTGTTTTTGTTTGGTTTTGCTTTGTAAATTGTTTGTGTATTATATCGCTGGTGTTTAACCATTTCCTTCATAATACGCCTTTTCACGCCTTTGCAAATAGAGCAAACCCAGACCGGAGCCGTCTGGTCAGGGTCTGATTTGATTGCTTATGACATTACAGTAAAACCCCGCTAATGCGACCACTTAATGAATAACCACGGGTGCCTTTATAAGCAGGTGGTTGCTTAATGCAGTACAAAAGTAATGCAGAAAGCTCCTCTAGGAACTTTCTGCATTACTTTTGTCCTGCATTAAGCTACCACCTGCATCTAGCACCCAGAGTTATACCTCTTTTAGGTGGTTGCATTAGCGGGATTTTACTGTATATAAACCTTGTCCTACAGTTTTTATTTAAATATTTTTATTCAATATTCCCTTGCAAATTGCACCTTATTAAATATTGAGTTAATGAATATTCATGAAGTGATCAATTCATGCATAAATGTTCAATAGGTAAAGGGTTATACTGTACTGTGAGGAAGAGCATGAGATAGAGTGTGAAGATTAATTTGTATTCATATGTTTTGCAGCAGTGTCAAGTATATATTACGAAACAAAATATTCTTTAAATGGGTTAACCTTTATTGCTTTCCAAACGCCGTTAGTCAGCTTGCACTCTATTCACTACAGAGTTTCACCTCTGATACAGACCAAATGTATGACTTAAATTCCATACGCTATGAGCATGGATACACAGATTAGATTTATACATTCTTTTGCTCACAGGTAATACTAGTTAAGGTCAGCACCTAAGCTTATGTCAGCTACATCCACTTAACCCTTTCCCTCATACAAACGTGTTTTACGTATTTGCAAACAGATTAGACCCTGACCAGACGGCTCCTAGAGGAGCCGTCTGATCAGGGCCTGCTCTGTTTGCTAAAATAATCTGATAGATCTGTTTCTTTACTTTCTTAAATGTCTACAACGTTCCACTTATCACATTTCTTTATAACTATTTTGTTAATGAATATTCAGTAGGTAATGAAATTTGGCCTAAATACAGAACAGGGAAAGGGTCCCTGCTGAAAGGGACACGCGCTGTCATTTGCAAACAGTGAAGGTCCTGTGGTAGGGAGTGGTGGTCCTGTGGTAGGACGTTGGACTTGGGATCGAAGGGTCCCCGGTTCGAATCCTGCCATCGGACTATCAGAATTTTTCTGAGCAAAAAATGCATCCCACGTTTGCTCCTCTCTACCCAGGTGTATAAATGGGTACTTGTGAGGGAAATAAGTCAATGTGCCATGGCTGCCTTAGGCGCCGAGTGTTAATGGCCGACTTATAACCCAATGATCAGGGGGTAAATTGTGAAGTCGGGAGAATATGTACATTGTATGTAGTTCCAGACTATAAACCTCACCTTTACCTTTTTTTTTTTAAGGTCCAGAGCAGAGGGCTACTAGTCGAGGACACTGATTAGGGTCTTCACTGTTTGCTATTTACAATCCTGTAGCAGATTTAAGCCTTTCGTTTTGAGTGGACTCTATAGTTAGACGCTGGTGAATTAATCAAATCTGATAAATAAAGTTGAAAGTGTTAATAAGTACGTGGCTTAATTGGCCTACAGCCAGCCTTGTTTAATCCCTTCCCTGTTCAGTATTCATGAGAGAAATAATGACGACATGAATATTTATAAGCTGATTTTCTTATTATCATTTCATTCACACAGAACTGTTTGGTATTGTAGGAAACTGTAGAACCTGGTCTATTAATAGTTCATAAGCAGACAGAGTAGACCCAGATCAGACGACTCCTACAGAAACCGTCGGATCGAGGTCTATTCTGTGTACAAACGCGTAAAAAGACGTTTGTATAAAGGAAAGAGTTAACTCAACCAGCGCTTGGAATCTTTCATTTACAAAATTCATTGCCTTTTTTAATTCTAAATAGTATTTTATTCATATATCTTTCCAGAGTGTCAATCAGCCTGGATCCCAATGACACGTAGAGTTACCCGATGTCTCATCTGGATACAAACTACAGTAAAACCTCGATTATTCGAATTTTCGGTATAGAAGAATTTAGACCCTTTTAGGCAGGTGGCTGCTTAATGCATGGTGAAAGTCATGCAGAAAGCTCCTAGAGGAGCTCCTAGAGGACTTTCACCATGCATTAAGCTGCCACCTGTCTTAAAGATCGATAATAATACGTATTTTAGTGTAGGTTTACTGTATTTGGAATATAATGCACGGCAGCGCACAATAACACAAAAAGCACAAAAGAAATGCACGCTCACACACGACTTCCACAAAATTCGTGATCAGGAAAGAATGAGTTAACTCATTCTCTCCTAGGCTATTTTTAGACCCAACCTCTTTGAATGTATCTACCGGAAAGGAGCATTAACTAGAGGAAAAGAAAAAAATAGAATTTTGTAGTTTGAAACCATTGTGATAAATAGAGCATTTGCTCCTATAGGAGCAAATGCTCTATTTATCACAATGGTTTCATAAAGTGATTTTTATAGATGCGCAAACATGCGTCACTAGGGGATAATGTGTTAATTAATTAAACAAAAAAAGAATAGAAGACAGGCAGGAAATTTGAAAATAATACACGACAGTGCTCAGCAATACCAAAAGCACAAATGAAATGCGCGCTCGCATACGACGTCCATAGACTATTCCTTGCCTGCTCCACACCAACATCATTTAAGAAATGAATGACGTGCTTCCGGTGTTCATGAGGTTATGCAACTCATAGCTTGACGAGCAAAGTTAGTGAAGCCCGAAGGGCTTCACGTGAATCTTTGCTCGTAAAGCTATGCGTTGCATAACCTCATGAACACCGGGAGCACGTCATTTATTTCTTATATTTATATTCCATTGTATTTCTTATATTTCAACGGATTTTTTTTGAAATATTAAATACCGGTCACGTAATAGCCGCTATCTAGGTCGTTGCCAGGTTCGTTTCCAACGTAGTAGGATCTCTATATATGGTATGAAAAATAGTCCCAAACACATATTATAAATATAGAATGAATACAAGATTTTAATCAGTAAATTGTCCAGCTATGTTTAAAGAAAAGATTATCGAGATATTTCAATCATATATATTTACGAAATGTTGGTATTAAAGCATCTTCTTAAATGTAGGTCGCGGTGTCGAAGCCAATTTACTCACCCGCCATGCTTGATCGAAAGCGGGTCACAACGTTGGATTTTATTCTCGGATTTTTCTTTGTTAACGGTAAGGACATTGACTTATTTATGCTTCACTCATTACTTGATAATATATTTTGATACGCCACGGCTGTTAAAGTTGGCAATATTATGTATTCAAGCGATAATTCTCAGTAAGAAGATGCCACATTTCAAATTTTCAGGACCGCTTGAGCTGAATTCTGGGAAAAGGAGAACCGACTCAAACCGGTATTGAAATGAACGTTCATGGGAAAATGTAACTTTCTTTTTAGAATAAGGTTATATAAGGACGTTGCAGGGCGAATGTAAATATTTAGGAAATGGCGACGATAAACATGTCATGAAGTGCCAAAGGATGGGTGTAGAACATAAATGAACACAGCAAACACCGATTCGCAGCAAGCGAAGAGCGTTGAAACACACATCATACACATATACCAAACACATAGAACTGTTCCATGCACGCTCAACGCTGATTACATAGGTTCGCCATTAAACCAAACCTAAAACGGGAAAGGGGCATTGGAAACTAATTGGTTAATTTAATGATTTATTACTACATTGGCGTGAATTACTTGGGTGTTATTGTAATAACATTTAAAGCAATGAAATATTTGCCATGCCAATCAGTGTTGAATTATGTAAGCAAACAGAGCCGTCTCGGGTCACACCGATCCTACATCAACTTCTGAATTGAGTCATCTCTGCTTGCAAACACGTAAAAGTAGTATATACGGAGTAAAGGGTTAATACAATTTGCGTAAATACAGAACAGAAATTACTACATATAGGACACAATTAATTTCGTTCCATTCAGGGTTGTTGGATCAAGGCCACCGTTTCGAAAAGCAGAAAACCCCATAGCACAGATGTTCAACCACCGAGCATCATTCAGAAAAACATTTACAATTTTAGTTACGTAAATGACAATCTGAATGAGCTTGTATCAAAATCCGATGTATCACTCAAATATGCATAATTATGCAAATAAGTAAACCTCTTAATTTTTATGATTTAAATATATTTGTCATCAAGTCATCAATGTATTTTCACAGATAGTGTAGGTATTTTGATGCAATGCTGTAATGATAATTATTATATTACCTGTTTTACACTTAGGCCTGATAAAGTAGTACCTTAAACCCAGCCAACCTAAACACTCATATACGTAGCATCATTGGAATTCAAGACAGGTGGCAGCTTAATGAAGGCTCATTATTGTCGGTTGGGTTTATCTATTGGAGAAATTAGCTAAATGTTAAACGATTCACATATCTTTCCATACGATACAATAGAGTTGTGATCAGTGTTGACGGGACTAGACATAGATCGAACCTACCCCACCCCTCCGCTTTGTATTCAACTGGGATACAGTAGTAAATACACATTTTATCAGCCTTTATATCACGTGTTTCAAGATATCGGTTATCTAAATTATAATTAACCCTTTACCTCATACTATTCATTTACAAAATAGTAGCACGAAATGATAAAATCATGCCTACACAAGGTCGTAACCTGAATAAAGGTATGTGGATAGGGTTAAAACTCCATTTATGAACACGATTCTGTGATTACTATTGGTAACAGTTAAGATCAAGAAGAGGCGCCGCGTAAAATGGGCAGGATTAAATGTAACTCTTTCGCTGACATTTTCACCCCCCCCCCCCACTTGTCTACACGTTTGTTTTAAAAACAGAGTCATAGAAGCAGTGTGTATCCTGATGAGACAGCGAGTTACTGAGCATTTCATCTGGATCCAAACTGTTTGCACAGCTACATTGACAGCGACGGGGTTAAATGTTCTAAAAAATTGTTTTATTTACTTTTAGATAAGATTGCTTAGGTCAGGCTAGCTGTAAACAAAACCCGTTCGGATAAATCTAAGATATTAATACGGTAACGGCAGTTTATAACCATCGATATCTATACACAATGACAGGGTGACCTACAAATTCAAATAAAAAAGTGTTTGGCATATTTGGCGTCCATGTAAAGTTACATTTTCGTACTTAACATAAATGGCTAAATACACAGAGTTCTTGTGAAGTAATGTGTTCGTATGTCACATAACCGCCTAAAGACTACCGTGCCCAAGTTCTTAGGAGTCATGTAAAGTAAGGTTTTCAAAACCCATGTAACAATAACGCCAAAATACTTATGGTACATGTGTGGGATATTGTCCGGTATCACAATATCACACTTGTCGACAATTAACCTTACTAATAGGTAAATCCTTACAGCTGTACACCATTTAGATAATATTCTCTAGAAAGAAGATAAAATGGCGGAGGTTTTAATTGCTGCTGACAAATGCAGATAAGAGACTAGACTGCAAAAAAACATATGCCCATTTTAAGAAAAATGTCTCTCTCTTCACAATAAACTGTTATGAACCAGATCACTGATACGGTTCTCAGTGAGTGTTAAAACGTCGCCCCGTACTTCATTCTCAGTGTTGTTATACATTCTGGTCCTTCGAGATCATGAATTTCAGTACTTCTTGTTCTGAAAATTGAATACCGCTTAAGCCGGTGCTAGGGGCGTGAGCAGCGTTGCACTTTCAATTACTGTTCATGAACAGACTCAATAAAACCGAGTCTGCAATTTTCTCTTTTTGTGTTGCAATATTTGCTCTCGGGGGATCACCTCCCTTCAGAATTTTTAATCAAGATATGTTCATACCAAAACGTTTATACCAATTTCTTTAGTATACATGTATGTATCATCATATTGTGAATTTGTCACATTTTATACTCTCATGTTTTAGCAGACATCGTGTAGCTGTAAGCACAATGCATTTTCTGTTTTCACTTGTAATTGCCTTGAAAAATTAATTACCATGTGCCGTCTACATAATCTGACTCTTATCCATTTTATCATTATTTCCAATTAGAAGGCCATGCATAAATGACAGATATGGCACTAGATTTTTTTTTTGTACAGGAATTAAGACCTAAAAGTTATATCAGTTGTTGTATATTGGCGACAAGTAAATTTACGTGTTCAGATGTCACATAAACGCCTAAATACACCCCTGCAATGTAATGTTATGTGTTTGTATGACGAATAAACGCCTAAATAAGCTCTTATGTAATGTGGTGTTTGTGGTGCCACAAAGTTATCAAGCAGAAAATCCAAGTGCAGTTCAGAATTACTCGACGTCTCATCTGGAGCCAAACTGATTGCAAATTACTGATTACAAACCCAATCAGGTTGACACTCGGATAGTAGTTTCTCAAACCCGTAAGCAAATCGAATGTAATTGAATTGTTGTAAGCAGACATATTTTATGCCAGGACCAGGGTTAACACGAATCTTCTCGCGAACTGTAAGTGGCCAACTGTAGAGAGTAGTCTTGCTAACATGTCATACATGGATGCTCACAGACGGCGCGCTTGAAAGCGGTGACAGAACACATCGTCTTCACTATTTGTAACAACAAAAAACGCTGTTTGTTTTATTGTGAGTAACAAACAAGTGGTTCTTGGAAAGAGTGTCGACTTCAAATTCAGCAGTCAATTAACCCTTTCATTGTTCTATATTCATTCTAAATTTCACTACCTACTCAATATCTATGGACAAAATACTAATAATGCAATGTGAAAGGTAGAACATTGTAGTTATTCTAAAAACTACAGAAACTGATAGATCAAATTCCAATAGCAAACTGAGCAGACTCTGATCAGACTGCTCCTACAGGAGACGTCTGATCTGGATCTACTTTGTTTGCAAATACGTGAAAGGGCGTTTATATGAGGGAAAGGGTTAAGACCTACGTTGTTTGCAAAACTATCCGAGTTCTCATCTTCGGTAATGCCAGTAATGCTTAATTAGAACTAACGTCTTTATAGCTAGCCAGAGCAACGTTTTATTTAGTCTGCTTCTGGCAAAACAATGGATAAAGGTTTGGATCCAGATGAGACACTAGGTATCCTGGTATTTGATTGAAACACTAGGTATCCTGGTATCTGATTGAGACACTAGGAATCCTGGTATCTGATTGAGACACTAGGTATCCTGGTATCTGATTGAGACACTAGCTATCCTGGTATCTGATTGAGACACTAGGTATCCTGGTATCAGATTGATACACTAGGTATCCTGGTATCTGATTTAGACACTAGGTATCCTGGTATCTGATTGAGACACTAGGTATCCAGGTATCTGATTGAGACACTAGGTATCCAGGTATCTGATTGAGACACTAGGTAGCATGGTATCTGATTGAGACACTAGGTAGCATGGTATCTGATTGAGACACTAGGTAGCATGGTATCTGATCAGGATGTATACTGTTTGATATTGTGATACTGTATTTCGAAACGTACAATGAACATAAAATGTTGCGATATCAGCATAAGAGGGCATTGTTTGATTACGAAAATTAGCTCAACCATTACAAAAATAACTCTGATTTATCAATGCCTCTGAAATCCAAGCACATGCTTCACTTCCTAAAGGTAATATGTCCATTTGTTTTTAAAATGTCTTCATAACCATTGAAATAACATTTTTTTCAGGTAGATTTCACTGAACAACATACATCGTTAAGCGCGTTTGCTAATCAATAATAACGATGCGCATCTCGCCAATTGTGACAAATATTATTGTGATATTGCTATCATACAAAACTCCTCACAGTGATCTCCCTTGTCACTTCGTGCGGTCATTACTGCCAATACAAGTTTTTAGCTGGAATTTAGCCTAAATTTGTTTTTGTATTTTTTTAATTGTGGATTTCAAGAGTTTTCGATTTTGTTTTCATATTTCAGCACCGGTAGAGCCAATAAAGTAGAAAAATAATCAGCTTCCCATAAAAAGGTAACTTTTTACACGATTATTTATAATAGACCGCCGGTGGAGATCAGGCCACCGGCTGTTGAAAATGTCAACTTTAAAATCAATATTTGTGATGTAATTTATCTTTGAAACAATCTCTTGGGATTTCTTGCCACACCGGTTGTAGTGCCTCTTCTTATCACAAAGAAAACAATCAAGAAGTGGTACTTTTTTCTTCGGCGTTGCAGCCGACATGGCGTACGCCATAGTATGTTCACGTGGTGTACATCATGGCCACGTGAATGCTGTGTTGGCAGCGATCTCTTCTGGTGTTGGCCCGGTCAGATTTCACCCTTTATAATCTATGTAAAAATGGGTCACTTTCATGCCCTGCAGTCTAGCCCACAACAAATTTTGGGTCTAACCCTGTATAATGTGTTCATCTATGAACACCCCCTTTGTTTAAGCATAGTTTGATTATACAATTATACATTCACCGTCTACTTTTTCCAATATACTCCGTTTATTAAAAACAATGTCCAAAAACACACTACCAAACAACACGGCCGACCCAAGCACTGCCTCTTTAATATCCATCCGAATGGGTAAAAAGTCCTGAAATGGAAAGAAATAAACCCTGTCAATGTCTTGTCAAGATCAGAAATGATTCATTTACAACAAAAAACACAGCCTAAGCTTCACAAAGGAACCAGCAGACATATCAAATCAAGCATATTCATTTTTTTCAAGGAACTATTTGCGACCCGGAAGCAAAATATCACCGGGCCGACACCTTCAGCGTAGCGATTAGGGGAGATAACTGCGTTGGAGGTTATGATCATGCGCGTATCCAATCGGAACACCTCGGGAACTAATACGAATACCGCCGAGTGATCAATACGGAACTAAAGCGCATACGAAATGTGTCTAAAACCCGGGATAATAGCATCGGCAACATTGATACTTTAAGATCAAACCTTCGAAAAGGAGCCGTCTGATCTGGCTCTACTCTCGTTGCAAAGACGTAGAAAGGCGTATTTATTGAATAACGGGTTAAGTGAGTATTCATAAGTTATCTCCACTTTTCGTTAAACAAACTGCAAATTAATTCCATTTTTACAGATTTCTAACACGAGGCATTTATAGACACAGTGACTTTAAAGCGGGTGTTATGTTTATCGGCATGAAACAAATCAGATTAGAACGGTCAGACACCACCCTCCTACTTGAATGATTCCAATTATTAAAACCAGTCTTCTCGCTTCGTATATTTCCTGTCGAGCAGACTAGTTGTTGTAATCGTATTTCCTTTATAAACGGGATATCCTTAACCATCAGTGATTAGTAACATTTCCTTATTACTAGGAAACAAATTGCCAAAAGAAAACCCTACGACCGATATCTAATCTGGCTGCATGGTTCTTAGACATGTTCTTAGTTTTGCATCAATCGGAAAATGAGTCTATCAGCTTTACAAAAATGATTTTACTCTATGTGAAGATTTTCCAGCAATTCAAATACTTCATTCTCTTGACGAGTAGAACTAGCCTAATTGATACTCTATGGAAATAGAGTATTTCTTGAGAAAAACAAAGTTCAGCCTCATTTGGCTATTCGTGATTAGACTCGCATTTGCAAACAGTTTGGATCCGGATGAGACGGACAGTAACTCGGCGTCTGATCAGGAGCTAAGCTGTTTAAAGCTCGGTCAATATTTTCACAGAAGTTTGAACGAATCGAAGTAAAGTAACAGAAAAAGTAACATCTCGGTAATTAGCAGACAGCATTTTTACAGCGGAATAACAGTTACCACTGTGGGGAGATCTATTTGAGAAAGTTGAACTATTCTGCAATATGGGGACATCTGTGTATATACCAGCTTGCTATATATACGCCGTATCTGTATGGTTTCACTAAGACTTTCCTAAATGTCTGCTGGCTATAAAAGATATATGACAGCTTACTTCAAGACAGGATTTAATTGAAACTGTCGGTAAGTCGCGTATCATCAATATATGACCCATTTGCACATTCACAGGGTGACAGTTCATTTGATGTTATTGTCGTCTGTCCCGATTTGATTCCGGCTTTCCTAATGCCGATTATCGTACACCAAAATCAGTAATAAAGGAGCACTTTGCACGTCCTTGCAATTGATCAGACGGTTCCTATAGCAGCCGTCTGACCAGTGTCTACTTTGGTTGCTTATTGAAATGGATCTGCTTCTCAAGAGTCTGCCACTAGCAAACCACTCTTCGTAGATGTGCAATTATAAAAACCAGCTAATAATATCGATGGTGTTATTATTTGCTACATAAATATGCAACAGGGAGAACAAACAGCCGGGTTGTAACAGCACTTAGATCATTCGTATATGTCATAGTTATATCGTTATTACACATGTATATAAACCGTCACGACTCCTGTCTTAATATCGTGAAGAAATAAGAAATTTACAAACAACAGAATAAGGCTCTTTGAATGTGTTTTGTTGTTCGACGCGACCTGTGTAGACCCAGATGAGAGGGTTCCTAGAGGAGCCCATTCATCAGGGTCTGCACTGTATGTCATGTTACACATTTCTTTAAAAAATCCCTAAAATCTCCATAAGCTTGACCTGCTTGCATTTTGGAATAGTCCATTTGTATATTGTAAGGGTTAACCTTTTGAATGCGGAAAACGAGTGTATAAGCATTTATAAACAGTGTAGACTCAGACCCGAGAGGATCCATCTGAATTGATTGGTCATTCAAAATCTTCTTACAAAACGCACACTTTCATACTGAATTGACGCTACAGATCAACTCAGATAAGCTATTTCACTTTGAAAATTAAGCATTTAACCATAGACTACAAAAATACGCCATTTTAAGTGTTTGCAGACCCAGATCAGAAGGACCCTTTATAGGAGCTGTCTAATCAGGGACTGCTCTGTTTGACTACGATAATAATTGTCGTCGGTTTTCCCCGGCTTTGGTGACAATTGTGGTGGGTTCAGTAGACGACTAATAAGAGTTTTTGACGTTTATTTCCTCATAGCATACTAATGAATATGCATATCTGAAAGTAAGATAATAAGACATTATGAGTAAACTAAACTCACTAAAACATGAGACCTGATAAGGGTTTACACACAAACTGTAAACTAGATAACTAGAGTTACAAAAATGGTCTCTGCTATACAAAAATTAACATACAAATAGTAATGATATGATCATCAGAGGATAATGATAATGATGATGATAATGAGAATGGAATATGGAAATATATCTACCTGAATATATAAGAAATATATATTCTAATATAATGCCAGAAAATGGCGACTGTCTTCTCTGAAAGCTATCGTACGAGTGAAGGTGCACGTGCAAATGCGGGAAATGTTAGTCATGCAGTTAGTTAGATTTACTTCCCCTGAAATATATGAGTATGCATTAACTTTTCCTTAAAAGATTACCTATTTGGATTAAGAGATAAATCAAACAACATATCATCAAATTTATTTATTATTTCATACACAATCACCCTACGACATACTCCCCTGCTTTCGAAAAAAGGTCGTCCTCGACTTTTGTAACATCGAGCGAAATAATGTCATTCAATAAACAACATTGCATCTAATGATATACAAAGAAAGTACATATGAATGTTATAAACATTCAAACTGTTTGCAATGTCACCTTATACTGACACTATACTGGCAAAAACAAATTAACAAAACAATACAATTTGAATTGCATCAGACTCAGTAAACTCAGTATAAAAACTAAGTGTAAACTGCAAGTATGAGTAAACATCAATATTAACAATCACATAATCCGCTGAAAAAAATACTGTCTATGACAATCTCTTCTGCAAAATACGCTGGCTGCGTCTTGGTCTCTTGGTATAATCCTCATCACTGTTTGATGGTTTACGACCTGGCCGTCTGGCTGGAATGACATATCTTGGGGTCGTATTCTCTTCTGGATCTGTGGATCTGGCAAAGTCTTTCGGCACTCGCAGCGGCAGAAGCAAATTCCTGTGTACCATCTTGGACTTCCGTGCATGAGTACTTGTTTTCTTCACTTCAAATACAGGAATATCCGGATTTGGCTGACGCATAACAATATAGGGGTCTTCTTCCCATTTGTCTGCTAACTTGTGCCTTCCTCGTAAATTGACGTTTCTCAGCAAAACGTAGTCTCCTGGTTGCAGAGATGTCGCATGGGCTTTCACATCGTAACCCGCCTTATGTCTGCTAGCAGTCCTCTGTGCAGCTTCCCTTGCTTTCTGGTATGACTTCGCCAATCTGTCTTGGAGTTTCCGGACGTATTCGTGTTTGTCCTTTGAATTGATCTGATCATTACAAAGACCAAGGAACGCGCCAATAGCTAGTTTTGGATGTCTACCGAACATTAAAAAGTATGATGAAAACTGTGTACTAGGATGTGGTGTTACATTGTATGCATGAACTAGTGTATTAATATGGCTTTTCCAATCTGACTTTTCGTTTTCTTCAAGTGTTCCTAGCATTTTTAAGAGTGTCTGGTTAAATCTCTCAGTCATACCGTTCCCCATAGCATGGTAAGGGGTAGTATTTGTTTTTGCAACTCCTGCAATTTCACATAACTCCTTTATCAGAGACGACATGAAATTTGACCCTTGGTCACTATGAATTCTGGATGGAAATCCATAGTGAGTGATGAAGTTGTCAAAAATCACTCGAGCAGTAGTCTTTGCCGTTTGATTTCTTGTAGGATAGGCCTGGGCATATCTGGTGAAATGGTCTGTGACGACCAACATATCCTCAAAGCCACCCTTGGAACGATCAACCTTCAAGGAATCCATGCAAATTACTTCCATTAGCGCAGATGATGTTATGTTGACCAGTGGAGCTGTTGACTGCAATGACTTCCTGCAAATACATCTTGGACAGTGTCTAACCTTGTCTCCAATCCAAGCCTCCATACCAGGCCAGTAAAAGCGTTGTTTAAAGAGAGATACTGTTCTGTCACGACCCTGGTGACCAAGATCATCGTGAAGAGAGTTGAAGATATCGTCTCTCAAACAGGCTGGTAAAACAAGTTGTTTCACTGGTAAGTCAACAGACAAAGCTTGGCGATAAAGAACTCTATCTCTGATTTCAAGTTTATCCCATTCTCTTAAGCATTTCCGTACAGCAGGCAAGGCATGCGAAGCACTTGGCCTTGAACCTTCCAAGAGATGATCAATCACTGTAGAAATCACAGAGTCGTCTTGTTGAGCCTTCCTCCAGTCCTTTGATGACAAGGAATACTCTTGAACGAGCTCTTCTGATGGTTCTTCATCTTGTTGACTGGCTAAATCTGGTTATTCTTTCTGGTGATGTAAGGCTAAAAACCAGAGGCGAACTTTCTATTTTGGCCGTTGCAGACAAAGTTAAAGCTCCAATCACTTTGGACTCAATCGACTTGTCATATTCCTCTATTATCCGTGACAATCCATCAGCGTCTGCATTCTTGAAACCACTTCTATACTTTATCTCAAAGTCATAGCAGGAAAGTGCAGCCATCCATCTTTGACATGTTGCGTCCAGCTTGGCTGTGGTCTGTACATATGTCAAGGGATTGTTATCTGTTAGAACTTGAAACCGACATCCATAGAGGTAGTCGTGAAACTTTTCAGATAAGGCCCATTTGAGCGCAAGAAACTCAAGCTTGTGAGCAGGGTAATGCCTTTCTGACTGTCTCAAGCTACGACTGGCATAAGCAATAACCCTCTTGACGCCTCCTTGCTCTTGATACAAAACCGCACCAAGACCCGTCCCTGACGCGTCTGTATGGACTATGAATGGTAGCTGATAGTTTGCATAAGCTAAAACTGGTGGTTGTGTGAGCTTTTCCTTGATGTTGTCAAACGCTGTCTGTTGTTCTGTTCCCCATGAAAATGGAATTTTCTTTTTCGATCTTGAAGGTTTCTTTGAACACTGTCCAACGAGAAGGTCATTTAAAGGTCTCACAATGCTGGCATATCCTTTGATGAATTTCCTATAGTATCCTGTGAATCCAAGAAATTGTCTCACTTCCTTAACTGATCTAGGTGCTGGCCAAGAACAGACAGCTTCAATTTTGTCTGGATCAGCTTGTATACCTTCCTCAGAAACTATGTGTCCCAGATATTTAACCTTTCTTTTGAAGAATTTACATTTGGTTGCCTTCAATTTCAAATTGTGTTGAGATACCTTGGAGAAAACAGCTTCAAGACGATCTATATGTTCCTCGAATGTTTGCGAAAACACAATTATATCATCCAGATATATCAAGCATTCTTGTAGATTCAGATTACCCATGCATCGTTCCATTAACCTCTGAAAGGTTCCTGGACTGTTCGATAATCCCATAGGCATGCGGTTACATTCGAAAAATCCTAACGGTCCTGCATTAAATGCTGTTTTGTACTTATCACTTTCTTTCATTGCAACTTGCCAATATCCAGATTTTAAATCTAATGTCGAAAAATATTTAGATCCTGAAAGTAGATGTAAGGTATGTTCAATCTTTGGAATGGCATATGCATCTTTTATGGTCAATTTGTTGAGTTTCCGGAAATCCAAACATACTCTGAGCGTTCCATCTTTCTTCCGAACTAAAACGACGTTTGATGAATACGGACTTGATGAAGGTCTAATAGCATCACAGTCCAACATATCTTGAATAGTTTCCTTCACCTCATTCAACATTCCTGGAGGTATATGCCTTGGTGGTTCCTTTATTGGTTTATCATCCGTCAGATGTATTTCATGTTCTATCAAATTTGTGAACCCCAGATCTGTTGGTCCTTTTGAAAATATATGGTCCCATTTCTTGAAAAGACAATTGGCTTGTTCTGTCTCTTGTTCTGTTAAGTCTGTTGCTTCAAGATCTACAGAATATTTCTTCGTTTCGTTATCCGCTTTCACTTCCTGTTGCTGTGTAGAAGCCTTTGTGCTAATATTCGTCTTCTTTTCGTCAAACACTGGTGCGTTTCGTAAAACCTTAACGTCAACCAGTTCACAAAGGTTAGACTTATGTGGGATCGCAACTGGTTTTGCTGACATGTTGAAAAGTTTCACAGGAATACGGGCTGTAGTTCCCGGGCGATCTAAAGATACCACACGAGGGCAAACTGCAATCCTGTTTGAACAATTTCCATTCGAACATGACTCTGTTAGAACTGTAGGCGCAGATATCTTCTTCCTTAGAAAACCGGTAACTGTTCTTGCTTCGAATGGCTGAAGAACAAACCTCTGTGTAGATTTCACAATACCAGCTTTATCATTTGAAATTCCTTGGAAAGCTATGTTCCACTGATGTGGTATCGTTGCATCATCATCTATTTCATCATGGCAGAGTCGAATTAAATTTGTTCCAACAATGATAGGCACTTTAGAATTATATTCCGTTGTTGGTACAACAAGAACAGGTATATCATAAGCCCTGTTATTAAGATCTTATTAAGGATTGATGCTGTTGTAAAATTCTTCTGATACTGATGTAATCATAGATCCTGAATCAATCAATGCCTTTGTTTGGATGTTTTCGAAAGTAATTTGGCTAACATTATCTTCTCCAACCAATCTGTGTAAAATATTTAGTTTAGGGCTGCTTGCTGTTTTGTCTCTTATTTGCCCCTCAATAGAGACATCTACATGTTTAAAGGATTTCCACTTTGATCTGTAGTGTCCTTGTTCTTGTCCTCATTCTTCTTGACTTCTCGATCTTCGCTACCTTTGTAATCCTGATTATGATATGAGCTGTACTGAGAATGTGAATCTGAAAATCTTCCGCCATATCCGCGTCTATTGCCTCTGTATCTATTCCTGTTCCATCTCCCATTACCGTATGCTCCTCTTCTGTTATCTCCTCTCCAATTAATTTCTCGTTCATCACTGCCATGCTCACCGCCATGATGTTTATCATAACTCTGCTTGGATATCTTCTCCTCTAACTTTTCCATGCGTTCGAGCAGACTCTTCATCAATGTTAATTGTTCATTGCTATCCGTTCTTTGTTGCGATGTAGCAGTAGCAGATTTATCAACACTCCTGTCTGCATCTCGTTGAGGTTCCATTTCATTTTCCTCTATCCTTACTTTCTTCCTCAGCTCTTCAAAATCTTTTGCAGACTCGTAAAATACCCGTGTATCATTCTTCAGCTGTTCACTTCTCAAATGCCTCCAAAATCTGTTTCTCAGCATCTCATCAGCTTGACTCCGCTTCACCTGCCCTTTCTTAATTGCTGTGTTTAAGATGCTCTCAACTCGAACTCCCCATTCAGCTAGTTTCATTTTCCTTCTGTTTTGACGTATAAAACTCTGCAACTACAGACTCTCCTGTTCTTATATTCCCATATATGTTCTCCAGTTTTGTGACAAGTTCTCGTGTTGTAGCATTACTATCTACATTCAACAGAATTTTCCTCGTTTTTCCACTCAAAGAATTCCGAACCTCCTGTCTGATAATATCATCATGGTAAAGACCAGAATTTAGTATCACTTCAACCTCAATTTTCCACTCCTCAAAAGTTTCTTCCGTCAACTTAGGGATGGTAGGTTTTTTCAAAGAAAGTTTCTTTTGTTTTACTGGCTTGTCTACAATGGTTCTCCTTCCTTCTCCATATTCCACTGATTCTTCTCCATCCGATATCTCAAGCTGTGTTAGAATGCTTTCTTTCTCCATTAGACTTTCTATAAGTCTACTCTTTTTCTCTTTCAGTTTCTTGATCCTTTCTTCCCTAAACTTCTTCATCCATTCTTCTTTCAATGTACTTTCTTTCTTCAACTTTTGCTCTTTCTCCGTTTGTATCTTATCTATTCTATTTGATAACGTATTCTCTTTCATCTTTAATCTCTGTATTTTCTCAATCAGAGCCCTCTCAGCCTCATCACCACAATCAACTGAGGTTTCATTTAATTTCTTTAATGAAATATTCTCATGTTCAGGCAAATCAATCACCTTTTGCTTGAATGTGCTGTCTTTCACTATTTCCTTCTCATTTTCAGCCATGTCCTCAAAGACAGATGATTTCTTTCTGCTGCTACTTAACTCAAACTCAGTTTCGATGAACTTCTGTACTTCCTGTAATTCTAAAAGTCTTTTCTCCTCCTCACGTAACCTCTGTTTCTCAAAACTTAATTCCTGTCTCCGTTTCTCTTTCTCTTTTTTCCGCCGTTCTCTCTCACACTCAATTTGTCTTTGCATTTCCTCCCGTTTTTCATCTACCCGCATCTGTTTAAGCTCCTCCTTTGACATATATTCCGCCATTGTCAATGCATGTACCACTGTATATATCTTGTAAATATATGTATGTGTTGTATATGTATTAAAGTAAATGTACACAGTATATCTTATGAATATATGTATTTATTAAATTGTATATATATTCAAAGTGCAGGTGTTTATGAGTGTTCAGTATTTTATACTGAGAAATTTCAATAAAACGATCCAAAATTCCAATCAAACCGACAACCATAAAGAAAAAAACAATCAAAATACCCACCAAAGTGACAACCAACAACAACAAAAAACACTGTTTTAACCCGAAATCGAACCAATGCCCCTATAGCCCAATAGCGCCTTGCGCCATACACCGACTATCCAGCCATCCAGACACGTGACTATAGTGCGAGCCGCTTATCCCAGCAAACGACATCAGCTAGATTTTTTCCCCGATAATAACTAGATATCGTTCAAAATACCGAAGTTTATCATGAAATTATTCCTGATAAACCTGTGCTATAAACTCGCGAACAGGTAATGTCTCAATAAACCAAATTATTCAAAGTTTACTACCTGCAAAGTACTCGGCGCGAATTAAAAAAATGAAAAAAACCCAACACAAAGTGAATATTTTATCACAGAAAAATCAAAATAAATCTATGATAAAATATAACATCTATAGGCCTGTATCATAAAGGGATATTTACTGGCTAAAGGTATATTGCAATGGGCTAGCACATACACTCTATACACACACAAACACTATTCCACGTGCAAACTGACTTACGCTGTAGAAATACTGATATTCATATACGTTGCATTCTGTTTGCTTTCTATCAGTTTACGTTGATTAAATGACAATCTAAAAGTACCATATTGCACACAGTTAGTACCGATTACTCTGGGTTAATAATCAAGCATGCAGCATGAAACACAGTAGGTGGGGTGCTCTTTACCTTTATCCTGCATACCATCAACACTGACTGATCACTATATATTACCCTGATCATTAAATTAAATGACCCTATTGATATATATGATATAAAATAATAAACGTAGAAATGAATAACAGGTGCGAATGAATCGATCAATAGGTAAACTATGAAACTATGAGATATGATGAACAGATGAAGAAAAACAAGATGAACAGATGAGGAAAAACAAGATGAACAGATGAGGAAAAACAAGATGAACAGATAAGCTATAACTATGATCAAATGAAAGTAAACGTAAGCAGTAACTACTTATCACACACTAACTTATCAATAGCTAATCAATACTGATGAGCAAAACACTACCTCTACGATTTACAAATACACACGTTACATGTATATAAGTAACTAAAAAAAATGATTATCAAACGAGCCCAATTCCAACTATTAATTTCAAAAATGCACGCTACATGGGTGCACGTATAAAGCAATTAATGTGTGCACGTTACATGGATGTACGTATAAATCAATCAATGCACTTATAAACGAAAAAGCTCCTTCATTGATAATCAAAATGTCAAATATGATTTGCCAAAACACAAGTTACATATGTATAAGCAAACGAAGCAAATATAAATCAAAATGACTCACCAAATATTCCAAGTCCAAATACACTATCAACACTAACACTATTATATAAATAATATTACTATAAGCACTAAACGATTTCAGTGTCCTTCACCAGTCCATCGAAATCACTTGGATCCACCGACGATTACACAAATCAATCAGTCACTCACTGTTCAATCATTCAATCAATCCTTCGGAGCTCCACTCAACACTTTACCACCGATCGGTCTCAATCCACATGTATATATCTTTCCTTTCTTTCCTCCCGGGATAATATACTAACAGGGTCCAGCTAACGTCCACTAGCGTATTTCATTGTATAAAACAAGACATTTTCAGCATAAGCACTCTGAAGCATTTGTAAAAGGAATGTCAATTCACGTTGGGCGCCATTGTCGTCGGTTTTCCCCGGTTTTGGTGACAATTGTGGTGGGTTCAGTAGACGACTAATAAGAGTTTTTGACGTTTATTTCCTCATAGCATACTAATGAATATGCATATCTGAAAGTAAGATAATAAGACATTATGAGTAAACTAAACTCACTAAAACATGAGACCTGATAAGGGTTTACACACAAACTATAAACTAGATAACTAGAGTTACAAAAATGGTCTCTGCTATACAAAAATTAACATACAAATAGTAATGATATGATCATCAGAGGATAATGATAATGATGATGATAATGAGAATTGAATATGGAAATATATCTACCTGAATATATAAGAAATATAATTATATTCTAATATAATGCCAGAAAATGGCGACTGTCTTCTCTGAAAGCTATCGTACGAGTGAAGGTGCACGTGCAAATGCGGGAAATGTTAGTCATGCAGTTAGTTAGATTTACTTCCCCTGAAATATATGAGTATGCATTAACTTTTCCTTAAAAGATAAGAGATAAATCGAACAACATATCATCAAATTTATTTATTATTTCATACACAATCACCCTACGACATAATGACTACCTGATTTCATTGGCCTTTATACAAACTAGTACATTAATATTTATACAACACGTAATGTTTGAAATGAATATTAGTCAAGTAAAAGGTTAAATGGGGGGGGGGGGGGGGGTTAGCAGCCACTACCGAGCAGAGAAAAGGTAATCACATACAACAGTACCTGTATGAAGAGGACATAAAAAAGAAGTCTAATTATAGGTCTGTAAGGCAGGTGGTGGCTTATTGCAGGTCAAATGTAGTGCAGAAAACCCCTATAGGAGCTTTCTGCATTTCTTTTGTCCTACAATAAGCAACAATCTGCTTTTTAAAGCTTTTATATACAATAAATGACAGGTCGCTTAGAACATGTTCTGCTATAGTCGAACGTATCAGGATGAAGATCAATTAGGGAAAACTGTTATTGCATCAATCAATATCTATTGGACCAGGGATCTATTTGACCAGATATTAGAAATGTCATCGTTACAACTTCATCAAAACATTGCTACAATTTTACTTCAATTTCCCGTATACAAGAAAACATTGCTTATATCAGTGTTCAGTACCGAAGGATTTGTTTATGAAAGTGACTACTTAATGCAGGTTGTAATTTACTCAGAAAGCTTTTTTTGTATAAATAATGAGAGTCTGGATTTGCGAGATGTTTCTGTACGTATAACCAGAATATCAGCGCTATAAATTAAGTTTTACAAATTACTTATACGTACATTTCTCGCTTTATAGATTCTCGTAGTGTTAAAGTTAATCGTTTTCTCGTGTGAGAAGTTCATGGATCCGAGATGTGAACGATATCAAGGAAATTAATTTAGTACAAAGAGCTGAATGTAACTAGAAGGAACAGATACTGAATAGGACAAATGCTCAACTGGAAACGAAATGATATACAGTTGAAGTTCGATATCTCGAACTCGGATAACTCGAACATCGGAATAACTCGAACAAAAAGTTCAGGTCCTGCAAACATACAATACAGAATTGATCTAAAATGCATCGCTACATGTATCTAGAAACACATGTGACAGCTTAATACAGGTCTAAAGTAATGCTGAAAGCTCCTACAGGAGCTTTCAGCATTACTTTAGACCTGTATTAAGATGTGACCTTGAGAAAACGTTCAGATTAGAAATCGGATGACTCGAACTCCTCTTATCTCGAACTAATTTGTACGGTCCCTTGAAGTTCGAGTTATCGAAGTTCAACTGTATATAACACAAAACAACTAGTCAAATGTATATAACACAAAGCAACTAGACCAATGTATATACCACAAAGCAACTAGACCAATGTATATAACACAAAGCAACTAGTCAAATGTATATAACACAAAGCAACTAGTCAAATGTATATAACACAAAGCAACTAGACAAATGTATATAACACAAAGCAACTAGTCAAATGTATATAACACAAAGCAACTAGACAAATGTATATAACACAAAGCAACTAGTCAAATGTATATAACACAAAGCAACTAGACAAATGTATATAACACAAAGCAACTAGACAAATGTATATAATACAAAGCAACTAGACAAATGTATATAACACAAAGCAACTAGACAAATGTATATAACACAAAGCAACTAGACAAATGTATATAACACAAAGCAACTAGACAAATGTATATAACACAAAGCAACTAGACAAATGTATATAACACAAAGCAACTAGACAAATGTATATAACACAAATATAACACAAAGCAACTAGACAAATGTATATAACACAAAGCAACTAGACAAATGTATATAACACAAAGCAACACAAAGCAACTAGACAAATGTATATAACACAAAGCAACTAGACAAATGCATATAACACAAACCCAACTAGACAAATGTATATAACACAAAGCAACTAGACAAATGTATATAACACAAAGCAACTAGACAAATGTATATAACACAAAGCAACTAGACAAATGTATATAACACAAAGCAACTAGTCAAATGTATATAACACAAAGCAACTAGACAAATGTATATAACACAAAGCAACTAGACAAATGTATATAACACAAAGCAACTAGACAAATATATATAACACAAAGCAACTAGACAAATGTATATAACACAAAGCAACTAGACAAATGTATATAACACAAAGCAACTAGTCAAATGTATATAACACAAAGCAACTAGACAAATGTATATAACACAAAGCAACTAGACAAATGTATATAACACAAAGCAACTAGACAAATATATATAACACAAAGCAACTAGACAAATGTATATAACACAAAGCAACTAGTCAAATGCATATAACACAAAGCAACTAGACAAATGTTTATAACACAAAGCAACTAGACAAATGTATATAACACAAAGCAACTAGACAAATGTATATAACACAAACCCAACTAGACAAATGTATATAACACAAAGCAACTAGACAAATGTATATAACACAAAGCAACTAGACAAATGTATATAACACAAAGCAACTAGACAAATGTATATAACACAAAGCAACTAGTCAAATGTATATAACACAAAGCAACTAGTCAAATGTATATAACACAAATCAACTAGACAAATGTATATAACACAAAGCAACTAGTCAACTGTATATAACACAAAGCAACTAGTCAAATGTATATAACACAAAGCAACTAGTCAAATGTATATAACACAAAGCAACTAGACAAATGTATATAACACAAAGCAACTAGTCAAATGTATATAACACAAAGCAACTAGACAAATGTATATAACACAAAGCAACTAGTCAAATGTATATAACACAAAGCAACTAGACAAATGTATATAACACAAAGCATCTAGACAAATGTATATAATACAAAGCAACTAGACAAATGTATATAACACAAAGCAACTAGACAAAGGTATATAACACAAAGCAACTAGACAAATGTATATAACACAAAGCAAGTAGACAAATGTATATAACACAAAGCAACTAGACAAATGTATATAACACAAAGCAACTAGACAAATGTATATAACACAAATATAACACAAAGCAACTAGACAAATGTATATAACACAAAGCAACTAGACAAATGTATATAACACAAAGCAACACAAAGCAACTAGACAAATGTATATAACACAAAGCAACTAGACAAATGCATATAACACAAACCCAACTAGACAAATGTATATAACACAAAGCAACTAGACAAATGTATATAACACAAAGCAACTAGACAAATGTATATAACACAAAGCAACTAGACAAATGCATATAACACAAAGCAACTAGTCAAATGTATATAACACAAAGCAACTAGACAAATGTATATAACACAAAGCAACTAGACAAATGTATATAACACAAAGCAACTAGACAAATATATATAACACAAAGCAACTAGACAAATGTATATAACACAAAGCAACTAGACAAATGTATATAACACAAAGCAACTAGTCAAATGTATATAACACAAAGCAACTAGACAAATGTATATAACACAAAGCAACTAGACAAATGTATATAACACAAAGCAACTAGACAAATATATATAACACAAAGCAACTAGACAAATGTATATAACACAAAGCAACTAGTCAAATGCATATAACACAAAGCAACTATACAAATGTATATAACACAAAGCAACTAGACAAATGTATATAACACAAAGCAACTAGACAAATGTATATAACACAAACCCAACTAGACAAATGTATATAACACAAAGCAACTAGACAAATGTATATAACACAAAGCAACTAGACAAATGTATATAACACAAAGCAACTAGACAAATGTATATAACACAAAGCAACTAGTCAAATGTATATAACACAAAGCAACTAGTCAAATGTATATAACACAAATCAACTAGACAAATGTATATAACACAAAGCAACTAGTCAACTGTATATAACACAAAGCAACTAGACAAATGTATATAACAAAAAACAACTAGTCAAATGTATATAACACAAAGCAACTAGACAAATGTATATAACAAAAAACAGCTAGTCAAATGTATATAACACAAAGCAACTAGACAAATGTATATAACACAAAAGCAACTAGTCAAATGTATATAACACAAAGCAACTAGTCAAATGTATATAAAACACAAAACAACTAGACAAATGTATATAACACAAAGCACTAGACACATGTATATAACAGAAAGCAACTAGACACATGTATATAACACAAAGCAACTAGTCAAATGTATATAACACAAAGCAACTAGTCAAATGTATATAACACAAAGCAACTAGTCAAATGCATATAACACAAAACAACTAGACACATGTATATAACACAAAGCAACTAGTCAAATGTATATAACACAAAGCAACTAGTCAAATGTATATAACACAAAACAACTAGTCAAATATATATAACACAAAGCAACTAGTCAAATGTATATAACACAAAGCAACTAGACAAATGTATATAACACAAAGCAACTAGACCAATGTAAATAACACAAAGCAACTAGTCAAATGCATATAACACAAAACAACTAGTCAAATGTATGTAACACAAAGCAACTAGACAAATGTATATAACACAAAGCAACTAGAGAAATGTATATAACACAAAGCAACTAGACCAATGTAAATAACACAAAGCAACTAGACCAATGTATATAACACAAAGCAACTAGACAAATGTATGTAGCACAAAGCAACTAGACAAATGTATATAACACAAAGCAACTAGACAAATGTAAATAACACAAAGCAACTAGACCAATGTATATAACACAAAGCAACTAGACCAATGTATATAACACAAAGCAACTAGATAAATATATATAACACAAAGCAACTAGACAAATGTATATAACACAAAACAAATAGAACAATATATATAACACAAAACAAATAGAACAATATATAAAACACAAAGCAACTAGTCAAATGTATATAACACAAAGCAACTAGACAAATGTATATAACACAAAGCAACTAGACAAATGTATATAATACAAAGCAACTAGACAAATGTATATAACACAAAACAACTAGACAAATGTATATAACACAAAGCAACTAGACAAATGTATATAACACAAAGCAACTAGTCAAATGTATATAACACAAAGCAACTAGACAAATATATATAACACAAAGCAACTAGATAAATATATATAACACAAAGCAACTAGACAAATGTATATAACACAAAACAAATAGAACAATATATATAACACAAAACAAATAGAACAATATATAAAACACAAACAACTAGTCAAATGTATATAACACAAAGCAACTAGACAAATGTATATAACACAAAGCAACTAGACAAATGTATATAACACAAAGCAACTAGACAAATGTATATAACACAAAACAACTAGACAAATGTATATAACACAAAGCAACTAGACAAATGTATATAACACAAAGCAACTAGTCAAATGTATATAACACAAAGCAACTAGACAAATGTATATAACACAAAGCAACTAGACAAATGTATATAACACAAAGCAACTAGACAAATGTATATAACACAAAGCAACTAGTCAAATGTATATAACACAAAGCAACTAGTCAAATGTATATAACACAAAGCAACTAGACAAATATATATAACACAAAGCATCTAGACAAATATATATAACACAAAACAAATAGTCAAATGTATATAACACAAAGCAACTAGACAAATGTATATAACACAAAGCAACGAGTCAAATATATATAACACAAAACACAAAGCAACTAGACAAATGTATATAACACAAAGCAACTAGTCAAGTGTATATAACACAAAGCAACTAGACAAATGTATATAACACAAAGCAACTAGTCAAATATATATAACACAAAACAAATAGAACAATATACATAACACAAAACAAATAGAACAATATATATAACACAAAGCAACTAGTCAAATGTATATAACACAAAGCAACTAGTCAAATGTATATAACACAAAGCAACTAGTCAAATATATATATAACACAAAGCAACTAGACAAATGTATATAACACAATACAACTAGACAAATGTATAAAACACAATACAACTAGACAAATGTATAAAACACAATACAACTAGACAAAATGTATAAAACACAAAGCAACTAGACAAATGTATAAAACACAATACAACTAGACAAATGTATATAACACAAAACAAATAGAACAATATATATAATACAAAACAAATAGAACAATATATATAACACAAAACAACTCAGTAAATGATAGGAAATGTGCAATATATAACGTTTTCTTGTGTTGTCAATTTTTCCCATGCTTTTATACACATATTTCAACACATTCTTCATTTCCTGATTGTGAAAATGTTATGAAATTCAGCAAATATATATTCACGATTCAACCTTTACTTGTAAAATGTTAAATCATAGATCGATGCTGTAAGTTCGGATTTCATTTTGATGAACCCGTCACTACAGGCTCCCGTACTACCAACCAGTTTCAGCAAACGGTGACTGCTTAACGGCAAGGTCCCATGACTCGTCCCTTTTGAGCAAGAATGGGATATATACCTCCGCCAAATGTGATATGTACTGTAAATGATAAGGTAAATGCGAGACAAAAGTAACACCTCTATCGAGGCAACATGGTTTAACCAACCCTTGTCAAGAAACGGTCACTGCTGAACGGGGCAAGATCCCTAGACTCGTCACGTTTTTGCAAGAATAGGATGCATATAATTATATATGTTGAAAAAACCCTCTAAACCGGACGTTCAATTTATTTAGTGTAGATATCGGTCTATGAGACAGGTGGTAGCTTAATGCACGATGAAAGCCAAGCAGAAAGCTCCCTGAGGAGCTAGAGGACTTTCACCCTGCATTAAGCAGCCACCTGCCTGAAAATGTCCAAAATCGTTTTTAATAGAAATCCGGTTTAGAGAGGTTTTTCTCGCTATTGGAATAAGTCTGTAAGAGTAACGTCCCTTGTATTGATTTCGCCTAATCGCGCGTATGAATACACCAGACAGGAGATGTTCCCTGTGAGGGTTTTTAGTAACTCAGGTTATCTAGTACTCCCGAGAAGCGAGAAATAAACTGTAAGGTCAATACGCCATAAAACAGCTTTGTCGAGGCAACACCGTTTGTGTTTTAGCAAACTGTCAGGGTAGACATTACAGCTACATCCATGTTTTGTGTTAAAGGTAGAACTGGTGCAAACACCATCTAAGTTTTTGTTCCGCTTATAAATTTAACTCTTTCGCTGCCAAAGTTTGTCGTCTGCAAATTTTTACTTTATTTATGTTTCTTCATTTTTGTATATTAAAACAGTCACAGTAACAAACATTTTGGATCCTGATGAGACGCCGATTTACTCGGTGTCTCATCTGGATCCAAACTGTTTGCATAGGTATTCACAGATGCGACATTGGCAGCGAAAGGGTTAATATAACATGAAAGCATATATTTGAAAGCAATGTATGAACAAGTTCACTGTTAACCCTTTCATTCCTGAATTATCCGAGTGAAACAGCCCGTCAGTATTTAACTACAGAGTCAACTCGACATAAAAGACTACACGTGCCAGATGAATTTGAATGTCATGAGCCTGCATTGTTTGCAAATGCAAGTTCCTGTGAGTCCTGCATTCACAAGGCTAACGTTGACGGTTATAGAACAGTGTAATCCATTACGGCTAATGAATTGCTGAGACTTGTTACAGCAGTGTCTGACATGTTTACTGCCACATGCATTACTAGTGGCGTCCCTCGGAAATATCTTGACTGGTAACCAGTCTAAACCCGTGTCATACCCACTCGAACTATGAGCTGTCTCAACCTTTACTGGCGTCATAGGCTTTAAGGCCTTGAAGAATTAGCAACCAGATAGTGTCAAACAATTTGGATCCTAATGAGACACCGAGGTACTCTGCGTCTCATACGGATCCAATCTGTTTGAAAATGCGAGTCAGTTCAGTAAGGTACAAGCTGTTTGAGAATACCAGTTAGTTCGGGGGTTAATGTGCCATAACCACAGAGTGACGGGTTTAGTAGACTGACTGGAAACTGTGTTTCCGGAAGTTGCTTTCAAAGAATTCTGTAACTGCTAGTATTTTGATATGTCAAGATATGTTTCAAATTTGTTACCAAACGGTAGTCTAGGTAAAATTCAAATTTGTAAAACGTTGTTCAATATAGATGTATGTATGAAGTGATGTATGTGTCCAAGCTGCGAGTTTCAATTTCCTTTGTGTCTATGTATTACATTTTACTGCTATAGAGACCCAAATAATTCAAAAGATTTTTCAAGAATAGCTCACTATTTCTCCACACAATCTTCGGCGACTCTTTAGAATCGTCTCTTCGAAACGTTTCTAAAAAGTGGTCACAACATAGAGTTTCTTGGAGAATTGGTGAATACAACAGAACATGTCTTAACTGTCTTAAGCGACTACCAGCAAAATGTTGATTATATGTCTGTAAGGCAGGAGGTAACTTAACCCTTCGCTTGCTGTTCACGTCAATATACCTACCTGTAAATAGTGAAGACCCAGATGAGACAGCTCCTGCAGGAGCTGTCTCATCAGGGTCTGCACTATTTACAAGTTGATTGTGCAACCAGCACTCCACAGCAGTGATTGCACAGCGAAATACCTGTACACAGTGAAGATGTGTGTAATTATACAACAGGGCATGGGTAAAGAAGGAGAAATGTATTTTAAAATTCAACAAGAGATGGGTTAATACAGGTCAAAGGTAATACACAAAGCTCAGGACTATATAAGCTTTCTGCATCACCTTTGTCCTGCATTAAGCAAACATCTGCTTTTTAAGAGTCTTGTGTCGAGGAACAATCCTGTCAGGGCCTACACTGTAAATAACAATGTACTCGCTCTCCGCATCCAAATGGCTAGCGCCGTTACAAATGAAGGAGTCGTTTTATTAGGGTGTGCTCTGTTTGCATATGGAATTATGTATATCTGATTCTACTCGTTTTGCCATAGCTAAAATGTCACGTGTCCTTATGCTATAAAAAGCTAATTTAGAAGGATGACAGTATCTCTGATATGAGCATTCACGAGAAAAATGTTTAGAAGGATACGACTATCTGAAATGTGGGTACTTCAGCATAAATACCAGTGTGCCATATACACATTGTCCATACATATAGACTCTCCTAAATGTCTGCTGGCTATATAAGATGTACGAAAGCTTAGTTCAAGTCGTGTTTTGATCCACATATTCTCTAAATATCAATATACGAACCACGGAGTGACATTTCATTTAAAGTGGTTGTAAATTTCTCGAGACACAGTCGCTGCACACAGACTTTCAACTTTCGACACTACAGCACTAAAGAACCTTTAACTGTAACACTATTATTCTAGATAAAATTCGCGAACACCCCTTTCTGGATATGTTATTCCTTGATGACACATGAAAGGTATATACAAATTATAGGGCTATTATAGTCTACGGGGCCGTCTATCATACACTCATAACCAAAGCCGTTAACTCTTATATTGTTAGGCGAGACCTGACACATTAGCGAACAGCTTGGATACAGATGGAACACAGAATAAGAATCCAAGCTGTCGGGCACTCAGATAATAGTCTCCCACAAGCTTGTATGTATCGAACATAAGTATAATTTAAGGTAGATGATAATTTGAGCAGACATACTATGTGTCAACCCGTGATGGGTTAATTGCACATTTGTCCATGGCATAATGAACATTAACCAATTCCCTCATGGGCTATTTTCAGAAGCAACCTTTCTGAATAAGTCTACCGAAAAGAAGCATTTACTAGAAAAAATAAAAGCTTTAGAATTGTTAAGTGTGTAGCTTCTATGAAGCAAATGCTCGATTTACCACAGTGGTTTCAACTGCGACATTAACAGAAGTCCTAATTATCAAAATGGTTGCAGATGTGAATTTTAAGTTACATCCTCCACGAAAATATGCTGACATCCTGATTCGTTGCACATTTGGCTTACGTTTGATTCATTTTTGTCTTTTAGAATGTGTTGTCTATGTGTCAAACAGCTTGGAGTTCGGCTAACGCGGCGTATCATCAAGTTAGCGTAAAAAAAAAAAAGCGTGGGAAACGTTCACACAGGACACGCAGCTTGGGCACCGTTCGCACAGGACCCCCACAGCTTAGGCAACGTTCACACAGGACCAGCAGCTTGGGCACCGTTCACACAGGACCCCCACAGCTTAGGCGCCGTTCACACAGGACCCGCAGCTTAGGCACCGTTCCAAGGACCCCACAGCTTAGGCAACGTTCACACAGGACCAGCAGCTTGGGCACCGTTCACACAGGACACGCAGCTTGGGCACCATTCACACAGGACCCCACAGCTTAGGCACCGTTCACACAGGATCAGCAGCTTGGGAACCGTTCACACAGGACCCGCAGCCTGGACACCGTTTACACAAGACCCACAACATGGGCACCGTTCACACAGGACCCGCAGCTTAGGCACCGTTCATACAGGACCCACAACATGGGCACCGTTCACACAGGACCCGCAGCTAGGGCACCGTTCACACAGGACCCACAACATGGGCACCGTTCACACAGGGCCCGCAGCTTAGGCACCGTTCACACAGGACCCCCACAACAACACACCGTTCACACAGGACCCGCAGCTTAGGCACCGTTCACACAGGACCCCCACAACAACACACCGTTCACACAGGACCCGCAGCTTATGCACCGTTCACACAGGCCCCCCCACAACAACACACCGTTCACACAGGACCCGCAGCTTAGGCACCGTTCACACAGGACCCCCACAACAACACACCGTTCACACAGGACCCGCATCACAACACACCGTTCACACAGGACCCGCATCACAACACACCGTTCACACAGGACCCGCATCACAACACACCGTTCACACAGGATCCGCAACTTAGGCACCGTTCACAGAGGACCCGCATCACAACACACCGTTCACATAGGACCCGCAGCTAGGGCACCGTTCACATAGGACCCGCAGCTTGGACACCGTTCACACAGGACCCGCATCACAAGACCAATGTCAAGAAGCGGTAAATGTTTGTCAGAATGTACTGGACGACAAAATCTCATGACTCGTCACTTTTGAGAAGAAATGGTATATAGTGATGATAACGATTCTGTAAATCCGAATACGATACCATAGCTTAGACAGACATTCTGCGAATAAAATTGCCGCATAAAATGCGTCTTATCAAAGCCACATCATTGATAACGGTTAATCATCTCTTAACTCTGCCAAATGTCGTCGTCTGCATTTTCTATGTTTCTGATTTCGTTTAAAAACATTATCATAGAACCAAACAGTTTTGATACTAATGATACGCCGAGTTACTCGGCATTTTATCTGGATCCAAACTGTTTGCACGGGTAATTATAGATGCGACATTGGCAGCGAAAAAGTTACTTTTCCGTCAATTCTGCAACGTATGTTTCTATGAAAATAATTGGCTGAACTATTGAAACTCAAAGATGCATTCTTATGTCTATATATTTATTTGCTTATTTATTCCATTTTAATTGGAAAGTATTTTATAGAAAACAAAACACTTTCCTTCACTTTTATTGTCGCTTTAAGCTTATGATTTTGTTGTAAACAGTTAACTGAAATTGCACTCCCTGGTGCTATTTTCCTGTTATTTTGTATATTGAGAAACACACTTCTATTATTATTTCTGGTGACTATTGATTATGTGCATTAAATTGTAAAATTTGATTTGACTGATTGATGCAAATGTATGTGTGTATATTTCCATTCTTAATATTTTACCCTTATGTGTGTAATGTTATTTGTGATCATCAAACTGTCCACTAATGTGGACCTTGGATACACTTTATACCATGACTTATTTGTTTTCCAATATAAACAAAAAGTAAGTGTAACCGCGATTATTTGCGTAATAAATCACTGCACGTGCCGCTTTCGATTAGGCTTTTATATAACACTACTTGTTTATATTTTATTCTAATAATCACAAAGCTATACTTTTTCGATAGACACAATATTGTGAAGTTTGTGTATCATTAACAGTAAATGCTAATGTATTGGTTGATCAATGTATAGTTAGTATTTATATACTCCTTTTATAAATCAATAGCATTATTAGTGTAACAGCGAAATAGCATGAACGTAAACATGTCCGTGTCTTTAGTATGCCTACATTTGTACCTTCATACAAAATACAAGCTGAACCTAAAGCTGCATAAGCTTGAAGTAAGTCTACATTTGTACCTTTATAGGAAACATTACCTGAACTTACAGCTCCGCATGCTTGAAGTATGCCTACATGTGTACATTTGTAGGAAATACAAGCTGTCTCTACAACTGTCTATGCTTAGGTATACCATCATTGGTTCATTTACAGGAAACAGCTAAATATTTGAAGTATGCCTTCATTTGTAAATTTATAGGAAATACAAACTGAACCTAAACCTGAACCTAGTCTATGCATGCAGTATGCTTATATTGAAATCTTAGCTGAACATAGACAATCTTAGCTAAACATACGTAAACTGCCTATGCTTTAAGTCTGCCTACATTTGAACTGTTATAGGAAATACAAGCCGGATCTAAATCTGCACATGCACATTTGTACCGTTATAGGAAATATTAGTTAATCAAAGAAATGTGGGATAAGTATCTATCATTCCAGTGATTAATTGTATATCAGATCAGCGTTCGGCGTTGAGACTTTGGTAAGTAGATAACTCGACCTCAAGGCCTCTTGATCTGAATAAATATACATCTCCGAACAGTGATCCAATGAATGACACATCATTGGAATGGAATTATTAATTCTGAAAAACAATTTGAAAAAAGGAAACAAAGATATAAAATTCTTCTGCATAAGTAAGTTCATTTAGGACTGGGTTGGTTTCTCCGTATAACAGACTGTAAGTCTTTTACGCCTCTCTCTTTTTTTGTGTGTGTGAGAGAGAAAAGAGAGAGAGAGAGAGAGAGAGAGAGAGAGAGAGAGAGAGAGAGAGAGAGAGAGAGAGAAAATAAAATTATAGAATTATAGGATCTGTTGAGAGGGGGGGGGGGGGGGAGGGGTAACGACAATACGTCTACTAAGCGATTTAATGTAAGGGTGTTAATTTACTGGAAACATGCTTCATAAAGCTTTTTACGGTGATAGCATGATAGTAAACCTAACAGTTTCCCGTTAAACAATAAAACTGTCTCCTTGTCCATTTCCCTAGACATAGACATTTCCGTTTATGTCAAAGTGACATACCCATCAAGATATCGCTTTTTGCGTGGGTACTAACTTTACAGTCAAAATATATAATGTAAACATATATTTGAAAACAATGTTAAAACTTCGTCAATATACCTATCTGTAAATAGTGAAGACCCAGATGAGACAGCTCCTGCAGGAGCTGTCTCATCAGGGTCTGCACTATTTACAAGTTGAGTGTGCAATCAGTGCACTCCACAGCAGTGATTGCACAGCGAAATACTTGTACACAGTGAAGATATATGTAATTATACAACAGGGCATGGGTAAAGAAGGAGAAATGTATTTTAGAATTCAGCAAGAGAAGGGTTAATACAATAACTCTGTACTGTTAATGTGTTTCGATGCTTACGGTGTATTGCAATCAATTACGACTAATGAGTTGCGGAGTCTATTTTGTTGCTCTTTGTTACAGCCAAGTCTGACGTAATTACTACTTCACGCATTACAAGTGGCGTCTCTCGTCAGTATCACCTTATCATGACCACTCAAAGTCTGACCTTTAGCAATACTTACTTCCGATTAATTCCAACTTTGGAGAAAGTGTTGTCAAAGTGTCGAACAGCTTACTCAAACGTATCGTCTGGTATCAAGTGATTGCAAATGCCAATTAGATCCTGTTTAGTATTACTTGTTGAAATGATATGTGTTGTACATACAGTAAAACCTCTCTTAACCGGAATTCTAGTATAGAAGAATTTAGATATTTTAGGCAGGTGACTGCTTAATGCAGGGTGAAAGTCATGCAGAAAGCTCCTCTATGAGCTTTCTGCATGACTTCCACCCTGCATTAAGCTGTCACCTGTCCCCAAAACCGATATTCATACTAAATTTATCGTCAGGTTAAGAGAGGTTTTACTGTACTAGTAAGTGCTGCTAGTGTTTTGGCATAAGGAGTATTCATGTTTTATATCCCTACGAATTTCTCTTCCATGCTTTTCGTTTCAGGTGTTTTACATACATAAGATAATTATATATGTATACATGGATATTTTAATATACCAATTTCCTAGAAACAAATACGTACAGTAGATACAATAGTTGAGATAGTTAAGGAACTGCGATTAATTGCATTTCTTACGAAACCTAATGGTGTTTGGAGCTTACATATTCCTGTATTCATAAATGACCACGGTGTTTCAAAATTTCTAATAATGAAAATAACGATTGCGGATTAATAATTATATACACTGTATTGCTTACAACTATCTGCACATTATGTATGATAAGGCGATGAATGGTTCTCTTAGACCCTTACTGGGAATAATGCCAGCCCCATTCTTAAGG
>OY755245.1:87081129-87310360 GCA_963576725.1 Azorinus chamasolen
CTAATCTTAAACAGACACTTTTAGTATACTAATAGAATGTTGCTTACATATTAATAAATATACATAGTGTATGCTCTTTTACTAAATAGTGTAAATACACCGTATTTTCAAAGTATAGATTACGAACAGGTTCCACATTTTTACTTAACACTTTTAGTGACTGTTGTATAACGTCTTTTGTCTGTCTATCTGTATGACTCTTGTCTGTCTTGCTATCTGTCTGTCTGTCTGTGGGCCTATATCTGTCCGTATGTCTTTCTGTTTGTCAGTCTGTGTCTGTCGGTCTTTCCGTATGTCTCTCTGTCCGTCTATCTGTCAATCTGTCTACCATGTACACAATCTATGCTATTTTACTATATGATGAATATACCAAACGTCTGCCAGGTTTACTTCAACTTCATTTAAACATAGGTAGGCAGGAGGTCAATCAGTTTGAATCATGATCAGACGCCGAGTTATTCTGTGTCTTACCAGTATTGAAACCGCTTGTTTAGTCTTTAGCGGTGAAAGAAACACCAAGAGTTAACTTTTCCATTGCCCACGTCATAGACATTTCAGTACATTATAGATCCTGTCCAGCTTTTCTATACCGTTACGCCATAAATATGCCTTTAGCGCCTTTTCCAACAGGGTTGACCTGGACCAGATCCGTCTGATCAGAATCCGCTGTTTGCTAGTGGGATTATATAGATCTAATAGTTTCTACCGTTGCATATTTTCCTGTGTACATACGCCATTATAAAATCATGCTACTAATATCCATGACGTCACTATTTCTTAACGAAATTTCACGGATTTAAAAAGGTTAAATGTCCCAACATTCCTGAAACAGATGACACTCAGCCATTTCAAACACTATAGAGCAAAACAAAACATTTATACAATCCGACAGTAACATACTATAATACAATACAGGTAAGAAAACAGTCTCAGTTATTTGAGTGTATAAAGGCACACAAATCCCCATTATGTTAGTGTATATGATTCTAACAGATGGGTTTATTTGAGTTTTATTTAATATCAGGAAGCGTTGGTGAAGTTCAATGGCTGCAGATATAAGAACAAGTTCTTAAGGTTAGTAGCTTCAGGCTATTTGGGTTTACAGGTCGAGTGTAGAAAAATATAAAAGTGAGCTTTAGCGAGTTTGCCTTTTTCGCAATGACTCAAATAAAAGTACAAAAATGAGTCATGCAGGAAACACCACATACAGAACAAACAGTCGCCCGAACAGCAACACAAGGAAACAGCAAATGTACATAACTATAAAAACATCAAGAGACGCACAAAGACAAAACAAACATACAATAGGGGGAAGATGGAAGTACCGCCTTGGAACGGTCAGTGACAAAATTCACTGGGGGGTTAAACCGGTTTATGGGCGCCCAACCTCACATTTATTCCATCCCCACCCTAAAAGACAAACAGTGTAAATAAACGTATCCCCTCTCCGACTAATCTAAACCCGAATAGACCGAAGTTGAAATTGTTTTTATCAAGTACCATTCATAATTGATAGATAAATAGCATAACATGTTTTGTGCCTCTTTACTCGTAGATAACAAACGACCTGTGCACAGTTAGTGTATAAATGCATTGCTCGCGTCTGTGTCAAGCGTCCACATGCGTCTGAAAAGAATCCCGTTTTGCCAAGAAATTAAACAGCCTGTAAAATACTTTTTTACAGCAGTTCAATATTTTACCAGACTATAAAAACAATCTAAACCTGACTCATAGGTAAACAATCAAAACATGGCTCATGAGTACATAATCATGACTCATATGTAAACCTGACTCATAGATAAACCTGACTCACCGGTAAACAATCCCATCCTGACTCACAGGTAAACAATCTAATCCTGACTCATAGGTACATGTAAACAAGCTCATATGTAAAGACTCTAAATAGGGCTCATAGGTAAACAATCTAATCCTGACTCATAGGTAAACAAGCTCATAGGTAAAGAATCTAAATATGGCTCATAGGTAAACAATCTAAATATGGCTCGTAGGTTAACCTCACTCTTAGGTAAACAATGTAAACATGACTCACAGATAAATAATCTAACCATGGATCATGTGTACACAATCATGTCTCGCAGGCAAACCTGACTCATATGTAAACACTCTAAACATGACTCACAGGTAAATAATCTAGACATGGATCATGTGCACACAATCATGTCTAGCAGGCAAACCTGACTCATAGGTAAACACTCTAAACATGACCCATAGGTAAACAATGTAAACAGAGCCCGTGTGTACAAAATCATGATTCATAGGTAAACCTGGCTAATAGGTAAACACTCTAAACATGACTCATAGATAAATAATCTAAACATGGATCATGTGCACACAATCATGTCTAGCAGGCAAACCTGACTCATATGTAAACACTCTAAACATGACTCACAGGTAAATAATCTAGACATGGATCATGTGTACACAAGTATGTCTCGCAGGCAAACCTTACTCATATGTAAACACTCTAAACAGAACAGAACAGAACAGAACAGAACTTTATTCACTCTGTCATACAAAGTACGAAACAAGAGGTTGATACAGTTCACACATACACAATATAAGTGATCAACATGGTTATCAGGCTAGGTTGAATATTACACATTAGGCTGAAAAGATTCAAAAAAACAAATATAGAAATAACGACAACGAGAGAAGAAGAAAAAAAAAAAAAGAAAAAAAAAAAGGAGGTTGGGGGAAAAGATTTCTATATTATATCATTTGAATACCACAATTGTTTCAGTCCCGCTTTAAAGAGGTAATTAACTATATTTCGGTAACGTGGGATACATCCTTGCTGATACTATTTGTGCATACGATCATTTCTGAGAGTTAAATACTTCATATCAAACATTCATTTAACTTTCGTACAACTTTGGCTTTATAACTTTTGTGCAACAAAATTAACATGTATTAATCGCACTCCATATACATATTAACATGCCTATAAATAATTAAATGTAAACACATACACCCGCATGTACATACAATCACACTCACACCGATGTGCATATATATGCAAGCGGATATGCGTGTAAAATTATATACATATATATATACACACACACACCCATACATACATACATACATACATACATACATACATACATACATACACATATATATATACATACATACACAAACACACACACATACATGTGTGAACGTGCGTGCGTATATTTACTCATACCCATACACCCACACACATGCACACACATATTTGCGTATACAAACGTACACTTATATATACATACATGCACACATATGTATATATTTAAATTTACTTATACCTCTTATTGTTGCACACTGTCGAAACGAACCACAGGGAGCAACTCAGGTATATTTAACAAATATTAAATTCAGAAGTTAAAATACTTTATGATAATAGTGCTTACCTATATCTACCACTGGGCATTTCCAATTTCCAATTAGGCCTGTACTATACTTAATTATTAAGGGCTGAATTTCACAATGTATCTCAAGATGGCTGATAGTGCAGACCCTGGTCAGAGGGCTTATTTAAGAATCCCTCTGATCTGGGTCTACACTGCCAGTATTGTGCAAACCGATATTTTTCACCGGTACACTGGTTACAAAGTAGCAGTCTAGGTAAGTAAATAAACAAAGTTTATGTCAGAATAATACTTACACCTTTTACGTAGCACACTATCGATTGCAGTAGCCTTTCAGAGAGTAATAGACTATTATTTCAGCTATACTGAACAACAACAAAAACCGTAGGAAAAGCGTGCACCATTAATTGCGACAGACCCATTGATGTGGCCTATTCACATCCAGGTGTAAGCCTACCGGTAAATTTCCCGGCATAATACAATACCCTCACACCCAGGCGATGTGCTAGAAAAAACAAACTAATAAGGACTTAAGAAGCAGGTGTCTGCTTCATGCTTATCAAGAGCAATACAAAAAGATCCTGATAAGATAAGATCTTTCTGCATCACATTTCCTCAGCATCAAGCTGCAACTTATCTAAATCATTAACATAGTTAAGCGTCGTTGCTTGCTCAGAGAGACATTACTGTGACAAACAGATTAAGATATACGGAAGAGATGCAGCACTAATCTATGTTAAAGCAAAGAATATTCAGTCAATCTCGATGCTGTTTAGTGTGGACCCTGATTTGAAGAGTTCATCCATACATGTATTCGGTTCCAACACAAAAGGTGTTAATGTTAAACTAATTCGTGGAACTTCTTTGTAGGCAACGGAATATAGATTATGGATATGCGAGGGAAGTCGAAATTAGAGGCACCGTGTCCAGAAATAATAACATGCATTAAACGTGTGTATCACTGAATGTTTTAAGTTCAGTTAAGTGCGGTTCATATCTAAGTGTTGGATTATATTATATATTGGATCGGTGTCAAAGTGCAAAATGAGTTAGGTGGGAGACGTGGGATTAACTTAATCAAGGTAAGTATTGTCTTGTTGTTTTATCATTATGTATTAACAGAAATGCTTTGTGCTAACCCTTTCCCATATTGAAGCAACCCATCGTATACATATGGGTTAGTTACCGGGGCACTTGCTTTATTAATTTTGAAGCAAATTGGCTTAGTAGTAGCAAATCTGTTTTTGAAGAAATATTGAATAGCCTGTTGATCTGAGTATTGTTTAAGCTATTATTTATTAAGTGAATTATGGTATGTCTGTCGTCCGAAAAACGTTTACATTCAAATAGGTAATGCCTTTCATCTCCAATCTTATTGTCATCGCACATTTTACACATCCTATCTTCGGTTGGTATACTTAGCCATCTTCCGGTTTCTATTGGGAAGTAATGGTTAGCAGTCCGTAATTTTAGAATTGGCAATGCTTTGTGAAAATCCAGAAACTTTAAATATGGCTCTAATTCAAATCTTGATTTGTATGATTTATAGAATTTACCTTTGTTTGAGAGTGACATTAGGCCGTTCCAGTTCTGGATATTCTGATCAAAAAGTGATTGTTTTATAAGGCATTTAATGTTTTTGGAAGTTACATTTGTTTGAGTATTCCACAGATAGGAGTAGCCAGTTAGGTTGAGTATTTCTCTTATTTTGTCTGTCCATTTGTAATTATGATTTTGGTCTTTTAACATGTACGTATAAGTTTTCTTAACATATTTTTCATTTTTGCCAGTTATGATTTTGTTCCAGAAACCAATCATTCTACATTGAATTGTCACAGAGAGAGGGTACCTTCCCAGTTCTCCATATAACATGTAACTAGGTGTACTCTTTCTCGTGTGTGTTATCTTTCGTAAGAAATCTCTGTGGACTTGTTCTATAATGTCTAAATTTTCATACCCCCATATTTCACATCCATATGTTAAAATTGGGACAATGGTGTGGTCAAATAATTTTAAAGACATTACCCAGGTCCATTCAATGATTCCCCCCCCATTGTTCTCAATAGGCGTGAAAGTAACAGTAAAAGCATGATACAAGTGTGCAAAATATGGCAAGCCGTCTCATTCTGTCTAGAGAGGCCCTGACATAATAAAAAATAAAAACATATACTGCATTAGTGACAATCTAATCATTTCCAAATCATCAAATGTAAGAGACGGGCCTCACATGGAACGCTCCAGTGGTTCTTGACAGGCAGACTGCTATAGCTGTTACCATGTGCCGCATGCTTTTTCACAGGTTAGCTGTAAAGACCCAAGCCGGCCAAGGGAATGTCTTTAAAGTAAGATCTATCGGAAGGTCTAAATTTTTACTTCGGGTATACAATAAATGCATTGCTTTCTTCGCTTGTTCAACGTTGTGTTTCCTGGCACTAAGGAAAGATCTAGTACTGGAGAATAGAACACCTAAATATTTATACTGTTTAGTTATTTCTATTTTATGTTCTCCTATACAGAAATGAAAATCTTTAATGTTTCTTTTACCAAAAACTATGATTTTTGTTTTAGTTGCATTTATAGTTAACTTCCAGTCCTTGCAGTATTCATTGAAAGCATTAAGGCATGATTGAAAATCGTTTTCATCATCGGAAAGGATAATAGTGTCATCGGCATATAAAATTATTAAAAGCTTCAGCCATTGCAATGAAGTTACTGGGTCATCAAGTTGAATCCCTTTACAGTTGTTCATCAATAAATGTGACTCCATGTCGTTAAGGAAGAGTGAAAATAGCATAGGTGACAGATTTTCCCCTTGCCGAACTCCCGTTTGACAAGGGAAAAAAGCACTTGTTTCACCATTACTGAAAACGCACGATTTTATATTTTGATACATGTTATAAATTACGTTGAAGACCTTTTCCAGTGACTGAGTAGGTGCGTAACTTGAACCACAGTCCATCTCTCCAGACACTATCGAACGCCTGCGAAAAGTCTATAAATGCACAATAAAGTTTCTTTTTATTATGATGTAAGATTTCTAAAAGAGAGTGTAATACAAATATATGATCCGAGCAGGAGTATGCTTTTCTAAACCCCGCTTGATTTTCATTAAGGATATCATTATTTTCCACAAAATTATTGAGTCTTTGATTAATAACTGCTGTGAATAGCTTTCCAAAACAGCTTATTAAAGTAATTGGTCTATAATTACCTGGATCTTTACTATCACCTTTATTTTTATACACTGCGTAAATAGTCCCTTCAAGCCAACTGTTTGGCAAATGACCCGTGTCCAATATCATGTTAAATAGGGATACGTAAGCAGGCATTAGCAATGTTTGTGTACTTTTTATATATTCATTTAAGATGTTATCACTTGGGCTCGGGGCCTTTGAAGTTCTCAGCTTTTTGATACACGCTATTATTTCATTTTCGCTGATAGGGCTATTTAGATCATCATTAACATCTGTTGCGAGAGTTTTATTATATATAGAATTATTGAAAGTGTTCGAGTTATTTTCATTCTGGTTAATTTTCTTAAAATGTTCATATAAACATGCAATAGAAGGATTATTTCTATTGTCTTTCTGTTTGACACTATTCAGATACTTCCAATAGTCTTTCGGCTTTTTTGAATGCATTTGCCGTAGTTTTTCTGCTTTGCGTGATTTGTATTCATTGGCGAAAAAATTTAAAGTCCTTTTGTATGCCTTACTAGCATTTTTAAGTAATAATTTATTGTTTTCACATCTGTTCCTCGAGTACTGAGTTTTTGCTGTATGATAATTTTTGCGAGCTTTGTTACATTTTGATCCAAACCAAGGGGCATTTTTCGTATAAATATGTTTAGATTTTGCTGGAAATGTTTTAGAAGCTGATTCAATTAACATGCATGTTATATGTCTGGTTATTTCATCGATGGTGTCAGGACTAGGTAGGGCTCTTTCACATATTTCATTTATTATTTTTAGTTTATTTGCGTTTATGTTATTTGTAAAAGTCTCACTTTGAGTGTTGTCCCATACTGGTACATTCTTTTGGGGTTTTGCATTTTTGGTTTGGCTTTCTGCATGTACCTTTAATTTAAGTGAAAGTTTCAGAATAGCGTGTCCGTCTGAGAAAAGAGAGTCAGTTTCAATAATTTCAAATTCATTAGTCAGTGGAAAACAATCTACCGTGGCTATAGCATAGTCGATCACCGAGTTATCTCTAAATGTGAATTCTCCTACGTTTGCGTCTTTCCCAACTCTACCGTTTAATATAAAAAGGTTGTTATTTCGACAGATATCAATTAAAGCAGTACCATTCCCATTGACTTTTGTATCCTTTGACGATCTTAACAATGGAATACCTAAATGTTCTAATAACATGTGTTTATTCAATGAGGATACAGTAGAGTCACCTATTTAAAAAAAATCTGATAAAAAGCCATCTGTTTCAATGTAATCTGGTAGTTTGCCTGTTCTAGCATTTATATCACCAACCAGCATGAAATACTTACACGTCTGGCTATAGATACCAATATCGCGTTCAAGCGACAGAAAATCATCTTCATTTAAGAATTTGGATTTATCAGGAGGTACGTATAAGGTACCTATTAAAAGTACAAAAATGAGTCATGCAGGAAATACCACATACAGAACAAACACTCGCCCGAACAGCAACACAAGGAAACAGCAAATGTACATGGGTAGAAAAAACAACAAGAGACGCACAAAGACAAAACAAACATACAAGAGGAGGAAGATGGAAGTACCGCCTTGGAACGGTCAGTGACAAAAGTCACCGGGGGTTTAAACCGGTTTATGGGCGCCCAACCTCACCCTTATTCCATCCCCATCCTAAAAGACAAACAGTGTAAATAAACGTATCCCCTCTCCGACTAATCTACAACAACCGCGACAGCAAATACAGTGGTAAAGTGCATGTATAACAAAAAAACATTTAATTGAACATACTGTATCCACCTATCGCTAGTGTACTCAATGATTGAGCTGCAAACAGAGTAACTGTAGAACAGTAATAAAGGGTACGACAAAAATGAAATCTTCGTCCAGATTGGTTAATTTCTTAGATATTTTCAGCCACAGAACATACTCACTTTCGGAATTAATGATTTCCACAAAAGGTAATAGGTTCTGTTTGACAAAAATTCCAACACCCCCTGATTTACGAATAACACGTTGACGCCTGTGTTTTGCAAAGTATTTATAACCGCTAAGGTCAATAACGTCATGCTCATCTGTATGGGTTTCCGATAAACATACAATGTCATACTGTTTTATAAAATCAACTACTTCAGGGTATAGCAGCCTACGTTTAAGTCCTCTTATATTCAAGGTTGCAATCGATAGATTCAGATCATTTTCTGAGGGAAGGTTACAATCTTTCCCCCAACTGTCCTAATTACGATTCTGGGGATTTGAATCTGAATTCCAGGGTCTATTAAAATGAGTCTTCGCAGTATCCGGGAATTTAGAATGTTGACTGTTCCGTCGCCCAGGTGACGGTGCGTGGGGTCTGTTTGCTGATCGACTGGAACGAGTGCGAGATCTTGGTCTGTGGTTTCGTCGTCGCGGGCTAGGGCTAAATCTACGTCCTGAGCGTTGACTGTTGCTCACAGATCGGCTGTAAGTGCGGTCATTCTCTATGTTAGAGTTGCTATTGCTGCGTGAGGTAGCTAGAGCAGCTGGTCTAGCAGACAGAGTGCTGGGCGAGTCAAAGCCTTTACCATTTGCAGGTTGATTATGCCCGAGTACCTTTTTTCCCAAAACAGGGTCACTCGTACGATCAGCGCTGTCAACCGCCCGTGATGCACGAGAATCCTGTACGCTGTGTCTGTCACCTATCATTGGTATGTCTGGCGGTGTGTTCTGATGTGTAATATCGGACGCCTGTATGCGAGAACCTTTCATGACAGAATTCCACTGTGGAAACAGATCGCGGATGACCCGACTTCCAACAACAAGTTTAGCTGGGAATATAATTCTTACAGAGGAGTCAGGATAGCGTTTTTTCAGCGATTTGTATTCAGGCCACAGAGCTTTCCGTGCGGCAGTTATCTCGGGAGGATAGTCTCTGTTTACACTAAAATCAGTGCCCCTTAGATGTCTTCCGCTTGAGAGAATATGTTCTGTGTCTGGGAAGTCACGGAATCTGACAATGATGCGACGAGTGTGTCCGCGTTTGTACCGACCTAACCTGTGGGCCCTGTCAATGGCTATCTTGTCACGGATTTGCAGGTAATCACGTAGAAATTGCTTAATAGTCAAAGAGCACTCTTCGTCAGTTTTCTCGGGGAAACCTCCAAAGATAAGATTATTTCGTCTAGACCGGGTCTCAGCATCTATGGATTTGAACTCAAGCAGGGTGATCCTATCGTTGTAAGTACTTACAGTTTCTTCAATTTCAAGGATTTTCTGTTTGTTGTGTAATATTAGATCAAGTTTATTTTCAATGCCGGCCATCTTTGATTCATTTGTTGACATTTTGGCTAGGACAAGTGACAGTTTTTCGTCAACAGAGAGATTTTTGAGACTTTCATCAGTACCATGCATTTTACCTAGATGATCTCCTGTATGGGTCCTTTGCCTTTTACCGTATCTAACTTCAGAGAATGTGTCACTTTGTTCACCATTTGTGTCAACTTTACCGCTTTGAGTACATTTATGTCCGCCATTTTGGATTCCATTGTCATCGAGTTCAGAAATTTTTCCCAACAATGAAAAAGAGTTATTAGCATCTAACGACTCACCGAAGTCCACATATTGTGACGGCTGTTGAGTCTGATCATTATCCGTTCCATATGACATCTCTGAATCACACATGTTGCCTTAGAATTAGAATAAATTTACTAAAAATACCAGAGCTATAGATTTGACCTGTCCAACCACATTGATCACGTGACTCATAGGTAAATAATCTAACCATGGATCATGCGTACACAATTATGTCTCGCAGGCACACCTGACTCATACAGTGGAGAAACTGTTATTCTTTCCCACTTAGTGCGTTTCAAACGCGTTTTAAACCCGTTTAAAACGCGTTTAGTATATTCACTTACAAACGCGTTTGTAAACGCGTTTAAACTCACTTATAAGTTAATTGTCAATATATGGTTCCACAGGGCATACAGTGGAGAAACTGTTATTCTTTCCCACTTAGTGCGTTTCAAACGCGTTTTAAACCCGTTTAAAACCCGTTTAGTATATTCACTTACAAACGCGTTTGTAAACGCGTTTAAACTCACTTATAAGTTAATCGTCAATATATGGTCCCACAGGGCATATTGGGTGTTTAAACAACGTTAATAATGGTATTTTCTCATTTTGTACTTTAAAAATTACTTATATATACCTAAAGTTGTGCGGATTGTGTTTTGTAAAGAGTTATATCTCAGTAGATCGTTAAATTAGACGATTTGTATTTCGTTTAAAGAAACAGTGATACTTTTTGTTCCAACCGAAAGGAATCGCACGTTATGTACTTCTGCTTCGTTTTGAGTGGTAAAATGGTAATTTGTGCTGTCTATGGGTGTAGCCCTGTCTATGGGTGTAGCTCCAAATCCGACAGACTTTAAATAGGATTACATGTATTCAAATTACCAAAGGACGAGCAGTTCAAGAAAACGTCCACGATGTGAACGTCTAGGGAATGGGATTGTTTGTTCGATTTTATTCTTCCACATTTTTTTTTATATTGGATCAGCTTACGTTGTGTATCGATGACTGTTTTCAGTGAACTTTATACTACAGAAAATAGTGCAGCTAATTACTTGGGTCTACAATTATAAAAAAGGATATGCTACATTCTTTTATAAATGTGACTTTAGAGGTTAGCACTGTAGGTTAATGGGCCTTTTCGTCATGGGAAATTATTCTATTCAAACTTCTTTTTGTTAACAGTGTAAACCTAAATCACGCAGAAACTGTCTGATTAGGATCTGCTCTGATTGCTTAGTCCGTAGACTTATTTCTTTAGATTCGATCATGGCTGTCTAGCGTCTCTGTAATCCCTGTAAATTAATATGCACGAGGTCATGAAATCTTTTAATAAGTATTCTTAAGGGAAAAAAGGATTAATAAACACCAGTTAGCTCTGTTGACAGCAGACACCAAATTTGCTTTAAAATCAATTTCCCAATCCTTCTCGTATTATATAAACGGCTTCACGCGCGTTTGCAAATAGAGTAGATCCAGATCGGAAGTTCTGATTTGATCTAATCCTATAGTTTCTGTCAGAGTCAAAGATCCCTTTGAAAAATTAGCATTTTGAAAAAAAAGGCGTAAGATCTCCATGAAATTTTGTTTAAGAAATAATGTAAATATCTGAAACCAGACCAGTCCACAAATAAGGCGTTAGATCTCCATGAATATTTGTGTAAGAAATAATGATTTCATGGAGATCGAGTTTTTGTAATAATACATGAGTACAGGAAATTTTGGCTATGACAGTAATTGTACGTATATTATTTCATAAGCAAACCGACAAGACCCTGCTCAGTGATCAGGGAGCTACAACAGAAGCTGTCTGATCTGGATCTACTCTGTTTGTAAATTTATTTCATTACGTTTGATCAGGGTCTACTGTGTTTGCATTGACATAAACAGGCACGTACGTGGAGTGAAGGGTTTATAGTCGTGAAGTGATTTACTCACACATAATTTTTCATCAGGGAAATAGTTATCATAAATATGATCCTTTTTGCCATTTTGGAGCATGGACAATATTGACCATAAATCCAAAGGAAAAAAGTAATTCTGGATTACTGAATTGTTAATTGGGCGCATTTTATAGTTTTATTCTAGCTATAGTTTCAGCCAAAGCAAAAACCTGCTTTCATTTTTACCATAACAATTTTCAGCTAATAAATATTCATGATAAACAAGCACCAAGCGTACATTACTGGGGTAAGCCACCACCTACAGAGTCACCAATCAAGCAAGACAGGAAATTGTGACAATGTCCAATGCAGATTAAAGACACCACACTGTGAATGTTGTTTTAACAACTTCGCGATGTATTAATTGCGCCCAGGGAGTCAGATAATTGAATCAGTGCCAAAACAAAGACAGGGTGTTTTCAATTTTGAAAGCAGATTTATTTAAGTATATCTTTTTCGTTATAGAAACCAAAATTGAAAACTGTTTTGTAAATATCTGAAACCAGACCAGTCCACAAATAATATATATGGGGATGTATATGTCCCAAACTGTTTGTGGTTTTTGACACAGTGTTGTATACTTCATATTTATCAAAAACACAAACAGTTTGTTTGAACGGGACAAATCTGTGAAGTTAATGATAGATCAATCAGTAGACATTGTAAAATTTAAGGTGTGAATATGGCCACCACATTATGATAATGGCACAAATTTTGAAAAGTTTAGGGTGAGTCAATCTAACAAAAAGTAAAGCCATAACTACTAATATTGAGATGTCAGTAGTTTTCATTCAAGACAAAATTAAACTGAAAGTAGTTTTGACCATATAAATACAAATGTAAATCGTTGGTTAACTTACTAATTCCAGATTATAGGCTGATGCAACCGATTTCAGGATGAATTTCTGGATAAACTGATCTTGTCCGGTGTTTGTTTGAAAAATGACACACGTATTAGAACTAGCTTGTTCGGGCGAATTAATAAACGCTAGATAGGGTAGTGCTTGGAATAAGTTGTTGGGGCGGAGCTTCAAATCGTCAGCTATTGTTTGATTGGGTGTTAATTGGAGAGATTATTGACATGTCAGGGACAGCATTAGATTTATCTACTCCTAGACATGTTATATCAATTTCGGTTTTTATTTTGAGCAATATATGAAATACCCTTTTCCCCATACCTTTCGTTTTTTTACTTTTTCGTATAATTGATCGGTCTCGATAATAACAGAGGTATGCCGTATGAAACGCACTTATATACGCAAAAACCGCTTACAAACGCGTTTGTATGCACAAACGGGTATATCGTTTATCGTTTAGTTTGCGCATCGTTTGCGTATCGTTTGCGCACGCGTAAGCATAAACGGGAAAGAATAACTGTTTCTCCACTGTATGTAAACACTCTAAACATGACCCATAGGTAAATAATCTAACCATGGATCAGGTGTACACAATCATGTCTAGCAGGCAAACCTGGCTCATATGTAAACACTCTAAACATGGCCCATAGGTAAATAATCTAGACATGGATCATGTGCACACAATCATGTCTAGCAGGCAAACCTGGCACATATGTAAACACTCTAAACATGACCCATAGGTAAATAATATAAACAGAGCCCGTGTGTACAAAATCATGATTCATAGGTAACCCTTGCTAATAGGTAAACACTCTAAACCTGGCTCATAGGTAAATTTCTAAAAATTCGTATAGGTAAATATCTAAAGGTAATAGCTAAACCTGGCATATGGGCAAACAATCCAAACACAACAAATAGGAAAACAATCTAACTATGACTCATAGGTAAATATGATTCATAGGTAAACAATCCAAACCAGACTCATAGGTAAACAATATAAACATAAAATATATCCTATCTAAAGCGAACACTAACACAGAAATAGTGATCTCTGAAGACAGCCGACACAACAAGATTGTTGTGCAGAAAGTTCGCAAATATACATGATGTTGCTTTAGAGAGGGTATATCGTAGTGTAAACAAATTATTGATATGCTGTCAAATATACATATAATGTTGCTTTAGAGAGGGTATATTGTAGTGTAAACAAATTATTGATATGCTGTCAAATAAATTCAATGAAAATGTTCAATAACAACTGATGTTTCTTATAAGCTTTAACGCCCCAGCCAATCACAGGGTGTGAATTGCCCGGACTATACAACGTTACATGAGTTGTGTCGTTACAATAAATGTATTAAAGTACGAGCTATCAAACACCTGTCTACTGTGTGTTCAACTCACACACGTATGTAATATTTCAAAAGAATTCTAAGTCGATGTAGATCTAATCCAATGTATAAACCATATAATGTAACATGATGAATAGGTTGTGATTCGACTGGAGCTTGAACCCAGGGCATCTGATTCAACTGATCCACCACAATCTCTACCCGGCTACAATAAATGTACAGTAAACGGCTAGGTCATTCCCCAATAACTATTCCATCAAAATAAAAAAGATTTTATAATCATTGACTTCAAATTGCATTCATGCCAATTTTGTTTGAAACCACAGTATGTGTTTAATTAGGTCTAGACTAGATCTATAAAGGAATAAAAGAATTAAACAATGCACTTCCAAACGTTATAAATACTGACGTTCTGTACAATACCAGGTCATTATTTATCTGTACGGTACAACACACTGCAGATCACGACCTAATAGCTCGTACAGCGGCTGTCTGAATCGGTTTACATGATGCATTCTGGTTTGCATCAGCAAGCATATTTGTAATTACTAGTATTTTTATTTATAAAAAAGTAAATCGTTTTACTTACAATTTTCATATTTTCACTTACGTTATTTTATAATTATAGTCCAATATATTTTAGAATATTGTTTGCTATTAGTGCTTGAAGTTTCTTTTTACCTCTACACCTCTTACCCCTAATGACCTCCCTTTATTGCCCCTGTGGTTTGACTAGTGTTTTAATAATAAATATACATGTACATGTATTATTCACTTTTTCGATGCCGAATCAATGTTTGTAATATCATTTTCTTTCGCCCATTATTGTAGCGCGGCCAACTAATGTACTTCGGGTTTTTTTGCTCGCTGGAGTCCTCGGATCGTGAGGGACGGATATGGGTAGTATGGCAGTTGTTATAATGTTGTACATTTATGTACCTCTGCTACATGTTTTATACATGCCATTCTATGGGCCGTGACATAGCTGATTGTATTTGCTTCACCAAAGGGAAACAGCTACACGCAAGTATACGTACATCGCCACTTAGTTGCTTCATGTTTTTCATGTCACTTGTTTGTTCACAATATAGAGCGACTTTACTTGAGTCTATAATTTCAGCCATAGTTGCCGTTAAATGCTAAAAATAGAAGTTTCAGACATGCGCCATGATTGTAGAAAGTGAACATGTGTAGTGAAACTATTGTCAAACAAGATTATAGCAAGCGTTTGCAACGCTCGTCTGTCGTCATTGTCATGATGAACATGCATACCAAAAATGAAGATTGTAAATGAAAAATTGAAGAAGTTATGGTCAATGTTAAGATTTCGGACGACGAAGACAACGACGACAACGGCGAAATCGACCACGATGACGTGGACGCCGGAGTTACGACAATTGCTCGTGATTTTTTCGAAACAGACGAGCTAAAAATGTAAACAAAAACAGAATTTGTTTTAACGACGAAAATAGCAGATGTAATACATTACCGTACATTACAGAATAGTACATGTGACCGATCTTAAATTTTGTCGAGATCAAAATAATGTTGAAAATACGTGTGATGTTGGTTAATCTCTTTACTCTAATCAAAACTTAAAATATCAACTTTCAGTTTATCGTTTGCCGTCATCTTCTGCGACCAAACCCTGTGACGTTTTACGACTATAGTTCAGGCGAAAGGTCATATGACGTAACTTTAGTCGCGACTATCGCCGTTCATATGAAACTGTGGAAAATATTCCTCGACCGATAGACCCCACGGAAGTCGCTCAAGGGCTTGAGGATCTTACATGAATGGTCATTACAAATTGGTTTTATGAAACGAGTTTACTATAATAATATGGCACGAGCTTTAGGGAGTTTAATATCCATTATAGTAAACGAGTGTCATGAAAACAATTTGTAATGAACACGAATGTAAAACTCTTTTTATCACATAACCTTTAAAATGTACCATAGGAACTGAAACTGACTATATCTAATGGCTGTTTCGGTCATTGTTGACAGCGTAGTACAGCCGGATTAAACTGCTCATTTGCATAAAAAATGCACTGGTGCAATTTCTGATATTTACGGCACTATGTTCCGACACTCCCACAGGGCATATTATGTGATAGATATGTATATACACTGAGGCACTGTTTGTATCCATTTATATGAGTGCTCTCCTTATCGGGAGGTAATAAAGATTATTATTTTTATAATTATTATAATTATTACTTTTCAAAGGCGTTACAAAATTCGGCCAGCTGGTGCCGGTGTTACTTTACTTCGTTACACCGGCCCGGAATGGCATCATGAATATTTCACATCTGAAGCGATTTTTAAGCGATTTCGGTTGTTATGGAAACGAATATTGATTTACTCTAGACTTAAATAATCTTGATTAAAGGCACACTTGGCAATGACTAGATGGTGATAGTTGCATACTACATGGTAACCGAGATGTAAGAGAAGAAGGATGTGCTACGATATATATGTAAAAGGATTTTGATTACCAGACCAATCATCTATGGTATTTGGGTTTTGGAACGAAAATGACGTACTTAATACAGGACAAACGTAGTGTAGAAAGCTCATATAGGAGCTTACTGTATAACATATGTCCTACATTCAGGATTAGCTGTTTTAAACCTTTACTCCATGAATACGCCTTTCTATGCCTTTGCAAACAGAGTAGACCCAGATCAGTGTTTGATCTGTTTGCTTATGGTATAATATAGATATCATGTTTTTTTATCGATAGAACTACCTCAAATGTATTCAAATCAATTAATTAATTATGTATGTTAATTTCTTTAGGGAAGGGCTGTGAAACTAAGTTGGAAAATCCTGTAGCCCAACCCTATTTCTGTAAAAAATAGAGAAATAATATATGTTTAGCCTTTATGATTCTACAATTTCTGTTATGTCCAGCACATCCTGTGTTCATGTACTATTATAAGCAATAGTCTAATCAATATTCAGTATGTCATTTTCTCTTACATCATTATTCATGGAGTAAAGCGTTAAACATCCAGACATGCTTTGAGTGGTCGTATTAGCGATACTATACAGTAATATATTCAAGAAGAGAAACTACATGAACACATCAACGATGAAGGGTGAGCTATTTTCTCATAACACCAAGTCTTGTAAAACAGTTAGCATCTGTATGAACATACACGATCAGGACCCTTATAACCAGTATAGATCTGGATTAGACCAGTCTGATGAGAGGTCTCAATGTTCATCAAATTATTTACGTAATGATAAACTCGTGTCATAAAAACCATTTGTAATGAACACCTCATGTACGATCCTCTATGTATAACATACACAATAGCATACTTGAACTTAAATGATACTGAATGAAGAGTTGTAGATAAAACGCGCATTTAGGAAGTTTAAGAAAAATATTTCAACATGTTTCGTCAAACCCTGTCAAGTTGCTGCACATTGTAATTGCCTAATGAGTAGCAGCAAGAAGGGATTGGCTGAGATATAAGACATTTTACCATATCACTACGCATGTAAAGATGTAAAGATAAAAAAGGAATGCACTGATGGTTACTAGAATAAAGAAAAGCGAAATGAGTTAATGTAGGTATGAGCCCTGCTATATGAATTCGTAAACAAAGATGAACCAGATCAGCCGCCCGTTTAAAAAGTCAGCGGCTTATCAGGTTCTGTCACCCATATGTACATGTTTTGTCTTTCTGGATTGTGTGACAATGTAGAGCAGCACTAGACACCACATCTTAAAGCTGGTGGCTGGCATGACTCTACGCAGTTTGAAATGCTGAAATAATGTCTATGGCTGGACAGTACATGTATTACAATACACGGGAGTGGGTGAAAGGCTTTTACTGCTCCAGATAGCTCTTATCTCTGACACTTTGCATTAAAGTACATCTATCAGGGAATGAGTCATAATACATAACACAGTTGACCATAGGGTGAAAGTTGGAGTACCGCATTGGAACGGTCAGTAGCCAAAATGGCTACTGGTGGCCTCAACCTGGTGTGCGGGTACCCAACTTCACACTTATCCCACCTTCACCTAAAACAAAATGTAAAATAAAGCTCCCCCTCAAGACAACTACACAACATGAGAAGCGATGTCAAGACTAAATAATTTATTTTGAAGCACTATGCATAAAATAATAGAACCATGTATGATTTGTTTAATTGTAAATACATGTATACGAAAAATGAGAGAGAGCAAACTTTTCTGGTTCTTAAGTAAGTTTCTAGTGATCTAGTATATCTACAACGTCATCATTTTATTGTTCTGAATCAGTCAAAACACGGCCTATGGTAGTTGTAACAGTTGGTTTGGTGTGTACCTTTCTCTTGGGGACTTACCTGAAATTCTCAAGCGAGGGTTCGGATCTAGAGACGATGGAGAAGTTCATACACCTTCTTTCACAGGCAAATTATGGTAGGTACACTTACATGTTTTAACTCTTTGAAATTTGGTTATTGAACGTGAAATGCCCTATCAGTGGTCAACTACAGTAAACTCCCGTTAAAACGATCGCATATGTCTATTAAAATAGGAGTTTTTAAAAGCAGGTGGTTGCTTAATACAAGGCAAAAGTAATGCACAAAACTTCTTCAAGAGCCGTCTGATTAGGGTCTGCTCTGCTTTTTTATAAAAATATTAAGATCCGATTCTACATTTTTTTCCTTTTTCCTGGCCAAAACTCCCAGTGTTCATATTTCATTTTAAAACAAAAATCAGCCTAATTAATATCTATGATGTCATTATTTCGGGTGCGAATATTCAAGGAGTAAATGGTCAAATTAATGGCAAATAATGCAGACCCTGGCCATGAACCGCTACAGCGTTTCTGGGTCTCATCCGTTTGCTGGTGTCTGATCGTCTTTCCCTAGGTTCACATGATGCATTTCTTTTTATGCAGATGACGATACAACTGCAGAAGTTCTCAAACAGAACGTGAGAGTTCTCTGTTGGGTAATGACTTGCCCAAAAAACCTGGACAAGAAAGCCGTGCATGTAAGAAACACATGGGCTAAAAGGTGCAATAAACTTATATTTATAAGCTCCGTCAATAATACTAGTTTTCCTACAGTAGGATTCAATACATCCGAAGGACGGGAACACCTAACGGCGAAAACAATGCACGCCTTTCGCTACGTTTATGAAAACCATTTAGACGAAGCTGATTGGTTTATTAAAGCTGATGACGATACTTACATCATCATGGAAAACTTACGTTACTTCCTGTCGACAAAAGATCCACACGATGCTGTTTATTTTGGACACCATTTTAAAACCATGGTGAAACAGGGATATATGAGTGGCGGGGCAGGCTATGTGTTAAGTAAGGAGGCATTGAAGCGCTTTGGACAGCGCGGGACTGATCCAAAATTGTGCCGCCAGGATGGCGGTTACGAGGACGTCGAGTTCGGAAAATGTATGGAAAACTTGGGTGTAACAGTTGGCAAGTCAACAGATAGCCTTGGTAGAAACCGATTTCACTGGGTTGATCCAGAAACATATTTATACTTCGGTTATCTTGAGTGGTTCTACTATTATGAGGATCGCGGTGGGAGAAAGGTAATGTGTTTACGGTTTGTATAGCTTATCACGAATACCATCCGTATGTTAATTACTTGCACACTTAATATTCTCTATGAAATATGAAATAATAACCAACAACCGTCTTTATTTCTACAGAGGCGTACTATACTAACTAAACACTTCGTTTTGGCAATCATTTCAGAAAAAAACTCTCTATAACGGCCACTAAATTATTATTATATATTTTGTGTTAAAGGCATGTGGCTGCTTAAAGCAAGGTGAAAATAAAACAGAACGCTCCTATAGGAGCGTTCTGTTTTACTTTCACCTTGCTTTAAGCAGCCACCTGCCCTGAATACCAACTAATTAACGCAAGTTAGTGTCCGTTATAGAGAGGTTTTACTGTATTGTCTAAACACTGCTGTACTATTATATTGTGGTGTGTGTTATCTACACATACATACTTTCTGGCTTTATTATTATGTTGTATGATTATGTTGTACAAAGCATCCTCTGTAAGCACATACATTTTTTCTACTTTGTACACACCACTTCCTCATGACTGAATTAAAGATAAACTTACCAAATTAATCCAGAAAAATATTTGCCCGGGAAAAAATCATTTCTGGCATGTAATGCTTAAAGAGCTTTCTTTACTGACGAGCCAATGCAATATTATACCAAATGGACTTTCTCAGAAGTTTGCGAACCACTAACCTTTCTTCTTGATAACATATAGATTTGTACGTGTACGTTATAGGAATTATATATGCCGTTAGGTGATTGGTAGCATTCCTATGTGTACGAATTGTGCACCACTGGTCGCCGATTTGTCTTGTACAGCTATGAGATAGATTTCATGTTAAATTTGAACCTTCAGATGTCATAAAAGCCTTCAACGAAACTTCTCGATATTTGGATGATATTTTTAACTTATATAACCCTTTATTTGATGCTTTGATTCCTACAATTTACCAAAAAGAACTCAAATTGAATAAAGTTAACACTTCCGGTACTTATGCAGATTTTCTTGATCTAGACCTTAAAACTGACAATGGAATGACTTATTCTAAAATTATGACACAAGCGGCGATTGTGATTTTAATATTGCAAATTTCCCTCATCTTGATGGAGATGGTCCCTGTGCCCAATCTTACGGAGTTTATATACTTATTTGTTTCGCTAGAGTTTGTTCATCCGTTGACGATTTTAAGAGTCTGAATATCATTTCAACTGAAAGGCTGCTTTAGTAAGGACATAGATACAATAAACTAAGTAAACTATTCCCTAATTGTTTGTATCGAAATCTCTCACTTATTGGCAAGTACAAATGTAATCTTAGGGCGCTCCTACGACACGGTATTTCACAGCCTGAATTTTATTGTGATGTGATTTACAAACTCCGTAAGATTATTTGACATACCCATTTTCTCACTTTGTTCATCAAAAATGTTAAAAAAGTCATTAAAAAGGGATATGATCATATAGTACTACTAAATACTGCATGTCTGCTTGTCACCCCGTTTACAGTTGGCAATCACACTGCCCTCTTTTCATGTACGCCGACAAGAAATGTTTAGTACTTTATGAAAACGACCTCTTAAATCCGGAAACGGAAGGAGGACGTACTTTGTACAACAGTAAAACCACTCTATCACGGCCTCTAAATTACATCAAGTATTTTGTGTAAAATGTAGGTGACTGCTTAAAGCAATGTGAAAGTAAAAACAGAACGTTCTGGTTTGCTTTCACCTTGCTTTAAGCAGCCGCCTGCCCTAAATACCAATTAATTAACAAAGTTTAGGTGCCGTGATAGAGAGGCTTTACAGTATCTCGTTTTTGTCGTACTCTTTATTACTCTTTATTACTTTTCTACCGTTACTTTGTTTGCAGCTCAATCATTGAGTACACTGGCGACAGGTGGACACAGTTTGTTTCACTTAAATATGTTTTCAGTTTACATGCAATTTACCACTGTATTTGCCATCGCAGTTGTTGTAGATTAGTCGGAGAGGGGATACGTTTATTTACACTGTTTGTCTTTTAAAGCTGGGATGGACTAAGTGTGAGGTTCCAAGGCCGTACTTCCATCTTCCCCATATTGTTTGTTTGTTTTGTCTTTTTGCGCCTCTGTGTTTTGAATGATATGTACATATGCTGCGTTTTCTCGTTGTGGTGATGTTCGGGCGGCTGTTTGTTTTGTATGCGCTGTTTCCTGCATCTCTCATATTTGTACGTTTGCTATATTATTATGTTGGACGATGTGTGTTATCTAAACACCCATATTTTATTGCTATACGATTTTATTCTGCCCTGTGTGTTATCTAAACATCCAAAGTTTCTTGCTATACGATTATGTTGTGCGGTATGGGTTATCTAGACATCCACATGTTCTTGCTATAATACATGTACATTGTAGTATGTTTTGTTGTGTGTGCTATCTAGACATCCACATGTTCTTGCCATTATACATGTATTATGTTTTGTTGTGTGTGTTATCTAAACATCCGCATCTTCTTGCTTAACTATCAGGTTCTGCTGTAGGGGCTATCTAAACATCCACGGTTTGTTGACCTACACGCCAACGTTGATCTGCTATATTTTCATGTTCTATTTTGTGTCATATATAAACATCTACGCTATATTTCGAGGTTATACTGCGTGCCGTATGTAAACTATGTAAACATCCACTTGTTCTTGCTGTATTTCTATAATCTACGGTAATTTGTATGCTGTCTCAACACTACATCCAATTTGTCTTTCTATATGTTCAGGATCTGCTCTGTACGCTATCTAAACACTCAAGTTATCTTGCTACATTTTCAGGATTTACTCTGTGTACTATCTATACACTTACGTTGCCTGGCTATATTTTCGGCTTCTATTCTGTGTCCCATCTAAAATGCACATTGTCTTGCTATATTTTCAGGTTCTACTCTGTGTCCTATCTAAACACAATTTCTTGCTATATTTTCATGTTTTACTCTGTGCCCTATATAGACATACACGTTGTCTTGCTTGTTTTTAAAGTTTTTACCAGATTCTAAACACACATGCATGTTTCCTGTATTTCTAGGGTCATGCCATCATAAGTGACTACGCCATCTCGTTCCACTATGTTTCACCTGAGAATATGTACAACCTCGATTTCTATATTTATCGTCTAATCCCCTATGGAATACAATCAAGGCTGCAGGACATGAACCATAAGAACTAGTCTGGATAATCTTGACTCTCACAATGTGCCACGTGTTTCGTTTTATATGCTTGACATGGAAGCCAGTCTCATGTTAAGTGTGATTTTGTAATGTAAAACTATATGTTGAATCTCATATTAGACCCTGAAGATCCAAGAAATATTTATATGCATATAACTACTAATCTTGTTAATTATGTATTAAATTAGACACCATTTTAAATATGTCCTGTATAGGTTTGTTGTGGTCAGAAAGGTCCACCATAAAATTTCCCATAAACATCTAATACCGTTACCAGTTTGATTCAACCTCCTGTGATATTCACAACATAAGCTATCTAGTTCAAGATAACGCCATACTGGTGTTTGGGGATTTAGTTGACCCTTTATACCATGAAAGAAATAATAACATCATGAACATTGATCAGCTGATTTGTTTAATGGTATATTAACACAAGAAGTTTTTGTCATGACAGATAATGTAGAACTATGTCTATATTATTCCATAAGCAAACGGAGTAGATCTAGATAAGACGGTTCCTCTTGGTGAACTCTGTTTGCATAAGCGATGAGATTCGCATCTATTGCGTATATGATTAAGACATGTGATGTATATGAATAATTACGTTGCCTAACTTTACCATTTTATCACCCAACTTTACCATTGTTTCACTATTGTATCACACAACCTTACCATTGCACCGCCCAACTTGAATATGGTATCGTCCAACTTTACTACTGCACCGCCCAACCGTACCATTCTATCACCAAACTTCACCAATGTATCACCCGACTTTACCATTGTATTTCCAACATTTACCATTGTATCGTCCAACTTTACCATTTTACCGCCCAACTATGCCATTGTATCACCCAATTTTACCATTGTGTCGCCCAACCTTACAATTGTACCGCCCACGTTTACTATTGCAGCGCCCAACTTTACCGTTGTATCAACATAACCATTGTAAGCATACACTCAATCAGAGTCTATGTTATTTTGAAAAGGACACAGCAGCAACAGAAGTCTTGGAAAATCATGTCTATAGTTTCAAACAACAGTAGAGGTTGTCCCAAGCGACCATTCATTTATTAAACATAGGAGTGTTACAAATCAGGTGTTTGCTTAATGAAAGGCAAACGTAATGCAGAAAGCTCATATTTGAGCTTGCTGTGTTTACCTTTGAGCTACATTAAGCTACCACCTGTCTTACACCTGTTAGACCTAATGTCCGCTTTAGACAGGTTCTATTGTTGATTGGTTCATAACACATATGTGGCCAAGCTAAGTTATAAAATGAGACTCTAAAGGTTCAACATTCATGTAAGAAATATTGAGATCATGAATATTTATTAGCTGAATATTATAATATTAGTTATACAGATCATTGGCGGTTTATCTGACTTTTTATTCCCTGCTAAGTAAAATCATGTTGCCCGAGCCGTTAGGCATAGCCATGTCCCATATGAATATTTGCTGGCAGTGTATATTCCATATTAGGGACACTAAGCACAGCATAACGAATTTATCTTACCGACTACCCTTCATGTCAAGCATTTACACGCATGATTGCATCATAGGCCTACATGTCTTTGAGCGGACGTATTTTTTCTTAGAAACAAACACAAAATGCTAAAGAATAATAGCTCTCTCACACCATATCTAAACAGTACATGTATCATTACGTATAGTTTTCTGTCATAGATCTATATTTTAACAATTTACTCCATATAGATACAATTTTTAAACACGTGAAAAGTGTTAAAACAAAGAACCAAATTTTCTAAAAATAGCACATATTGTATCTAGGAGTAACAATGGAATTAACTCTTGTTACCTTGATATGAAAATACATAACATACATTATCTCTCAAATTAATTACCTCCCTTTAACAGAAAAAAGAAGATATTGCTTTTACAAGAAGATCTTGCTTTTACTCAAATCTCGTTTATATATTTTGTTTTTTGGTTTTATCATTATGAAACTAACTAATGTTTATATTTCAATGCAAATAAAGCATAACTTATATGTATGCATTTTTAAAAACTATGTTAGGATAAACATAAATGATTATTTTTAGTAGGAGAAAAACATATGCCTGTCGAGCACGGGAATTAACTCTAATAAAATATGCTAAGGATTTTAGTAACCGCATATGGAATTTATGGGGTTTTCAAATGACCTCAATAGACCAATGGAATGACTAGAATTCAGTAAATGGTAAGATAATGCAATTTACAGGTACATGTACTGTGGATGTGCATAAATAAAATCTGAATCGACTTTGGCGTGGATTGTCTTTTTAAAAGCGGATATTTAGGGGCTAATTGTGCACAAGCACTTTCACAACATTTGCAGCATCGGAGCAGAATAAGACCTTAGCCACGTATCGGGTTCTTATGCTATATATTTTGAACAATTTACATCGTTTTACAACAACTAGAACAAAAATGTTTCTCAATGGATAACTTTGTTCCGTCACCAACCCTTGTCATTTCGTTTGAGAGCGGTTGTTTAGATCAAATCGACGTAGTGAAGCTGGTCGGCATTTTTTTTGGTCACCTGATATATTCACTCACCTTGCCAGATAACATTTCTCATTCAAAGCTAGGAACCAAATATTCTCTATAACATGGTGACGTTGTCGACGATGACGTTGACGACGTTGCGCGAGATAGTTGGCGACGTCGTGTTTACGTAGGACTAGGTGACATACATCATCGCACGTTGTACTGTACATGCATGTCTCCGGGCGGCGAAAGTTAAATGAGCGAATGAACTAAAAGAAAATCAGAATTTCAACCTTAAATAAACATCTGATAAATGTCTATGCATGTAATTACTCTTGGAATAAAATATTTCATTTTGGCAAACGCGTATGTCACATACATTCTTGCGATAGTCCTTCATCGCGGTTGTTGTAAATTAGTCGGAGAGGGCATACGTTTATTTACACTGTTTGTCTTTTAGGATGGGTATATAATTTAAATACAGATTTCAGGTATATAATATTGGATGTTAATGTATGATGGTTTTGTTACCGAGGGTCACATATGATCTGTTGGTTCATCGAAGTGAGGGAGAATATACAAAAGCCAGGATTCAAGCTATGCAAGTACTTTTGGTCAATGGACAGATAAGAGCTTAGAATCGCGTGATACAGACAATGAAACTAATACCGCCACTCCTTCAGACCAAAATAAGTCCAATTCTGACGGGAAGGAACTGTCGTAGTGCGGAAACATTCCCTACAATACAGGAGCTTAGAATCGCATAACATGGACAATGAGGCATATACCGTAGCTCCTTCTGACCATATTTTTAAAAGACATAAATAATGCCTCACAGTTAGGAGACACTATCATGCAAAAGAAACTAACTGTTGTGTTTACAAGTTTGCAAGTTTATTACCAAATTAGGACCCATATGATCATGTAACAATATAGTATGACATACATGTATAACATAGAGACATGGCATAATTGTTTAACTCTTTCGGCGCCAAATTTCTAACTGTCGTCTGCAAACCATTTTTGTAAAATCATTTGGTAAAATAAGGAAATGAGATAAATAAATGCAATTATTAAAGAAATAAAGCACAGAAATAAAGCACATATAAAGAAGAAGAGTTTGAGACGAAAAGTGAAGTCGATGTGATAGATTGCAGTTATTCCCTTGCATAACCCCAAAGTCTGTCCTATACCTCCCAGTATCCCACCTTTTGTGGCCTAATATTCCTATATGAGTTATGTTCTACTTACGTATCTCTGGAATTGCTTGAGCTAGAGCCACCAAACTTTACAGGAATGTTCACCAGCATTAGTTGCTGTTTCTGAGATACGCGTAAAACCATGTAATTTTAAATTATCAAGGGCAATAACTCCAAAGTTACTCATGCGAGATATTTAAAAAAAAAAGATGCAAACTCATGCTGGTCAGCATTCATATGAAGTTTGGTAATTCTAGTCCTAGCGGTTTATGAGAAACAACTTTTTTTACAACAATTAACAGAGGAGACAATAAAAAACCAGGTGCTCACCAACTCAGGCTGATCAACATTCCTGTGAAGTTTGATGACTCTAGCCCTAGCGGTTTCTGAGATATGCGCGGCACAAAGTAAAGTTTGTCCAAGTTTAAATCACCAGAGACAAATACTCCAAAGTTATCAGGGGAGACAATTCGGAAACCCCAGGTGCACAACAACTCATGCTGGTGAACATTTCCGTGAGGTTGGTTGACTCTAGCCCTACTGGTTTCAGAGATACTAGCAAAACAAAGTTTATTTAATTTTAAGTTATCATATTAGGGGCAATAACTTCAAAGTTATTAATGGGAGACAATTCAAAAACTCCCGGTGCACAACAACTCCATGCTGGTCAACATTTCTGTGATGTTTGGTGAATCTAGCACTAACGGTTTCACAGACAAACTTAAGTCATCAGGGGCAATAACTCCAAAGTTATCAGGGGAGACAATTCAGAAACGCCAGGTTCCCAACAACTCCATGCAGATCAATATTCCTGTGAAGTTTTGTGACACTAGCCCTACTGGTTTCCGAGATACACGCGACATAAATTTTCTCTAATTTTAAGTTATCATATCAGGCAATAAAAGTACATGTAAGTGTCATGCAGGAAACACCGCATACAAAACACACAACCGCCCGAACAGCACCACGACAACAGCGTTATCAGATGCACAACAACTCATTTTGGTCAACATTCCTGTGAAGTTTGGTGATTCTAGCCCTAGCGGTTTCATAGATACGCGCGACACGAAGTCTGTCTAATTGTAAGTAGTCTTCAGGGGCAATAACTCCAAAGCTATCAGGGGGGACAATTCAAAACCCCTATGTGCACAACAATTCATGCTGGTGAACACAGGAATTTAAGTTTTCAGTTTATTTCGAATAAGCACACGTCCTGTTGTGTGCAGGCGACAGCAGGGCCCGTATTCACAAAGCGCCGAGTCTGAAACTTAGACTTAAAACTCAAAATGAATATGCCAAAATCTCAACCATGCCTTGGCAAAATGGCATAAAAATTGCCACACATAATTCTTTTACAGCTTATATTGGCATAATTATTTCTAAAGGTGATCAAACTATTATAACTCAAGTTGTAGAACATTCCATTCTGAGTATTGAGTCTGACTCAGTGCTCTTGAATACGTGCCCTGCATTGATATAATGACATAAACAAACTGAAGGTGATTGATACCCCCACCGTCACCTTGTCAACAGATCCATTGACTTCAATAAAAAAAGACAATATCTTTATAATCCATTCATCCGAAGTTGTGGAAATATTTGTTTAAGTCCAATCAAGGAAAGACTCACATCAAAATTATGTCACACACATCATATCTACACATCAATACAAACGCATATGTAAAAATTGAGGTTCAATGGTGAAGAAATGTAGAAGTAGTACTTGAAGCAGTTATGCTCTGGACAAAAATACTTATGAAAAGTAACAAAGGGGAATAAGTCCCTCAAAAATGAATTTAGATTTACAGTCTTTGTTGACTGCACATCCTCTCATCACCCTATATCCATATATAAAGTTTCACAGTTGTACCTACAATACTTGAGAAGTTATGCTCCAGACAACAAAAAAAGCTTATGAAAAGTAACAAAAGGGAAAATCTCCCTTCAAATGATTTTAGAGTTACAACCTTTGTTGACTGCACATCCTCTCATCACCCTTTATCCATACATAAAGTTTCACAATTGTGCCTACAATACTTGAGAAGTTATGCTCCGGACAAAATATTGCTTCTGAAAAGTAACGAAGGGGAATAACTCCCTCAAAAATGAATTTAGATTTACAACCCTTGTTGACTGCACATCCTCTCATCATCCTCATAATGTGTACCAAGTTTGAAGTCAATATCATAAATAGGTTTCAAGAAAATGGCATGTCCCAAAAATATGTCCCAATTAAAAGACAAAATATGAAATTAAAAAGGGGCATAATTCTGTCAAATTTTGTGCAAGAGTTATGAAACATTGAGAATAATGTCCCCACATGTGTTAATGCAAGACCGTGTGAGCATTTGATTGTTTTAATAGATAACTACGTTATTTCAGTTAGGAAGTAAACTATATGAGTGTTTAACAGCTTGGGGCCTAGATAGACACACACTTTATTAGAATCAATTCGGATCCAAACTGTTAATAATACGTTCATGTACCGTATATTAAACACGTTAATAAATTTATATAAAGGCATATGCATAAATAAGTAAGTAAATTAATAAATAAGTAAATACATGAGAAACATCAAGCTAGTTATTTATTGTTTGTACCATTAACAAGGGCAGTCCGGTTGGGTCCAGTTCTGGAATTTGACTAGCTAATAACCAGATATGTCGCCAACTTGAACGGCACTTCTAGACATTGCAATTCATTTACTATATGTGTGTGTGTGTATGTGTATTAAGTTTTTCCCGTCGTTGCACAAGCAAATAGGGAAGCGTAATGCCCAATTGTAAAGGGGTCGACCGCCACACATGAAGTGCGCTGCAGTATAGAGGGGTTATAGTCCTTTTTAATGATTTTTATATGCTTGACAAACAAAGCATCAAAATATGTGTGACCAACAATGTTGCGAAGTTTGTAAACGACATCACCGTAAAACTCCGGATGTGAAATATCTAAATTTAAATCAAAGCGCTAAAATCGTTGAAAGACTGGCGGAAAAGTAGCCCCGCCCCTGTCAGTCATGTTTTTGAGATATCAACATCATTTTAGAAAGTTTGGAAGAGGTTTATCAGAGAACTATTTCTGTCAAGTATCATTCAAATATGACCCCTGGGTTTTGTAGAAGATTTCTTAAGATTTTTCTTTTTTATTGTTATAGCAACCAGGGTTATTCTAACTTATTCATGGATTCGGATTCTTTTAGCAATTCTGATAGAGTTTGATCATTTATCCGAAGTGTGGTTACATTCTACCATGCGGTTTCAGAGATGTTGTTTAAAGCAACTGCCGACGAATGGGTGGACAAACAGACACGTGGACGGACTGATCCTCTTGGAAACATGGGTGATAATTTAGATGATAATAATAAAATAAAATATATGTTTTTCTATTCAACTGTAAATTACAACACCAGCATCACAGCTGCAACACATTTCATGCCACAATTTTCCATAAAATTGCACAGAAAAAGAAGTATGCAGTGTAAACGCAAAAGTTACTGGTCATTACAGTAGAACTTGTCTTAAGCGACCATTACTTTATTGAACATAGAAGTCTTAAAAAGCAGGTTGTAACTAAATGCAGGGCAAAAGTAATATAGAAAGTTCCCATATGAGTTTTCAGCATTTTGACCTGCATTAAGCTACCTGCATTAAGCTACCTGCATTAAGCTACAAACTGCCTTATATGTCTATAGTTACATTTATCCGGCAATATCTGAAACCGAACCAAATATTTTAAAAACAGTATCGCTTTACATGAAAACTGATTACAGAGTTACACAGACAATACACGTCTGTAAATGTAACAGAGCAATACTGAAAACTGGGTAAGCATTGTGCCGCAGTTCACATCACAATTGAAACTAATCACCCTCTAGAAACACGTCACCTCTACTGATGACAGTATTTGTAAACCTAGAAATAGTAAGACTACACTTAAAGACGACACGACTTAAAAGTTGTATCAATATGACAAAATACTTCCTCGTTTTGGATGAAAGGTATGTCAATTCAAGCGCATGTGAAACGTTCTGAAAACCCTTCGATCGCATGTCATTCACGTGACCTGCTATAGTTTGTTCCTTTTCTGTTCCCGTTTTGGTAAAGGTTTTCAAATATTTTTAGTTTACTTTTCCAGCTAAAAAAATGTAGGAATGCTTCGGATCACTTTCATAATGATAAGAGTGAGATTTCAAAGGGCACTATTTTTAACCGCTTAACTCCTCATCAGCATTTGACATAGAATCGCAGGCACGACGCAAGGCAGGGTCAGATCTGCAACTGTGGTTCAAACAGTAGCTAAGTGCTATTTTGCTGTATAGAATGCATATATGCCATTAGATATATGAATCCGCCTATGGTGCATTAATACACAAACATGTTAACCCTTTCCCGCATATTGACGGCTTTTGACGACTCTGTAGAAGTCACTTTATGAAACCATTGTGATAAATAGAGCATTTGCTCCTATAGGAGCAAATGCTCTATTTATCACAATGGTTTCAAACTACAAAATTCTAAAATTTTCCTTTTTTCTAGTTAATGATCCTTTTCGGTAGATTTATTCAAAGAGGTTGTATCTAAAAATAGACTATACGGTAAAGGGTTAATCGGACGTGGCACTCGTACGATAGCTGAATCCGATATGCAGTACTAAAGTAAAAAGACTATGTTAATTACAGTTATATTTGCTGATGAGCAGAACATAACGGTGATAAAATTTAGAAGATAGCCTTCGAAGTGTGTCAATTCTGTAGCTCTGTTTTAGTAGTTCTCCAGTGATACGAGTAATAAAGTTACGATTGTTTAAAATCATCAACAGAAAAACAAGCCCTAGCAAATCGAATAAGCTGAGAAATGTAAACTGAGAAAATATTTGTTTTATTTAACTTGAGTGAGAGTGAGGGTAGAGTGAGGTTATCAATCAAAGAATGTGTTATCAATATAAAATATGTCGTCTACATAACGTGATGTAAACTATTGAACGCACTGAATACATCTGCCTGTGAATCGGTTTTAAGGTAAAACAAACAAATAATCATTGCCTTTATTTGTTCAATAAATATTGCAGTATCTGGGACCGTGGGTATAATCTTCGCAGCTTCATTATCAGCTATCTAAGTAAAACCAAGTATCTGAGCTCAAACATTGACCACTCTAAAACTTGAGCATGAACTCCCACTCACAGTTTGCCCGTCTCCTATTTACGGAATAGCGGGAACGAATGGGGAATCGATATAAGCTTAACACCTGTCCTAACCCTTCGCTTGCTGAATTTTAAAATACATTTCTCCTTCTTTACCCATGCCCTGTTGTATAATTACATATATATTCACTGTGTACAAGTATTCCGCTGTGCAATCACTACTGTGGAGTGCACTGGTTGCACAATCAACTCGTAAATAGTGCAGACCCTGATGAGACAGCTCCTGCAGGAGCTGTCTCATCTGGGTCTTCACTATTTACAGGTATGTATATTGACGTGAATAGCAAGCAAAGGGTTAATATAAACACATTTCCAAGCCTTAATGCAAACAGAGAAGACCTCTGAGTAGATATCAGGGTTCGCTATGATTGCTTATGGAACTATATAGATCGGCGTCTTGTATATCTGTCAAACATATATTTGTTAAGAATGCTATTGATTATTATCAGCATGGTCATTTTTTCTTACATAGATATGAAACAGGGAAAGGGAAAGGGGTCAGTCAGGTCCTTATCGAGATTTAGCGACGTTTTACTGATTTTGCCAAGATACGGAACATAACACGGTAGAACATATCTGAAGCGTCTTAAAAGAAGTTATATATATATATATATATATATATATATATATATATGTGTATGTGTGTGTGTGTGTGTGTGTGTGTGTGTGTGTGTGTGTGTGTGTGTGTGTGTGTGTGTGTGTGTGTGTGTGTGTGTGTGTGTGTGTGTGTGTGTGTGTGTGTGTGTGTGTGTGTGTGTGTGTGTGTGTGTGTGTGTGTGTGTGTGTGTGTGTGTGTGTGTGTGTGTGTGTGTGTGTGTGTGTGTGTGTGTGTGTGTGTGTGTGTGTGTGTGTGTGTGTGTGTGTGTGTGTGTGTGTGTGTGTGTGTGTGTGTGTGTGTGTGTGTGTGTGTGTGTGTGTGTGTGTGTGTGTGTGTGTGTGTGTGTGTGTGTGTGTGTGTGTGTGTGTGTGTGTGTGTGTGTGTGTGTGTGTGTGTGTGTGTGTGTGTGTGTGTGTGTGTGTGTGTGTGTGTGTGTGTGTGTGTGTGTGTGTGTGTGTGTGTGTGTGTGTGTGTGTGTGTGTGTGTGTGTGTGTGTGTGTGTGTGTGTGTGTGTGTGTGTGTGTGTGTGTGTGTGTGTGTGTGTGTGTGTGTGTGTGTGTGTGTGTGTGTGTGTGTGTGTGTGTGTGTGTGTGTGTGTGTGTGTGTGTGTGTGTGTGTGTGTGTGTGTGTGTGTGTGTGTGTGTGTGTGTGTGTGTGTGTGTGTGTGTGTGTGTGTGTGTGTGTGTGTGTGTGTGTGTGTGTGTGTGTGTGTGTGTGTGTGTGTGTGTGTGTGTGTGTGTGTGTGTGTGTGTGTGTGTGTGTGTGTGTGTGTGTGTATCATAAGAAGCGTTCTGCGTTACTTTTGGTCACCACTTGCTTTAAAGACTCTTATGTTCAATAAATGAATGGTCACTTAAACCAAGTTATACTCGCGCTGTATTGACATCGGTCAAACCTGTGCGCACTGCTATAACTTCTAATTGTGGTTTTTCTCAATTTAAAACAATGCATGATACGTGTCAAACGGTTTAGATTCTAACCAAATGTGTCTCAGAGTCGCATATTAGTCCAAACTGTCTGCATGAATTTCCCGCTATCATTCAAAGAGACACCGGCTATTTTGCCGTTAACCATTATTTTAGGAATATAGAATAGTATAGGAACTCGATAAATGTTCCATTTCGCTATCATTAAGTAATTTCCCAGCGGCAATTCCTGCTGGCTGACAAGAGGATTGGCAATTGTAAACTTTATTCAACGAGAAATATTAAATCGTCGAGAAGGAAATAAATGCATTACAAGGAAATGGCAAATCATAAAGGGCTATTAGCGTCAAACTTAGTGTCTGTTCTGACGGTACTAATGGTAGATAGGCTACATCTACGTCAGACAAACGTATTGTCTGTTCTGACGGTACTAAGGGTAGATATGCTACATCTACGTCAGGGAATAAACGTGTATATTTCAAAACGTTTCTAGAACATATTTTATCTTTAAATTCATGGATATTCATGAAAGAAATCATGACAATATTAATCAGATTAATTGTCACACTAATACATGGATACAAAAGCATATGTAAACTTTTTGTACGGTGATCTAGTGGTAACACGCTTGACTATCAGTCCGGATGTCCGGGGTTCAAATCCCGATCCCTCCCGGAAATTTCAGAGTCACTTTTCCGTTTCTCCCACCCGCACCTCCTCTCCACCCAGGGGTTAAAATGGGTACCTGTGAGGGTCACTCGCCGGTACTGCGGCTGCATTATTCCGCCATATGTTAGCAGTGCTCAATATTGTAGGCCAATGACTCAATGACCAGGGGAGTAAATGTACAGTCGGCTGAGCGGTCATTCGGACTGAAAGTAGACTATAACTAGGTACTTTGTTTTTTAAACTGTAGAATCATATCTATATTGTATCATAAACAAACAGAGTAGACCCTGATCAGACCGTCTGATCGGGGTTTGCTCTGTTTGCAAAGGTGTAGAAAGGCGTATTAATCGAACAAAGGGTTAAGTTTACTCTCAGCCATGTAACCATCGTAAAGGCGTTCTGAAATGAGGATTATGCTGGTTTAATCTTTTCCCTAATGAACGGTATGCATGGATGTAACACTCATCAATATTCATGAACGTATACTATAAACTATAGCATTTCAACACTACCTTTTGCTTTGACAAATTATATAGGAACAAACATATGTAAATCCAAAAGTAAATAGAGCAGACCCTGATACCATGGGTCCTACAGCTGCCGTCAGATTTGGGGGATACTCTGTTTGCAAAGGCGTGAAAAGGCATGTTATACCTTCTGATCCTTCTTCATGAATTTCAGTGCTTCTTGTTCTGAAAATTGAATACCGCTTAAGCCGGTGCTAGGGGGCGTGAGCAGTGTTGCACTTTCAATTACTGCTCATGAACAGACTCAATAAAACCGAGTCTGCAATTTTCTCTTTTTGTATTGCAATTTTTGCTTTCGGGGGATCACCTCCCTTCAGAATTTATGTATATCAGGGAAAGGGTTAGATGCAACAAATGCATCAGAATGACGCGAGTGAAGTAAATAAGGGTTTGGTACATTTGCCGACAATATATAATTTTCTCTGTTGCTATCTTTCACGTAAAGCAAGGATATTTCTTAGGCAATTGTAAATGATGTGTTCACATGACTGAGCTAACTGATGTCGAAGGTAAATATAATACTTAATAATATTAATTTTCTAGAGTCGTTTTATCACTTTCTTCATACGAACGCTTTTTCAGGCCTTTGCAAACAGAGCAGACCCAGCAGATGAGACAGCTCCTGCAGGAACAGTTTGATCAGAGTCTGCACGGTTGGCTTATAAAATTATAATTAACCCTTTCGCTGCCAATGCCGGATCTGTGATTACCTATGCAAACAGTTTGGATCCAGATAAGACGCCGAGTAACTCGGCGTCTCATCAGGATCCAAACTGTTTGTTACTGTTACTATGTTTTTTTAACAAAAATGAAGAAAATAAAAAAAATGAAAATTTATAGCAGACGACAAAGCTAGCAGACGACAGAGCTTGGCAGCGAAAGGGTTAAAATATCTGACTATACAGTTTCTACCTACTCGGCATTTATAAAAGAATCAACTAAAGCTATTCATGACGTCATTATTTCTTATATGAATATTTAAAAGGGACATGGTTAAATATGAGTAATATAATTAAATATTGATTCTCCTTCCCGGGAATCAAATACATATCAGAGCTTCTTACTTAACTGTTCGCTTGCTATTCGCGTCAATATACCTACCTGTAAATAGTGAAGACCCAGATGAGACAGCTCCTGCAGGAGCTGTCTCATCAGGGTCTGCACTATTTACAAATTGATTGTGTAAACAGTGCACTCCACAGCAGTGATTGCACAGAGAAATAATTGTAGACAGTGAAGATATATGTAATTATTCAACAGGGCATGGGTAAAGAAGGAGAAATGTATTTTAAAATTCAGCAAGCGAAGGGTTAACTTGGTAATTTAATTGAGTTCCATGCATAAATACTGATTTAGTGAACACGAGGGGAGTTTGACTAGAAAGAGAATTAGAGTTTTGTAAACGACATTTACGTATAAAATACTGAAATAAATATTAAGTTAAGTGCTTGTGTGGCGGCCGTAAAAAGTCGCCCCGTACTTCATTCACAGTGTTGTTATATTTTCTGGCTCTTCGGGAACATTAGTTTTGATGTTACAAGTTTTTAAAATTGAATATTTGCTTAAGCCGGTGCTAGGGGGCATGAGTAGTGTTGCACTTTTTATTGCTACTCATGAACAGACTCAATAAAACCGAGTCTGTAATTTTCTGTTTTTGCATTGTTACTTTTTCTTTCGAAGGATCTCCCACTTTCAGGATATATTTATGCCTCAAGCCAATTTCATGACAATCTACAAAATGGTTATTTTGATCAGATATGCCGCTCATAGAATACACATACCAGCACAGTATAATAGAACCTGTTTTAAACGACTATCAAAACGAAGTCTATTTAAATGTCTGCCAGTTAGATGGTAGCTTAATAAAGGCAAACGTAATAGAGAAAGCTCCTATGGTTACGTTTGTTCTGAATCACCCACTTGCTTTGTTCTGTATCAATCGCATGCTTTGTTCTGTATAAACCGATTGCTTTGTCCTGTATAACCCGCTTGCTTTTTAAGATTCCTGAGTCCAATTAATATAAGATCACTTAAGACAGGCTTTATTGTATTCGTGAAGATCATCATCGTTAGCAGCAGAAGAAGCATCAACAGCATTAATATCATAATTATATCACCACTTCCATCATCATCTTTATATCACCGTCATCCTCCTCCTCCTCCTCATCATCATCATCATCATCATCACGACCGCTGTCATCATCGAAGTATCTTTAATTGATTCATGCCATTCCTGTGCGTCAAATCGCCTATTTAGTATTTCATAGAACCATTTATCCCGAACCGCTCGTTCGCTCTAATAATCAGAACTCGTTTACTTCATACCACTTACATTCAACAAAATTTCTATCTAAAATATCATTTACGTATAAAACACTAACCTTTTATACCGTGATTAAATATAGCACTAAAACTCATAAAATCTATCATCCCTTCCTATCCGTTTAAATCATAAACTTTATGAGATAAAATTATTTCTGTGTGGTACTACATTTCCCATTCTGTTGAGATAAATCCTGATATTATTTAATAACGCAAACGTCTAAACCCATCCACTTTGTTTGTTTAGAAGCGGACAAGAAATAATAGTCTAATTGGGCTGCTGAAAGCAGCCCACAATTATACGGCTTTGAATTTTGACCATGCGTTTCTGCGTTCCTGTGTTTCTATAAAAGCCAATCTTTTTTAATAACTATGGGTTACTGTGAGACAAGCTTTTATTTATATACATTCATTTATTTTACTTATTTTGATTCATACAAATTTTTTGTTAGCGGGGACAAATATTTTTGTCGAGGTTATTTGCTTCTTTTCTGCCAGTGAAAATGCTAGTGTATTGGGTATAAATCATTTAAAAGCACGCACTAGTAGCAGTCAGCGTACTCGAGGGGTTATAACGGTGGTCTAGGAACTGTGAGGTCGCGGGTTTGATCCTCGGCGGAAGCACAATTTTTTTCTCTCATTTTTTTGTTAGCACCCTTAGTTTATTGTAAAAGTATAAGTCCTTTGTTTGAATTTTGTCTTTGATAAAGTTATTTAGCTGAGACCTTTTACTCGTGGTTTTGTTGACCGTTTTGAATATTTCACCATTGTACATGAATACCATTGATCTGTATTCACTTCGTGGTAATGTGTATTATTGGTGTCATACACAGGTATTATGCATCATGGCTCCTTAAAACATTCCCCCGTTTCTGCTGTTAATTTATACATTACAGTCATGTTTTCCCAATGTATCTGTTAATTTAAACTGCTAAACAATATTGCTCCCTCTTTTTCTTCTATCCTGCTTAAAGACGTTTCGCAGCCATTTTACGCTTGCGTAAAACCTTGCTTGTCCTCTACTAGGGTATTTTATCTTAACATTCGATCATGACCTTGAACCGATTCACCTCGAATATAGGTTTAGATACGGAGGGAGGAAGCTGGATGTTTGTATTTTGCCGTTTCTGTAGTTCCCCAAATGACTTTTCCACAATTGTTCTGGCCTCTGACTGGTCATCGAGTACATGTTTTTGATGTCCATGTTGTTCTCTTTACATATAAAACAGTTATTAGTCCCCCGCCAGTGACCGGTTGGGGGACTATAGGTTTGCTCGATTCCGTCCGTCTGTCTGTCTGTCCGTCCGTGTTCTAACAATTCCTGTTTATGTGACTAGATAATTACATGAGAACAAAAGATATTTTGTTCTCATCAGTTTTATGTGACTTATTTTCAGTTTATGTGGTTATTTTGAACAAAAGAATAGCCACATACACTCAATCCGTTAGAACGTCCGTCCGTCCGTCCGTCTGTCTGGCTGTCCGTCCGTCCGTCCGTCTGTCCGTCCGTCCGTCCGTCTGTCACGCTTCGTGTCCGGGCCATATCTCCTACAAAGTTAAGCCAAATTCATTATAACTTCACACATTGAAGAAGCATGATGAGGGCTAGTGTCATGCACAAGGGCCATAACTCTAGCATCACTATTTTTGGAGTTATTCCCCTTTTACATATTTTTTTGTCCGGATCTTGTCAATCCGTCTGTCACGCTTCGTGTCCGGGCAATATCTCCTACAAAGTTAGGCCAAATTCATTATAACTTCACACATTGAAGAAGCATGATCAGGAGTAGTGTCATGCACAAGGGCCATAACTCTAGCATCAATATTTTTGGAGTTATTCCCCTTTTCATATTTTCTTGTCCAGTTAATAATTCGTTATGTACTGGTTCAATTGATTTGAAACTTCTCATATGGAACAAGCATGATGAGGTGTAGTGTCATGCACAAGGGCAATAACTCTAGCATCAATATTTTTGGAGTTACTCCCCTTTTTCATATTTTCTTGTCGGGACAATAACTTTTTATTTACTGATTCAATGTATGAAAGTAGGTACTAATACCATTCAGGTGGTCATGTATATACCATGGTCAACCACACCATGGGTGGGTGGTGGGGTGGGGAGAGTGGAGGTTTTTTTTAGTCCGGTGGGGGACTCATGTCTTGCATAGCAATACAACATGCCCTTGTTTCTTTAGAATTCATTTGTATTTATTTCCTTCTATGTTTTTTATGATATCACTTGTTTCAGTTTCACAATTTTGTTGTTTAATATGCTTAATGTTCAATGTGTTTCGTCTTGATATGCGTCCTGTTATGTTTTGTCTTGTGGCTTTACCGTTTCTTGTTAGATGGTGTTTGGTGCGGTGTCATTTCGTGTGTGGCTCTCCCTGTTTGACTATTTTTCCATATTTACAGTTTGTTTTAATAGCATTTGGTATTGAAATCATTAGTCGTGTTGTTAGGTTGTCTTGAATGGGGCATTTTACTTTATATTTTGACTGGAGTACAGGTAGGGTAAACGTGGGGTTTGGTACCCATAAATCTGGTTTAACCCATAACCTCATAGGCTATTTTAGACCCAATCTCTTTAAATAAATATACCGAAAAGGAGAATTAACTAGAGAAAAGGAAAATTTTAGAATTTTGTAATTTGAAACCAATGTGATAAATTTATCACAATGGTTTCACAAAGTGACTTTTACAGAGTCGTCAAAAGTCGTAAATATGAGGGAATGGTTTAAGCCCCCAGTAGCCCCCATTAGTCTGTTTTGGCTACTGAAGTTCCAATGCGGTACTACTGCTTGCATCATATGGTCTACCTTGTTCTATATGGTAAATGGTTTATTTCTTTTATTGTGTGTTTCGTGACGTTTTGTCTTGTAAATGTGCAGTTCATGTTTGATGATGTTTTGGTGCCATGCCCCTATTTGTAGTGTTAATAAACGTCAATGTTTGAGTCACCACACACAAAACACACAGTCGCCCGAACAGCGCTATGGCAAAAAGAACAGCAAATGTATATGTCTATCAAAAGACAAAAAAAGACGCATAAACACATATTAGGAGCACAGCCTTGGAACGGTCGGTGGCAAGTGTCAAGTAAGTGTGTGTTAGTGGGCGGGCGGGGGGGGGGGGTAACCTGTTTAGGGGCGCCGAACTTCACACTTATTCCATCACAACCCTAAAGACAAACAATGCAAATAATTATATATCCCCTCACCGACTTAACTACAACAACCGCGATGGCAAATACAGCGGCAAGTTGCTTGTAAAGCAAACCCATTTTACGCGCTACAAACTTGATACACATGTCGCTAGTATACTCAATGATTGAACTGCAATCAGGGTAACTATAGAAAAGTAATAAAGGGTACGATTTTTCTACTTTAGTTTTATTTAAGGTATTTTAGGAACTATTCCTTTTCGCTATAAAATAAAAGCGTTATCTGTATTTCTCTATTTTATGTTCGCGTTCCCTAATCATACGATTTGTAGTAAACGCATCGTCAAATATTCTCCGTAGGGTCTATTTTACTTTTGATACGCAATGAATTGTTGATGTTTTGAGAAACAAACCTGATAATATAATAATTTGTGACGTTTATTATATATTTGTTCGAAGCTATATGAATTTATTTGCATGTAAATGTTGATATATTTGTATATAAGTTTAAAAATGGTGATCTTTTTTGAAAATGTATGTCAATGCTTTTTACTAGTGTGGTGTTTAGAGCGTCTTTGCTAACATTTCAAACAGCTTGGATTCTGATGATACGTCGAGTAACTCGGCTTCTCTTTATGATTCAAATTAGTTGACACTCGATCAATAGCTTTTCAGAGGATTAAACGAATCGGAAGGCAGGGAAAATGTCAACAAATTGGAGATTGATCAGATATTTGTCTTCAGGATGAGAGGGGTTAATAGTAAGGTTTAAAACGCGAAGTTGATTTTCCATGTCATTTTTCCGACCAGACCTGTCATGTCTAAAGCAATTTATTCTTTCACTTTATCACAATTACACCTTTTGTGACGACCACAACGTCATTTAATTCTATATGTTATCTCTTAAGATGAGACCATATTTACGTATATGCCCACAAGGCTTCTAGCCAAACTCTGCACATAGTCATTGTTAGTATGCCCAGTGTGTGATATGCGGAATAATTAACAAAAACATTTCATCTGGGATATTTGGATTCGTCTATCTGACTCTCCAGTAGTGTCTACATCGTACGTCCACACAAACGATTGAAATTACTAGCCCTGCATAGAGTTTATTTTAATCTATATTCTGTTCTTGCAAACCTATTGATTGTCCTGTGCTGATCACCATTCCAAAAGCCCATAGTGTTTTGAGACATAAGTTTTTGTAAAATGTTTTGTCGATGTCGACAGAAAAGTAAAGGTGGCATAAGAGTGAGTGAGTGAGTTGGGTTTAACGTCCGACCAACAGTATTTCAGTTATATGCAGACGGCACCCGCATGAGACAAGTTATAGTGCTGCCTCACTGAAATACCCCTGCCGCGGGCACATGGCAAGGGCATCCCACCCAGTCACATTATCCTGACACCGGGCCGACCAGTCCTAGAACTACACCTTTTAATGTCGAGCGCAGACAAGGGAGCTACTAGTACCAACTTTTAACGACTTTTGGTCTGTCGCGGCCCAAAAGTCGTTAAAAGTTGGTACTAAGAGACACCAAATAATATTGATGTTTAGTGTTCTTGGAACGTTCAATGTATGCTCTATTCGAGGAACATGTTAACACTGGTAACAATAGGCATCCTTATCGAACCATTCGGTTGTATCTAAAACATATCCGACCTGAATGTTCTGAAGGACGGCGCAGCTGGAAATTTCATTAACAACCATGGATGAGTTTTCTAAGTCCAGTTACTATCTTGAGTCTTAATACGAGTCGCATACCGGTCTTGTTATGCAATACTCTGTCTTAAAGTCTATGATATTTTGGAATCGCTGCATGTGTTTATTTATAACCTCATACTGAGAGTGTGTCTGTTAAGAATTTATTCTAGACATACCATTTATGATACCTGATTAGACTGATGATACAGTAGTTGTGGCCTTTTTCTTGTAAGAAATACTTTGACAATGGCTCTTCAGACCACCTTTGTATCCCATATCTTCTGTAGGAGATTCAGTTCCAGCTATTTGAACAGATCTAAATCAGGCGACGTTTCAGTTTTCCATTCATTTACTGCATCTCTGCACTCTCCCTTTAGCAATAGAAGAGGCCGTTTCTATCAATGTCTCGTGGTTGATTGTATTGTAGTATGTCCTGTGTCTGAGAGCAACTCGTGATTTAACAGCACCCTATCTATTAAGAATTGCACATATGTTAGTCAAAAGTTTGCAATCCTTGTCGTTAGCAACAGTCGATCGGTATTGGACGGGTTTACTAATGACATTGAGCGGGCAGTAGACTTTCTTGCCATATTTCATCATGAAAAAGTAGTAAAGTCAAGCAGGAAAAGCCACACACAAAACGCCACAATCACCAAAACACCTACAGAAAGCAATTTATATAGCAATTTATAACATAACACGTGGCTTCAGCGTGACGTAACACTATCATTTATTTTTTGATAATCATGGGCATATATTCACTAGTGAATAACATTCGAACGACCGAATGACATTCGAACGATTCATACGCGCTGTCAAAACAAACAAACTGGCAGACGGTGGTCGACCTACCTGTCCACGATTGAGTCACGATAGATGGCAAAGGATTGTTGGCACTTGCGCCTTAATTTCGATAAAATAATACAAATTGTAATCGCTGTCAGGAATCATATACAAAATGTATGCCAAAAAAGACCTACCAGCTACTCTGACCCATACAATCCATTCTACATTTAAAATGCCTCCTCAACTTTGCATTTTCTTCACCGCATGTCCTTTTGTTTATGCAGATTTCTACTCATACAAATATCTCATCAATCAACAACAATAGTCATCTGAATCCAGCACAGCACAAACATATTTCAAATATGCTATACTCACTAACTCAGCTGATCGCGAAAATCTTCCTCCTGTTCCAACACATTTTATGCAGCAGTTCGTACTGAATCTTTTGTCCATTTCAAACATTTTCACTGAACTTGAATCGAGATTTTTTTCTCGGTGGAAATGTCCATGTCCATGTGTATACATACAACACTAATGAAGGGCTTAATATACCAAAACGAAGGCGCATTTCGAATCCCATTGACAGTGAGTGTCGGACGTGTTGGCGACTGTATGTAGGTATTCATGTAAATGGCGCGCTTTACATAGACACATGTTGTGTACAATGACGTCATAATGTGACGTGTTTGTAACTATGTATGTCAAAACTGTAACTCAAAAATTATTTTGACGTGTTTCTGTATGTTTTTGTATCATAAACTATCACAGTTAAATTGAATACCAGAGAGGTCTGAATTAGATCCTGGTTGATATGACAGTAAGTAAAAAATAAAGTTGGAAAATTTGGACCTACTTTGTCCCAGTTACCTAGCGAACCTAATAACACCTTTCATTCATCATTTCTATATGTAAGGAGAATTTATAACAATCCACGTTCCTGCTGAAATATTGGCTGCAAATAACATTTGTGTGTGTTATGTTATAAATAGGATCTTGCATTCGTGTTCATGATTATTGGATTTATTAAATTCGTCTTTTTAAAACGATAAAAAAAACTCGCTAAAGCTCGTTTTTTATCGTTTTAAAAAGACTCATTTAATAAATCCAATAATCAAGAACACTCATGTAAGATCCTCTATTTATACTCATACACACACACACACACAATAGAAAGCCATATACAAGACGCAATCACCACCAACACATCGATAGACAGCGAGTCACACACACACAACCAAACACACGCAAACACACGAGAAGAACACAGAAAACACCAACAATACACAAGCACCAGAGACAAAAATGAACAAAACACAAGCACAAAGACACAAGAAAAACAGAAGTAAGGGTGACAAAGAGAACACTGCCTTGGTACGGTCAGTAGCAAAATCACCACTGGGGTTTAAACCGGTTTACGGACGTCCTAACCTCACACTTATATCAGTCGCCCTAGCTAAACAAACATTGTAAATAAAGGTATCCCCGCCGGACTTCTCCAAAACATAGAAGACAGTAATCACAGTAGAAAATGTAAAACATAGCATAACAACTGTGAAAGTCCGTCAAATATGTACTCAATGACTTTGCTGAAGACAGAGCAACTGCAGGGAAGCCGTTAAGGGCACGACAGGGAAAAGGTAGTACATGAGTCTGGTAAGCTCATCCCATTTCTGGGTTTAAGAGTATACCATAGAGTACTACCCTCAGCCTGTCATCATGCAAGCAAAGAGGAAAGCGTAGCGACCGACTGTAAAGGGGTCGATAACCAAACATGCAGTGTGTTGCAATTTAATAGGGTCATAACCTTTTCTAATAGATTTAATGCGTTTAATAAACAAATCGTGATAATGGATTATTCTCTATGGTTTTACATTAATCTTCTCTCCAGTTTTCTTTGGCTAGTTTCATTTTCCTGTTGTCTAGCAAGTCTCATAATAGTTTATTCATAAATCCTAACATGCATGCCTTTAGTGTCTCGGTTCTCTTTTCTTGTAACATAGGTCAAATACCTCAAAAGCCATTCTCGGCTATTTGTTCCTTCGTTTGCCGAGTGTTTATTCCCCTTGTAATATAAGAGCTTCTTTGGCATCGACTGCAAAGAGTCTATGTCCCTATCAATTCTATTAAGGGATACTTAAGTTCTTCCTTTTTGTGCACATAACGTTTCAGCAAAGGTTGATCTTTTCCATTTTCAAGAAGATCAAGGAAAAACCAACTGCTCCCGTAAAATCTTTTTGACTTCACTTTCATGTTTATGGCAGAGCATTATTACTGCAAGCGTCAGTTACTCTGACAGTTATTGAAGCGTTACGGACCCAAAATCTACCTGATTGTATTCCTAATGTGGCGAGTGTCAGATGGATAGTCTAGATTGCTTTACGGTTTGAGGGTGGTCGTATGCGGGTGGTCGTATGGTGAGTTAATGACATTTAGCATATTCGTCCGTAAACAGTTTAATTCATTGGAAACGGGTTGTAGTCAAAACGTACCCAAGGTCAAAACGTACCCAAGTCAAAACGTACCCAAATGGAGTCCAAACGTACCCAAATGGAGTCAAAACGTACCCAATTTCAAATTATATTTGTGCATGTATTTTCTTTTTAAAATGCAATTAATATGTTAAAATGTAAAACATACATTCATACAATGTATATTTAAAGAGAATTCTACCATTTAATTTATAAAAAAAAGTTATAAAATATCTGCTTTGCTTAAGATATAGATCTGCTTCTACCGTTTCTGCTATGGCAACAAATTTCTCTGTCCATGTGGCGTTATAGCAATTGATCTAAACTATATCCATGGTGCTCTTATTTCTCACTTGAATATTCATGGAGTAATGGGTTAATTGACCGAGTCCCAAAAAAGAATGTATTCCCTCCCTTAACCCTTTCCCTATTCCATATTTAGTCCAAATTGCAATACCGACATGGACAAAATAGTTGTAATGAAATGATCGATTCCATTAAAAGTAAACAGAGCAGATCCTGATTCGACGGTTCCTTTTGGAGCCGTCTGATCTGGATCTACTCTGTTTGCAAATGCGTGAAAAGCTGTTTACATTCCATTAGCAAACAGCGCAGACCCTGATCAGACGGCTTCTACAGAACCATCTGATCTGGGTCTACTATTTGCAAATGTGTAAATAGATGTTTACACTAGGGAAAGGGTTAAGAAAACCGATTTTTAATTTGTGAAATATATGAGTAATTTTCATTCAAAATAAAAAAAATATAAATAGACAAAGTTAAAATAATTATATTTATTTCCCAAATTAGAAAACTATCATTGTTTTCTTTATGTTTTGAATAATCAATTTTTCATGAAATAGATGAATTTAGAAATTGAGAAAATTACGTGAAACAATTAACATATTACAAACAGGGAAGACCCTGTCAGATGGCTCCTTTAAGGTCTGCTCTACCACATTTGAGTAATCATGCCAATAGGTGTCAACCTATAAATGTGGGGAAAGTGGGAACAAAGTGAAATTCTCAGGTATATTCACAAGTTTGACACACAGGAATTTCACACCTTAAAAGGTGTGTATCATATGAAACGGATCAAGTCATTATTTAGTTCAGGATGTTACATTTCAGTGAAGTATTTTTTGGTATACTAATGGAAAATTCATATGAGGTAAAAGTGTTTTTTTTATCTAAAATAATAGAAATGGTTCAATTCATGCTCTAGGCATATATAGCGTTTGGTGGAGTACGAACCGTTATCTGTTGCTCTAGGTATATATAGCGTTTGGTGGAATACGCGCCGTTACCTGTTGCTCTAGGTATATATAGCGTTTGGTGGAGTACGCGCTGTTACCTGTTGCTATAGGCATATATAGCGTTTGGTGGAGTACGCGCCGTTACCTGTTGCTCTAGGTATATATAGCGTTTGGTGGAGTACGCGCCGTTATCTGTTGCTCTAGGCATATATAGCGTTTGGTGGAGTACGCGCCGTTACCTGTTTCTCTATGTATATAGAGCGTTTGGTGGAGTACGCGCCGTTACCTGTTGCTCTAGGCATATATAGCGTTTGGTGGAGTACGCGCCGTTACCTGTTGCTCTAGGCATATATAGCGTTTGGTGGAGTACGCGCCGTTACCTGTTGCTCTAGGTATATATAGCGTTTGGTGGAGTACGCGCCGTTATCTGTTGCTCTAGGCATATATAGCGTTTGGTGGAGTACGCGCCGTTACCTGTTGCTCTAGGCATATATAGCGTTTGGTGGAGTACGCGCCGTTACCTGTTGCTCTAGGTATATAGAGCGTTTGGTGGAGTACGCGCCGTTACCTGTTGCTCTAGACATATATAGCGTTTGGTGGAGTACGCGCCGTTACCTGTTGCTCTAGGTATATATAGCGTTTGGTGGAGTACGCGCCGTTATCTGTTGCTCTAGGTATATATAGCGTTTGGTGGAGTACGCGCCGTTACCTGTTGCTCTAGGCATATATAGCGTTTGGTGGAGTACGCGTTGTTATCTGTTGCTCTAGGTATATATAGCGTTTGGTGGAGTACGCGCCGTTACCTGTTGCTCTAGGTATATATAGCGTTTGGTGGAGTACGCGCCGTTACCTGTTGCTCTAGGCATATATAGCGTTTGGTGGAGTACGCGTCGTTATCTGTTGCTCTAGGTATATATAGCGTTTGGTGGAGTACGCGTCGTTACCTGTTGCTCTAGGTATATATAGCGTTTGGTGGAGTACGCGCCGTTATCTGTTGCTCTAGGTATATATAGCGTTTGGTGGAGTACGCGCCGTTACCTGTTGCTCTAGGTATATATAGCGTTTGGTGGAGTATGCGCCGTTACCTGTTGCTCTAGGCATATATAGCGTTTGGTGGAGTACGCGTCGTTATCTGTTGCTCTAGGTATATATAGCGTTTGGTGGAGTACGCGCCGTTACCTGTTGCTCTAGGTATATATAGCGTTTGGTGGAGTACGCGCCGTTACCTGTTGCTCTAGGCATATATAGCGTTTGGTGGAGTACGCGCCGTTATCTGTTGCTCTAGGTATATATAGCGTTTGGTGGAGTACACGTCGTTACCTGTTGCTCTAGGTATATATAGCGTTTGGTGGAGTACGCACCGTTACCTGTTGCTCTAGGTATATATAGCGTTTGGTGGAGTACGCGCCGTTACCTGTTGCTCTAGGTATATATAGCGTTTGGTGGAGTACGCGCCGTTACCTGTTGCTCTAGGCATATATAGCGTTTGGTGGAGTACGCGCCGTTATCTGTTGCTCTAGGTATATATAGCGTTTGGTGGAGTACGCGCCGTTACCTGTTGCTCTAGGTATATATAGCGTTTGGTGGAGTACGCGCCGTTATCTGTTGCTCTAGGCATATATAGCGTTTGGTGGAGTACGCGCCGTTACCTGTTGCTCTAGGCATATATAGCGTTTGGTTGAGTACGCGCCGTTACCTGTTGCTCTAGGCATATATAGCGTTTGGTGGAGTACGCGCCGTTACCTGTTGCTCTAGGCATATATAGCGTTTGGTGGAGTACGCGCCGTTATCTGTTGCTCTAGGTATATATAGCGTTTGGTGGAGTACGCGCCGTTACCTGTTGCTATAGGCATATATAGCATTTGGTGGAGTACGCGCCGTGTCAACCTATAAATGTGGGGAAAGTGGGAACAAAGTGAAATTCTCAGGTATATTCACAAGTTTGACACACAGGAATTTCACACCTTAAAAGGTGTGTATCATATGAAACGGATCAAGTCATTATTTAGTTCAGGATGTTACATTTCAGTGAAGTATTTTTTGGTATACTAATGGAAAATTCATATGAGGTAAAAGTGTTTTTTTATCTAAAATAATAGAAATGGTTCAATTCATTACTTCAGTACTGTCAATATTTCCTTTTATAATTATTTATGTATCGTTTTTCAATTTTTTTTTCCTCATAAATTTGTTATCCAAAACATAAACAAACACCTGAGGAACTAACACAATATGATATTATATTAATAATTATAGTATAATTAATAATATAATAATTGGGTACGTTTTGACCCAAAAAATGGGTACGTTTTGACCCAAAAATGTGGGTACGTTTTGGTATTGGGTACGTTTTGACCGGCTCCCATTGGAAACAATACTACATTAGAAAACCGGAATATACATTTATAGGGCGTAAGTAAGCATGCATCTGAAACCATTCGAAAGAGTGGTAACAGGATAGTCATACTTTACAAAATATATTCACACAGCTGATAATTATATGTTTCTGTAGATACTATTTGTTTCAAGAATAAAACAGTAGTAAAGTCAAGCAGGAAAAGACACACACAAAACGCAACCACCTCCAAGACACAGATAGAAAGCAACTACCACACATACACAACCACACACACACACACACGCACACACGCGCGCACACAAACACACGAAATATTAAGCATAAACAAACGCACACGTACAAAGATATAAATATACTAAACAAACAAATAAACAGGGTGAAAAAGAGAGTACCGCCTTGAAACGGTCAGTGACAAAACCACCACTGGTGCTTTAAACCTGTTCACGGACATCCTGACCTCATAACTTCTTTATTAATCCACCAAAACCCTATGTTCTGATCACTCTTTAGAATCGTCCCGAAGATACGATTCCGAAGAGCGGTCATAACATAGCGTTTGGTGGAGAAATAACGATTTTAGTATTGAGTACGCGCCGTTATCTGTTTCTCTATGTATATAGAGCCTTTGGTGGAGTACGCGCCGTTATCTGTTTCTCTATGTATATAGAGCCTTTGGTGGAGTACGCGCCGTTATCTGTTGCTCTAGGCATATATAGCATTTGGTGGAGTACGCGCCGTTACCTGTTGCTCTAGGCATATATAGCATTTGGTGGAGTACGCGCCGTTACCTGTTGCTCTAGGCATATATAGCATTTGGTTGAGTACGCGCCGTTACCTGTTGGTCTAGGCATATATAGCATTTGGTGGAGTACGCGCCGTTACCTGTTGCTCTAGGCATATATAGCGTTTGGTGGAGTACGCGCCGTTATCTGTTGCTCTAGGTATATATAGCGTTTGGTGGAGTACGCGCCGTTACCTGTTGCTATAGGCATATATAGCGTTTGGTGGAGTACGCGTCGTTATCTGTTGCTCTAGGCATATATAGCGTTTGGTGGAGTACGCGTCGTTATCTGTTGCTCTAGGCATATATAGCGTTTGGTGGAGTACCTGTTGCTCTAGGTATATATAGCGTTTGGTGGAGTACGCGTCGTTACCTGTTGCTCTAGGCATATATAGCGTTTGGTGGAGTACGCATCGTTATCTGTTGCTCTATGCATATAGAGCGTTTGGTGAAGTACGCGCCGTTATCTGTTGCTCTAGGCATATATAGCGTTTGGTGGAGTACGCGTCGTTATCTGTTGCTCTAGGCATATATAGCGTTTGGTGGAGTACGCGTCGTTATCTGTTGCTCTAGGCATATATAGCGTTTGGTGGAGTACGCGTCGTTATCTGTTGCTCTAGGCATATATAGCGTTTGGTGGAGTACACGTCGTTATCTGTTGCTCTAGGCATATAGAGCGTTTGGTGGAGTACGCGTCGTTATAGCGTTTGGTGGAGTACGCGCCGTTACCTGTTGCTCTAGGTATATATAGCGTTTGGTGGAGTACGTGCCGTTATCTGTTGCTATAGGCATATATAGCGTTTGGTAGAGTACATATATATAGCGTTTGGTGGAGTACGCGCCGTTACCTGTTGCTCTAGGCATATATAGCGTTTGGTGGAGTACGTGTCGTTATCTGTTGCTCTAGGTATATATAGCGTCTGGTGGAGTACGCGCCGTTACCTGTTGCTCTAGGCATATATAGCGTTAGGTGGAGTACGCGCCGTTATCTGTTGCTCTAGGTATATATAGCGTTTGGTGGAGTACGCGCCGTTATCTGTTGCTCTAGGTATATATAGCGTTTGGTGGAGTACGCGCCGTTACCTGTTGCTATAGGCATATATAGCGTTTGGTGGAGTACGCGCCGTTACCTGTTGCTCTAGGCATATATAGCGTTTGGTGGAGTACGCGTCGTTATCTGTTGCTCTAGGTATATATAGCGTTTGGTGGAGTACGAACCGTTATCTGTTGCTCTAGGTATATATAGCGTTTGGTGGAGTACGCACCGTTATCTGTTGCTATAGGCATATATAGCGTTTGGTGGAGTACTCGTCGTTATCTGTTGCTCTAGGTATATATAGCGTTTGGTGGAGTACTCGTCGTTATCTGTTGCTCTAGGTATATATAGCGTTTGGTGGAGTACGCACCGTTATCTGTTGCTCTAGGTATATATAACGTTTGGTGGAGTACGAACCGTTATCTGTTGCTCTAGGTATATATAGCGTTTGGTGGAGTACGCACCGTTATCTGTTGCTCTAGGTATATATAGCGTTTGGTGGAGTACGCATCGTTATCTGTTGCTCTAGGTATATATAGCGTTTGGTGGAGTACTCGTCGTTATCTGTTGCTCTAGGTATATATAGCGTTTGGTGGAGTACGCACCGTTATCTGTTGCTCTAGGTATATATAGCGTTTGGTGGAGTCGCGTCGTTATCTGTTGCTCTGGTCATATGTATCTAATACTAACCGATCAGCCTGCATGTTGGTGTCTTCGACGTAAATTCCTGTTTATTGTCTTCGCAGTGCCCACATAGACATTCCGAAATGACTACTGGCTATATAATATGTCTGAAAGCTTAGTTTAAGTCATGTAATAATTGACAATGTCAGGAAATCTCGAATAAATACACCAGATGCACAGTCACAATCTAGTATGTTCACTCTCTGGCTGCCAATGGCAAAACTGATCACTTATGCAGTTAATTTGGATTCAGATGATGCTGTTGAGTATAGCAGAGTCTCGACAGGATACAATATGCTGTGGTCACGTCTGACATTGCAATGTGAAATACGAAAATATAAATATTGTTATTGTTATTTAGAGGATTTATATTGTTTTTCAATAATTCCTCCATGGCAAGTAAATAATATTGTACATGTGAGTCGTACGTCGGTCCGTTTGTTAGAATAAACGTACTTCATAACAGCAGGTGTTAAGGGTTTGTCTTGCGGCTGTAAAAAGTTGCCCCGTACTTCATTCTCAGTGTTAAATTTCCAGGTCCTTTGAGATCATTAGTTTGGATGTTATTAGTTGAAACTTGAATACCGCTAAAGCCGGTGCTAGTGGGTGGGTGTTAGTGTTGCACGTTTAATAGCTGCTCATGATCAGACTCAAAACCGAGTCTGCAATTGTATTTTTGCATTGCTGCTTATGTTAAGTCGCAGTTTGATTTTAATTATTTGAGTCATAGAATTACGCAGGGATTAAATGAAAAAGTCCCCCCGCGAATGCGCATCAGTTCCAAAAAATATGTTTCCTTGCCTGTGTGGCATCACCTCCCATCATAATTTTATATAACTTATCAAACGTCTTGATTAACCCATTTCTCTAATACCACTGATCATCTCAAGATATTCCTTTTAAAGTGTATACAAGAAAATCATTGATGCGAAGCATCAAAAGGCGCGTATTACTGAATAATAATCAAACCTATTTTATATAATATTTAAATATGGGGTAAAGTAACAACCAACATTTTGTTTTTCATTTTACTGCATACATGTTTCGATTTACATCTTCACCAGGACATAACAAAGTGGAAGTGACGTCATATTTTTTTAATATAATATTTAAGTAATGTCAAAAAAATGTCTAAATGTTTTAGACTACTCATATGGCCTTAGTAACTTAAAAATATCACCAGTTTCATCACAAAGAGCCCTTGAATCGGCAGTCATTCCAGTCGGGTGACCCTAGTTATACCCTTTCAGTCTCACACTGGACCCCTTATCCCTTTTCAGGCTAAATATTCATGTAAGAAATAATGAAATCATGAATATATATTATCCCACCTTTTATAATGGCATGAACACACAAATATTTAATTTCTAATCTGAACAATTTCTTAAGTTCACAGCTTATTGCAGGTCTAAAGTAATGCTGACAACTCATGTAGGTTTTAAGACATAATAGTATTCATTTCATACTGTATATTATCCAATTCGAGATAGCAAAGTTCAACTGTATGTCTAAATGAAAAGCCAAGGAGTGTCTATATTATTTCATAAGTAAACAGAGAAGATTCAGTAGGAGCCATATATAAATGGCAATTGTGATATGATATATGCAGAAATGAATCCAATAAAAAATAAGGACATATGTTGTTGTTAGATGTTAGCCTTAAGCCTGTTGCTGGCGGATGAATGATTATTTTTGCAAACACCTTGGGTCTAGATGATATGTTGAGTAACTCAGTTTCTTATCAAGATCCAAACTGTTTGACACCTTGCTTGCATATAGCGGGTGAAAATTTGTGTAAAAAAACAACAACTTTCAACCAAAAATGTGTACCCATAATTAAAAGTAATCCGATCATACATGCCGTTAAATTGAGTGATACATCATCAAAGAAGTAACTAGTATAATTAGTACAAACTGTCGCGGCTATAAACATTTCTGATGACACACAGGTACCACCATTAACAGTAATTTGCATTACAACATAATTCAAACAGCGATTGATTTTGTTTGTTTGATACTTATAAAGGTTATATTTTAATTACAATTAAAGCATTATCTACTCTCTATATCGTTGATTCTGTAAAATCTTTGACTAACAGTTTACAAAATCATTAATATAATTACAAATGTAAGCAATAATCAATATCTGCAGCATTTTTAAGCCAACATCAAATACTTTATTCTCGTGGGTTTATTTTCGTCATATAGAGTGGATACAGATGGGACTGTTGAGGAATAACTAAGTGCAATAGTTGACAGTTAGGAACTGTCAAATCTGACTGTATTTCTCTTCGCGTTCTTTATTTCTTGTCAAGGGTCCATTTTCCGACAGAGAACATATTTTGCTTAAAATTTGATGTCTGTTGCTGATTTATTCCACGTATTCCTTGGTCGTTTCGGTCCCAATCGTGGCCGAAACGACCAAGGCCGAAACGGATTGCGTCCGAAACGACCCGGGACCATTAATTTTGAGTCCACTCTAGGTTTACCCTGTTTGTAAAGATGTATCTATGAAGTAAAATGTTGTGCCTGGGTCTTAAATCATGCTCTAGCATAAAACATGTGTATAATCAATTAAAAACACTAATTATTACATATTATTAATAACCCGCAATTCTTCACTCCTTTCGAGGGATTTACTGTGGCGAAAGGAATAAGTAATCCGTTTTCCCTGTAAATGTCATCAATGTATTAATGATGTGTTCATATATTCAGGCTTCTATCAGTATATTAATGCCAAATAAATTTAAAATATAAAAATTATGTACATATCATTTATAATAACTAATAAATAGCCGTTATTAATTTTTAATCCTCCTTTCGCCTCCTTTCGCCCAAAGTCACCCTTTCGTCTTTTAGGCATACTCGGTTTCGCAACATCTTAGTCATTTCCTCGGTGATTATCCTTGATGATCTTGCCGTTGCGGTATATACATTTTGTATTAGCCCCGACCATAGGGGAAATCATTTTCCAACATTTTCATTTCCAAAATACATACAATTATACAGTGGAAACAAATATGTCGACCTGTTTCCAACTACATATAATTGTATTATTCAAGCCATACTGTTTTTACACTCATAAACCACAAATTACAATTCCACAATAGTTTCACAAGTCTTGATAAATCAGCCCTCCTACCAGTGAAATTCAACCTAATGCGTTACATATAGACGCGAAAGCTAATGCTTTCGCGCCGATGAACAAAGCCTCCTATCTGGAGGAAAAACAGACACTTCAAGACAAGAATAATTGTGTCTTGGACTACTTCAAACTTCAACAAAAAACTTAGAACTTAACTTTCTTTTTTACAGATAACAACTGCAAAGTCTGTGTCATCGCTGCATTAGTTAGAGCAATTAAAACTGTTAATTTAAGAGTTGAATCGTTCACAAGTGTTTCACAGGTAATAATGCGTTACGTTTGAATCCACAATCACAAGTAGATGTTATAAAAGCCTTCAATGAAACTTCACGATATTTGGATGATATTTTTAACTTAGATAACCCTTTCTTTGATGCTCTGATTCCTACAATTTATCCTAAAGAACTCAAATTGAATAAAGCTAACCCGTCTGACAATTATGCAGCTTTTCTTGATCCAGACCTTAAACTTGATAATGGAATAATTTCTTCTAAAATATATGACAAAAGAGATGATTTTGATTTTAATATTGTAAATTTCCCTCATCTTGACGGAGATGTTCCCCGTGTCCCATCTTACGGGGTTTATATATCTCAACTTATTCGTTTTGCTAGAGCTTGATCATCTATTGACGATTTTAACAGTCGAAATCTCATTTTAACTGAAAAGCTGCTTAAGCAAGAATATAGATACCATAAACTAAATGTTACTATCGAAATCTCTCAATTATTGGCAAGTACAAATGTAATCTCAAGGCACTTCTGCGACACGGTATTTCACATCCTGAATTTTATGGTGATGTGATTTACAAACTTCGTAAAATTATTGGACATACCCATTTTTGCTCACTTTGTTCATCAAATATGTTAAAAATTCATTAAAAAGGGATATGATCCTATAGTACTACAACATACTGCATGTTTAGTTGTCAACCCTTTTACAGTTGGCAATCACGCTGGCCTCTTTGCATGTACACCGACAAGAAAGGTTTAGTACTCTATGAAGGCGACCTCTTAAATCCAGAAACGGAAGGAGGACATCGGATATCTGTACTATTTCGTTTTTGTCGTACCCTTTATTAATTTTCTACAGTTACTCTGTTTGCAGCTCAATCATTGAGTACACTAGCGATAAGTGGATACAGTTTGTTCACTTAAATGTTTTCGTTATACATGCACTTTACCACTGTATTTGCCGTCGCGGTTGTTGTAGATTAGTCGGAGAGGGGACACGTTTATTTACACTGTCTTTTAGGATGGGAGTGGAATAAGTGTGAGGCTGGGTGCACATAAACCGGTTTAACCCCCCTCCACTGACTGTTGTCACTGACCGTTCCAAGGCGGTACTTCTATCTTCCCCTTATTGTATGTGTGTTTTGTCTTTGTGTGTCTCTTGATGTTTTTATAGTTATGTACATTTGCTGTTTCCTTGTGTTGCTGTTCGGGCGACTGTTTGTTCTGTATGTGGTGTTTCCTGTATGACTCATTTTTAAATATACCGCGCATAAACCGGACACTCATTAGATGAGATCCAGCCGGTGGTATTCCAGTTATAATCCTGAAAAATAGCTGAGAGCTGATTGAGCTGTAATTAAAGAACCATATCCCAAATCATTTATAAATTATTCAGTCAAAAACTCAATTACATCCAGAAAATGAAATTTTATTACTTTTATTTGTACTACAGTACTGTAGCCATTTGTTAATACGGACTTGATACTGATATTTGGTAGAGCTTCTCCATGCTGACATGAGAATGCCGGTTGCTCATAAGAAAATTCTTGTTTTTGTACAGTCTCAGGTCAATTGATGGTTTTGACCATCTTTCAAAGAAATTTTGAAACAATTATCATCCAATTCATATTCTAACTTATCATTAAATGTTCGTGAAGGGCCGTCTGCTTCATTTGTCACACCTGGGATAAGAAAACATGAAATTCAAATACCATACTGAGTAGCTATATCCCATATTTCTCTAGCGACTTTGTCACATTGAGGAGACTTTGCTCATCCCATGTTCATAGCACAATAAACTGTTGTAGGACTATCGCAAGTCATATTTTACGACAGTAACTACTCGGATAGATGAACTCATTACACATTTTAGCATGCACTAATAAAGGCGAATTGCGGACGATAAAATGATGTAGGTTAGCTGTTGTCTTGTGACAAAATAGTACTCAAAATTGGATTTGGTGTAATTTTGACAACAATAGAATCCCTCTAACCCGTAATTTTTTATTAAATAACACATTAGGTCTTTTTAGACAGGTGGCTGCTTGTTGTATGATGTAAGTCATGACTTTCAACCAAGCTGAAGTACCTGTCTGAAAGACCAATTTGGATCCCAATTTTATGTCCGGTTTAGAGGGGTTTAATGCACTCCCGACTCGTTCAAGCTGTTGAGAAACTATTGACCAAGATTTAAACATATCGGATCCTGATGAGACACCGAGTTACACGATGTCCGATCTGGATCCCAGCTGTTTGAAAAAGTCAAGACGTGAAGAGCGGGATAACGGTTAGAATGATAGTTAGTGTTGTACAATCGTTCATAAGACGAACCCTATATCTCATAGCACGAACTGACAAACAATTTTTAAAAAAAATATTGTGGATTGCAATCCATGTAATTTTCTGGAATTCATAGGCCGCAAAAATTAATATAAAGTGATTTGTGATTAAATTTTGAGAATTATTTAAATTAAGGTCTCGTGCAAAACTAATAATAGAATTACAAAATATTTCTCATTCAGATACTAGAAAATCTTGAGCATATTGTCGCCAATGAATATGGATCGATATTTGACGCCGGGTAATTCAGTGCATTGCGAGGCAACTGTAACGCCATATATAGTTTCCTTTTATCAATGGAAAAGTAGTAAAGTCAAGCAGGCAAAGCCACATGCAAGACGCAACCAATTTCAGTATAGCAGGAAACACAAGTAAACTGTGTAAACAGGACAAACTCATTTTACCCATCTATAATTCATGCTGAGAGACGCAATGAGAGACGTATTTGCAGGTATATGCCATTGGCACTAACGGGTTCAGTAAAATGTGTAGACCCAGATCGGAGGGACATTGGGTATCAATAGTCTGAAACTTTGTGATAAATGAAAATGTAGTAAAGTCAGGCAAGAAAAGTCACACACAAAACGCAACCATGACAAAAACACCGATAGAAAGCAAGTAACACGCGCGCGCGCACGCACACACACACACACACACACACACACACACACACACACACACACACACACACACACACACACACACACACACACACACACACACACACACACACACACACACACACACACACACACACACACACACACACACACACACACACACACACACACACACACACACACACACACGACATTTCTAAATATGGACAAACGCACAATTACAAAGGCACAAGGCAACTACTGTCAAGTGTTACGAAATGATAAAGAACAATATCAGATTATTAAGTACAGATTTTACCCCGGTCCATATCAATCGGCCGGAGTCGTCATTCGGAAAAGGCACTGGGACACATATAAATCGACTTGATCCGACTTAACTTCGCCATTGAAGTGGAATATCTGATCTACAGTACTTATCACGTTAAGCTTGTTCATTACCATTATAAACAGCACAGACTCTGATAAGACACCCTGCTTCAGTTTCGTATAGTGTTTTCCAAGACGATGCTAAAAGGGGTCACACCATAGTGTTTGGTGGAGAAAGTACATGAAAATTGTGTCTTACCGATGGTAGGGGTTGTGAGTTTGTGTTACACTTTTAACAACCGATCTAGTACTTTCAGAGTATACGATACTTTGGGTACATTTCAATGAAATAATGGCGAGATTAATAACACTTGTGTGCCAACAATCTGATTGTAAAGAACTCAGACAAGAGTTCCCTTATTGAGCAGTGTTTTGGTATATATATTAAGATATTAATGGTCAAACATTTTCCGGAAAGCTAATACATATTGTTGTTCTGTGCAGCATGTCCGTCTTCACATAGAAAGTGGCATAAACATACTCATATTAGGCGGTACTGTTTACTAAAGGTTAACATAAATAATTATATTTAGACCATTGAATGCTGTTGTTTTTGTTGTCACATTGAAATAGTGTCTAAAAAATAATATACAGAAATTAAAACAGGGTGTCTTATCACTATCAGGGTCTGTGCTGTTTGAAAGGGTAATGAACAAACTACACGTGATCTATACTGTAGACCAGATATATATATATTCCACTCCAATTGGGCGCATGAAACGGATGAATACAATTTTAATCCAGTCACCAGGCTTCTCTAGTGACATAATAAAGGGGGTGCAAATAAACTTAGGTTTATTAGGTTACTTCCGGTAGTAGAAGGTTTATTATGTTAGTAGATAGGCGTAATGATTCTATATAACCATGGAACTATTTTAATTTTCTGTAAATATGAATAAAATTATGTTGACGGAATAGATCTAACAGAAATTTCACTAATATAATTATTCAAATAAGAAGAAAAAAATGGCTATAGCTGGATTCGAACCCGCGCCTGATCCAACAAAAGCCAAAATCTAATTATTCTAGAGACGTCGTGCTTACCGATTACGTCACTGAGGCCACATACAAAATGACGTTGATTTGTCAGTTTTATTAATTTAATTCACCGCTGGCGAAACGCGTTTTTGATAAAAATCAAGTCAGGGAGCAAATATTTACAGATATAAATAGTAAACGTTTTCTTTTCACTCTCATGATAATTTGATTGATAAGCTCTTACAGGGGCAGTGATTGTCATAGACCTAAATATAGCCTGTTTAGTTCAATCGATTTATGAGTGACGTTAGCCCTATCTAAAAATAGAAACCGAGACGACGGATCTCGAATTTGACCAGAGCGCCTCCGGGAGAATATTATCATGTCTGTTTGAATTAACATATCGACTCTCGATTAAAATGATGTTATTTTTCATATTCAACCACGTTTTCCCATCGTGTAATGTAAGTATCGAAACTATTTTCCTCTGCGGTAGGTCATTATTTACATCTTTAGAAATGAAATGAAAAGGGAGGTCCGTTGATCGAAAAACCGCATTTTCAATGCAAATTATTTCAAGATTGTTATGTTTTATAAGCCTATGAAAAAAAAAGATATAACTAAATTGACTGGATAAATAGAATAATAGGTTAGTGCCGTAGATGGGACGCCTTTATCCGATTATTCTCTATGTAAGTATCCCGTAGCCTTTTCCGAATGACGATTCCGACCAATTTATATGGACCCGAGGTGAAATGTGTGTACTTAATGATCTGACATTGTTCTTTGTCATTTCAAAACACTTGACATTTTTCGCATTGAAATGTATTTTGTAAAGAAACAAATATGGGCACGTACTTCTTAAATGGCAGGCCTTAAAGTATTTGATGTCTTGAAAAACCATGCAGGTCTTTAATTCAAATAGTGAAATTTGGGGTTCGAACACCCCAGCGCGTATGTTGCTAAAGGTTTATGTCACGAGGACATATCTTATACATTTATATTTGCATACATCTTTACTCCGAGAATATCCATGGCAAACTCCATCCATTATGAATAAGTGAATATATTGCTATACCAACTACTACTGAATCAGAACTACGATTTTCACTGGGACAACAGAGAAGGCTCTGATCAACTGCCTAAATATGTCTCCATGGAGTAAATGGTAATAAAGCTGTAGATGAAAAGAGTAACAGGTCTATTTGAATCACCTACTAACTGTAGAACGAACCAGATCTATATTACAGTAGAACATGTGGTAAGTGGTAATTAATTTATTGAACAGGTGAGTCTTAATAAGCATTTGGTTGCTTAATGCAGGGAAAAAGTAATGCATTATAATTGTCCTGCATTAAGTTGTCACCTGCCTTACAGACCTTTAAGTAGACCTCTTTTTGATGCCGCTGAATACTTCTATTGTATCTTATAAGCACACAGAGCAGATCATGATCAGGCTGCTCCTACTGGAACTGGATGTTCTGTGATTGCAAGGACTTTATAAGCCGTATTTAAGATGGAAATAGCTAATCATTTTCACTCCCAGCCAAACCCTATCTTGTTAGTACTGATTAGAGCCTTCCCGAAGATGCAATTCTATGAAAATTAACAAGATATGGTATTGCGGAGACATTTAGAAAATGTTCTACCGGGAATGCCTTAATATTTTCCTTATCTACAACTCTGATATGGCTCCCTTGATTATTGGATGAGGGCGACAAGTGTTAACACATGTAACGAAGATGTGGCACAAGAACGTTATTAATAGTACAGAATAATCTACTCTGAAAGGTTTTGATACGTAATTAGATGTGGAATAGTCCATCACTGTTTAAAGGCGGAGTTCATTCAGTATGACAGTCTAATTTGCAAGAGGTGCAGTCCATAATCAGAAGGGTTCCCTAGGGGCCCTCTGATCTGGGTCTACACTATTTGCAAATGACAGTGTATACTTTTTACGCATTCAAAGGGTTAACGAGAAATTCAATCGGGTTAACGAGAAATTCAATCATCAAAACGGAAATATTGTAGTGAAGGGAAGTGGCAATTGTGATTATATATTTTGCCTCAGTCTAACTCACTTTCTTGGCTGATGGGCGGATGCACCAAGAACACTAAGTACTAAGTATGCACCTTCGTAGGAAATGAAAGGTGTCGGTTCAAACCCCTTCTAGAGCATCTTTAATTACATTTTCAGTCTAGTGCCACTGTATGATTGGTTTGAAATGAGTATAATACACGCTTGGAAGCGACAAATGCACCGTAATAATTCAAGTAAAGCTGATAGAAGTTTGATATATTTGACGGGAATATATGATTTCATCAATTGCTATTTATCACGCAAACCAAGCATATTTCTCAAGTAATATGTTTCACATGGCTGGGCTAACTGAGAACGATGTCAAACCTTCCTCGAGTACTAACCGTTTTATTTAAAAGTCAATCTGATTTATCCCCGGAATCAATACCTACCAGACGTAATTATGTAACTCAGTAATTTTAATTGGTTTCTATGCATAACTACTGATCTATTCACACTTTATCGTCTTCGACCATACTTGTTTAATCCCAGCTTTGTGATATGCAGTGATTTAGAAATAATCTGCGCTGACACTAATTTAAATAACTTGGAAAGGATTTTAAATTAGACGAACATTTTTGTGAAAATGCAGAATGTGTTTTGTGCGGTAATGAGTACACGTCTTCATGCAAATATATAATTGGCTTTGCGTGCAGTGCAAACGGCTTTTGCTTAGAACAGGCGGACAATTAGCATGCTGAGAATTTATCTTGAGACCTCGATGCCTAAAGCTGAGTTTGGTGTAAAACGCTTAAATCATCATCAGCAGCAGCAGTAGAAGCATCATCGTTATCGTCTAATGTATAAACATTAATCCTTATCATCATTATTCGTACCAGCACCAATACAACTACCTTCGGTATCATCACCACCGCCGCAACTATCATCATAATCATCATCATTATCATCATCATTGTCATTATATTTTGCAACTATCATCATAATCATCATCATTATCATCATCATTGTCATTATATGCTGAGGGTAGTGCTCTATGAGGGTATACTCTTAAACTCAGAAACGGGATGAGCTTGCCAGACTCATGTATTACCTTTTCCATGTTGTGTCCTTAACGGTTTCCCTGCAGTTGCTCTGACTTCAGCAAAGTCATTGAGTACATATTTTACGGATTTGTCACAGTTGTTATGCCATGTTTTACATATTGTCATGTGTTTACCGTCTTCTTTGCTGTGGGAAAGTCCAGCGGGGATACCTTTATTTACACTATTTGTTAAGCTAGGGTGACTTTCAGATAGGTGTGAGGTTAAGACGTCCGTAAACCGGTTTACTGACCGTTCCAGTGTGGTACTCTCTTTGTGACCCTTACTTTTGTTTGTCTTGTGTCTTTGTACTTGTGCTTTTGTTCATGTTTGGAATGTTTGTCTCTAGTACACGAGTGTTTGTTAAGGTTTTCTGTGTTCATCTCGTGTATGTGCGTGTGTTTAATAGTGCAGTTGTGTGTGTGACATGCTTTCTATCGATGTATTGATGGTGGTTGCGTCTTGTATATTGCTTTGCCTGCTTGGCCTTACTACATATTCATAGTTGTTAGTCAACGAGTTTAACCGTTTCTCCATAAATATACCTTTCTACGCCTTTACTAACAGAGTAGACCGAGATCAGACAGGAGCCGTCTGATCAGGGTCTGCTCTGTTTGCTTATGCTATTATATAGATATGATTCTACAGTTTTTGGCATGTCCAAAATAACCTGTGCTCATGTGCTACTATAACAAATAATCTAATTAATATACATGGGGTAATTGTTTCTTACATGAATATTCACGGATAAATGGTTAATGAATTGGTAAAAAACAAAACATGAATTTGAGATTCTGTTTACGAGAAATACACCATGGCATCCGATGCTTAAAGTCAAACGTTTGCAGTGGTTTTATGTGATGATTAGAGGAACCCAACCAACACGAATCAATAAAAAGAACAAAACTTGTTTTCAGCTCGCCAAAGTGAAATGAATAACTGCGACGACATTCTCTGTTATTTAAAGGTGTGTGGGGGGATGTGTGGGTGGGGTGTGTGGGGGGTGTGTGTGGGTGGGTGTGGGTGGGTGTGGGGTGTGTGTAAAGGTAAACGTTGTATACATGTACGTATGTATGTGTACCTGTGAGTACGAGTGTAAACTTGTTTTGTTATGGTTAAGTGTGTGTACGCGTGCGCGTGCGTGTGTGTGTGTGTTTGTGTATATGTATGTAAGTTGCATGTGCGTATGTGTATTTGTGTATATGTGTATGTACGTGGAAGTAGTGTGTACATGCGTATGTACGTTTCTCTGTGTACGTTGCTAAATGTTACAGGTATAATGTTCACATATAATGATTTACAATTGGGTATAAATAAAACAAACTACATAAAAATACTAATAAAAATAGTAGACGACATATGACCCCAGGTGAACGTTTGGCATATATTGATTCTACATATTGTAACACAAAAACTTGCTGTTTGCGCATCATTTATACATTTGACAATCTTAGTGTCGCATATCAACATATAGTATACCTTATCCAAATACGCTCCTTCTTTGCTTATTTAAAATGTACCGGTCCATAAATTGCGAGTGTGCCCGCTGGGATACTAAATTGGCCACTCGGTAATTTCCGCGCGTACGGAAACATACTTGAATTGCGTCATTTTAAATTATATATATTAATTAATAAATTCAAAAATAAAACAGCTTTTCTAAAGTTAATTAAATATAGTCCAATATACATTGAAATTACTTATTTTTATTATTAATAATGCCGCTAATAAAATAAAATATGTACGTGTTAGTTATGTTTATCGTCCTAAAGGCAGATAATAACATATCCCATAGGAACTTTCTGAATTACTTGTGCCCTGCATTAAGCAAACATCTGCTTTTTATGACTCCTATGTTCAGTTAAAGAATTGTCGCTTAAGACAGATTCTACTGTATACACTGGGACGTGCACATTTCAATCCAAGAAATGTATTTTAAAAAATCAGTACAAGAAATGTTGCAAAGGCATTTTTGTCTAATGTGTTTGAGTACAATAATAATTATTATTCAGCTTGATTAAAATTGATACAAAAACGTTTTTAGTAATTTTAGTAAATGCAATAATTGATTTGCAGATTAATACGACTGAGACAAAAGTGAAATTCTTATTAACCCATTCCCGCATATAGACGCCTTTTGACGCTTCTGTAAAAGTCACTTTTTGAAACCATTGTGATAAATAGAGCATTTGCTCCATAGGAGCAAATGCTCTATTTATCACAATGGTTTCAACACTACACAATTCTAAAATTTTCCTTTTTAGTAGTAAATGCTCCTTTTCGGTAGATTTGTTCAAAGAGGTTGGATCTAAAAATAGTCTATACGGTAAAGGGTTAAAGGGGGCAATCACGGAGCAACACATAACTGCTAAAATACGTTCGTGAACAAAATATGCGGTATACTATAATATTCCCTTAAAATATAGCGACATTCCCATCATATTAACTACTTCCTTTAAAGTAATATTTTCCAAACAGGAATTATCATGTATCGAAACTATACAAAAATATACACACACACACGCGCACGCACACATGCACTCATACATACTCCTCATACATACTCCCACACACGCACGTACGCACGCACGAACACACGCCGAAAGAAGTCATTTATCGTCAACAGCATAGAGAAATGGATGTCAAACATTACGCTTGTGAAAACTTCACTTTATTATCAAAGTGTCATCTTTTCCACATTACTTGGTATTCTCCACACCAGTTGCTGTCGAAAAAGAGATCCATTTATGAGAAGTAAAGTGAGCTTATTAACATTTTATTCCGCAAACAATACCATAACGATGCCTGCAAATTTCGTTTCCTGACAATTACTAAAGCCAGAAAAATTAATTCAAAGCGTATTGCCCGTCAGGATGTTTGAGATCAGCTAGGTTTTGGTGCAAGATTTCTAACCGCATCAATTCATCTCTACAATGCTTACTGAGGCATGTTACCACTATTCTAATTAGGACCTTAATATTCAGTGTGCTCCAATAAAGTCCCTGTTTTCTTACAGTTCAACGACTTCAATAATCAATGAAAAATTACGATAAAGCAGTTAACAAAAATTTGATTTGATTTTCACCCCGGTAAGAACGCTTAACGCATTTTGATCATATTATCAGGTAAAATTACTACAAATCAAAAATCAACGTGTTTAATCCATTTTCAACCCGTGCGTTAAATAAGCTCATATATCCGATAGTAGTTAATAATCTTTGTTGTTGTCAGGGAAACAAATTTGATATTCGATTTCCGTTCTGTTTTTCACTTTCAGTGTTTTGGAAGAGAATATCCATTATAAAAGGCAAGGATGTTTTTGATTGAATGTCAAACAGCTTGGTTCCTGATGCGACGCCGAATTACCCGGTGTCTTAGCCGCACCCAATCTGTACGCAAATGTCAGTTAGATCGCGGTAGGCAGGCAAAGGGTAAATCTAGAAATGGTGTTCGCAATATATCCTTGCAATCCATAGACTCCTACAACAGTTATGGCACTTCTTTCATAAAATGCTCACCTTGCAGTATATTAACAAAAGAACACTCGGTCATAATCGTACAGATTATGTATAATATAAAGATTATGCTCAATAACGATAATTGGTCCAATTGAACTTGTGAGTTAAGAGAGGTATGACTTTAAATAATCAAAAATGACCTATTCGTGATGCAAAAAAGACCAATATATGCTTGCGTAACCGTTTCCCTGTTTAATATTCATGTAAGGAAAAACGACATCGTGAATATTCATTAGCTGAGTTTTTGTAATAGCATATATACGCAGGATGTTTTGGCCGAAACTGTAAATTATATCTGAATTGTTCTATTACATACACTGATCAGACGGTGTCCTATAAATTGTAAGTAAATACGCGAAAATGCGTTTGTATGAAGGAAACGGTTAACTTTTTTTTATTTTTCAATAGAGTTGGGTGGCCTGTCACTAGAGTGACAAATCATGTCACTGTTAACCCTCATCCAACTGTGAATGTAAACAAAGTAATGAGCTAAAACACCGATCTGTTGTAATTTACTCATTCCCGAATGATTCAAGCCCCTGAAAAAATATTGACTAAAGTCAAAGCAGTTTTGATCATGGTGAGACGCCGAGTTTGCACGTGCGAGTCTAGTCGCGTATAGCCGGATAAGAGTTAACGAACTTCCGACTCTATTAATAAATCAACCATTCACCAAGAGTAAGAAAAATGTGTGATATTTGATGAAAATTCGAATCAGAGAGCACCACAAGAAAGTTTCTATAGTACGTAAATGATAGTTTACTATTTTTTAAAAACCCATATTCCTAGAGTATTTCATTGATGTTGTTGTAAGTAAAACGCCTTACAGTGGCTATCCCTCTTTATCACAATAACACATGCATACTCACATTGATGATGATGTTTAGTAGATCTGAAGCGATGTTTTAAACCTTTACGCCATAAAGACACCTTTCTCCTTTGCAAATAGAGCAGATACAGATCAGACGGCTCCTGTACGAGCAGTCTGGTCAGGGTCTGTCATGTTTGCTTGTGAAATAATACAGATATGACTCTACAGTTTCTGCCTTGGTCAATCATTCCTGTGTTCATACGCCATTATAAAATTTAATCTTATCAATAGTCATTAAGTATTACTGCCTAAAGAGTAAAGGGTAACTAAGATGGACTTGATTAGTAGCAAGCGGCTGTTGATGCAAAACCAAAGTAATGCAATACAATACAATATCTTTATTCCTCCTATCTAGGAGATTATGCATTATGCATGTTTTCGAATCAGAATTTCGTTTGAAATAGGATAGTAATACACATATATTTGCTATATCGCCCGAAGTTGTGTCGTGACCGTTTAGACTAAATTGTGACATTGAGGGTCGAACGGAAAACTGTTGTAACTGCAATCTATTGGATAAACTCATGATGACAGCTCTAGATGCGACTGTCAGTGGTGTCTCTCTGTGCCATCAGGATCCCAACTGCTTTAAACTCTGGTTGCCTTTTCCAGTAGATATGAAATAAAGATTAACTCGGATAAATTAAGGAAAACAAACAATTTATAATGCTTATACAATAGAACCTGTCCTAAGCGGTCATTCACTTAGTGAATACAGGAGTCTTAAAGGGCTGGTGTTACTTAAAGCAGGACATACGTACTATAACGCACAATGCTCCTCCATGAGCTTTCTGCATTACTTTTGACCTGCTTAAGCTACCAACTGCCTTACAGACCCATACTTAGACATTCTTTTGATGGCCCCTGTCACGATGCTGCCGGAGCAGAAGACTTAAAAATGTGGGAGTTATGTAAACCACGAATACTGCAGTGAAGTTTACAAGTTTTTACCTTACATACTCTAGCTAAAACATGAACTAAGTATAATATGGTATAACAATTGTTTGTTCTATCAGATCTAAATTAAGGTGGTGTATTGCTGCTGCTGTCTCTCTGTTTCTGTTGACCGAAGATGTTGATAATGAATTTAACAGTTTGCTCTTAAAGCACTTGGAGTCATAAAACTCAAATCACAGTCACTATTTGTTCACTCTAAATCCTGGCCAATTGCCAGTCACCAAACATTCATCAATGATATTCCGTGGCCGTCTTTCCTTCGATGATGATCAGGCTTGTCACCTAACTGGCCCTTCTGCACCTCTGTTCTACCCTAGACCCGTTATAGCTCTCTTAAGATCTCGGCCAATGTCCTTAACCCTCCGTAATGGGATCTATAATGAACATTGGTAAAATACGCTTACCAAATGTTTATCCTTAAACCTTACATAATATTTGCAGCAGACGACACAATTGTTGACAGACAACAGTTTCAGTTAATAGTATAAAGTAGTGTCTGAAGTGCAGACATATTCATATATTCTATATGAGATACCTACACATTGCAAAGTTTACATCTCCTGTTATTACTTGTTATATAATGTATATTAAAACAGCAGTTATAAATTGTAAATTATTTCTTCAGTAAGATATGCATGTAATACATTATTGAAAACAATAATTATGAATGAATACTATCAACATACCCCATTCGTCCGTAACATGTACTTGTTACACGTACTCGTCCTTTCCTATCTTTCTATCTTCCTTATTTCCTTCCTTTTGCACTCACAAACTTTCACTACGATCTTAATTGTCTGGTGTCTTTCTAGCATCTGACTCTTTCAGTCTCTTTCACACAAACACTGTCTCTTAATTAGACTAATCAAAACAGACGCTGCATTATTTTGATAACGGTTTGAATTCTCATGACTTTTCTCTTTCATACGTCTTACTTCCACTCATAAAGCTTATTATCCACGCATGCTAACTCTCCGAGTTGTCAGTTACAGAATAGCAATTGTCCGCAAGACTGGTTTGCCCATTGTTTAAGAGAATTTAATGGCAGCAGAGTCTCTGGTACGGGAACTTTATAACACCAACTGACCTGAGCTAACCTTTATACTCAGACAAACTGGCAAAGGTATTTACACGGGCTTTAAACCTTTAGCATCCAAGTGAATTTTCTGACAGCCCCTTAAGGCATTTTCTAGTGTATATAGATTTTAAATAATGCATTTTCTACTGTATATATATTTTAAATAAGGCATGTTCTACTGTATATATATTTTAAATAAGGCATTTTCTAGTGTATATAGATTTTAAATAATGCATTTTCTACTGTATATATATTTTAAATATAGCGGTTATATAACTTTCCACTCAACCATCGATTTGAAATGTTACCGTTCAGTAGGCAAACGTATCTACTCTGACACCATTTAAAAGTAAACACATGTGTACAAAACTATGTAAAATCATTTAAAAAAATATGCCATTCCCATTGAAAGATGTGCCCTATCCCATATTGATTTCATCTTGTATATTGCCTTCGGTTGATGTAAATTTATGTCGATTTGTTATTTGAAAGAGGTGCATATTAAATTAATACGTGTTCGCCATGTTAACGGATCTTATTGAGACATCCTTTGCGTGTCTAATGTGCCATATAACTGACTAGCGCTTACCCAAATGCTTCAACACATAAATATCAACTACTTATTGGGAGATTTGAGGACCCCAGCTGCCCGGCAAGGGGCCACGAGTGAATGCTATTCCAAATATGTGATGCTCTTCAGACTTTGTACTAACATATTCTTCAAGGCAGTCTGCCATGCCTGCCTGATATGACAATAACTCTGCATTCACCCATGCTACCTTGCCGCATAACATCCAGCGACCTAACAACAACTGACAACAATCTTCTATCATAACATTGGTTTATTTACGCATTATGTACAACTAAGGTTCAGGTTTGGCTCTGTTGGGCATGGTTCCCGATCCCACCGTGCTTGCCCAATTGGCTAGCAGGTACACCGGACAAGTTGTCGTGTAAGGGCGACCTTTGACAGCCATCCGAAGTGGTATCCCAAATTTATAATTATTAGGCCCAATAGCCACAAAATACGCCCCAATAGGCTTCAACATATGCCCCAATAGGCTTCAAAGTATGCCCCAATAGGCTACAAAATATGCCCCAATAGGCTTCAAAGTATGCCCCAATAGGCTACAAAATATGCCCCAATAGGCTTCAAAGTATGCCCCAATAGGCTTCAAAGTATGCCCCCAATAGGCTACAAATATGCCCCAAAAGGCTTGAATTGAAAATATGCCCCAGAAGGCTCCAGACTGAATAAATCACATGCAAATTTGACATAAGCTTGTTATATAGAGCTGCAACCCCGAGAACGGATGTATCGCCAATTCAACTACGGCAGATCCTGGGAGATCAGTAATCCAGCCATCATCTACAATGGCGACACCCCGGGCCTCTATCAGAATTGCAGTCCTTTTAAAATTATAGTTTGATATAAATATTATTAAATATGTACTTAAATTGTACACATAAATGTTTTGTTCGGATTTCGCTGTCGGCCAATCACCCTTACAATAGACTTCCAGGAACCGCGCCGTTACTGTAATAGATGTAGGTGGTCCCCTATGGTAGTAGCAACACTGTATGCCAAAGTGACTGAAACAAAATAAGAACAAACAGCAGACGACTGTATCTTACAGAATACAATGGGACAATAGGGAACATACAACAGTAAAATGAATTAACATACATGTATAATGATATAACATAATAAGCTTCATAAGAAGGTGACGGGCATGCTGCCGGTCACGTATATGCCAATCTGAAAATTACAAGGCATTTCACCGCATAAAACAATAAATAAAAGGGGGCATGTGGTGGGTGGGATTTAAGTCGTCTACAGTGTGAATTTATGACACATCATCCCACTCACCATGATTAGTTGCAAATCAGAAGACAAAGGAACAAAGGAACTTGGGCGGTCTTTGACTATGTCGCTTCTATCAATGACAAATCGGTGTGCAGTATGCCGCTTCTATCACGTACAAATTACAAAAATATGAAGAGCTCAAACTCCAATAACAAACGATTATTGTTGAACAATAATCGCATTTATTGGGAGATTTGAGGACCCCAGCTGCCCGGCAAGGGGCCACGAGTGAATGCTATTCCAAATATGTGATGCTCTTCAGACTTTGTACTAACATATTCTTCAAGGCAGTCTGCCATGCCTGCCTGATATGACAATAACTCTGCATTCACCCATGCTACCTTGCCGCATAACATCCAGCGACCTAACAACAACTGACAACAATCTTCTATCATAACATTGGTTTATTTACGCATTATGTACAACTAAGGTTCAGGTTTGGCTCTGTTGGGCATGGTTCCCGATCCCACCGTGCTTGCCCAATTGGCTAGCAGGTACACCGGACAAGTTGTCGTGTAAGGGCGACCTTTGACAGCCATCCGAAGTGGTATCCCAAATTTATAATTATTAGGCCCAATAGCCACAAAATACGCCCCAATAGGCTTCAACATATGCCCCAATAGGCTTCAAAGTATGCCCCAATAGGCTACAAAATATGCCCCAATAGGCTTCAAAGTATGCCCCAATAGGCTACAAAATATGCCCCAATAGGCTTCAAAGTATGCCCCAATAGGCTACAAAATATGCCCCAATAGGCTTCAAAGTATGCCCCAATAGGCTACAAATATGCCCCAAAAGGCTTGAATTGAAAATATGCCCCAGAAGGCTCCAGACTGAATAAATCACATGCAAATTTGACATAAGCTTGTTATATAGAGCTGCAACCCCGAGAACGGATGTATCGCCAATTCAACTACGGCAGATCCTGGGAGATCAGTAATCCAGCCATCATCTACAATGGCGACACCCCGGGCCTCTATCAGAATTGCAGTCCTTTTAAAATTATAGTTTGATATAAATATTATTAAATATGTACTTAAATTGTACACATAAATGTTTTGTTCGGATTTCGCTGTCGGCCAACTGGCGCCAACCTCAAGGTGCCTCACCAGGGTCAAGAAATAAACCAGTGTGAAGAAAGAACGGCTGAATACCGCGCTCGTCGGAAATAGTCTGGTATTAACTCGATCTCTCATATTGACGCCTTTTGACGCCTCTGTTTTAGAAACTATTGTGATAAATAGAGCATCTGTTCCATGGAAGCAAATGCTCTCTTTATCACAATAGTTTCAACACTACTACAAAGTTTCCTTTGCTCTAGTAAATGCTCATTTTCAGTAGATACATTCAAAGAGATTGGGTGTAAAAAATAGCCTGTGAGGGACTGGGTCGATGACTGAAATCAGCTACCATGCTATTTCAGTAATGTTCAAGAAGCTTCTTTTCCGTTTTCATGTGGTAATATTACCCTTCAATTTACTTCATTGAAGAACGTAAACACGCACAGTCATTTTGCTACTCATGGGCGGTAGCCTGGTCAAGCCAACGTGATATATTACATATTTTACGAAACAACTGTTGCCTGTTCCATCAAATTACGCTTTGCTTGTCCTGTTAATAACAGCCCCTGTAGAAGATACTGACAGTTCGCCGACATACCAAGACAAAACTGTATTTCAAATCACAGTTAGGGTCAATATAATGGCTATTACCAGGCTAGTTAAGTGTGGGATTTATTCTACTGAAGCACCGGTAATTTTGCTTTTGATATTAAGCCTTTCGATTCCTACGAAATGAGTTCTGCAATTGTCAGTTAAACGTTAAGTATACAACAAATAACAACAATCAAAGTACAAAAATGAGTCATGCAGGAAATACCACATACAGAACAAACACTCGCCCGAACAGCAACACAAGGAAACAGCAAATATACATGGGTAGAAAAAACAACAAGAGACGCACAAAGACAAAACAAACATACAATAGGAGGAAGATGGAAGTACCGCCTTGGAACGGTCAGTGACAAAAGTCACCGGGGGTTTAAACCGGTTTATGGGCGCCCAACCTCACCCTTATTCCATCCCCATCCTAAAAGACAAACAGTGTAAATAAACGTATCCCCTCTCCGACTAATCTACAACAACCGCGACAGCAAATACAGTGGTAAAGTGCATGTATAACAAAAAAACATTTAATTGAACATACTGTATCCACCTATCGCTAGTGTACTCAATGATTGAGCTGCAAACAGAGTAACTGTAGAAAAGTAATAAAGGGTACGACAAAAATGAAATAGTACAGATATCCGACGTTCTCCTTCCATTTCTGGATTTAAGAGGTCGCCTTCATAGAGTACTAAACCTTTCTTGTCGGCGTACATGCAAAGAGGCCAGCGTGATTGCCAACTGTAAAAGGGTTCACAACCAAACATGCAGTATGTTGTAATAATACAGGATCATATCCCTTTTTAATGAATTGTTTTATATATTTGATGAACAAAGTGAGAAAATGGGTATGTCCAATAATTCTACGAAGTTTGTAAATCACATCACCATAAAATTCAGGATGTGAAATACCGTGTCGCAAAAGTACCTTGAGATTACATTTGTACTTGCCAATAAGCGAGAGATTTCGATAGTAAAATTTAGAGAAAGTTTTTCTTAGTTTATGGTATCTATATCCTTGTTTAAGCAGTTTTTCAGTTAAAATGAGATTTCGACTGTTAAAATCGTCAACAGATGAACAAGCTCTAGCAAAACGAATAAGTTGAGATATATAAACCCCGTAAGATGGAGCACGGGGAACATCCCCGTCAAGATGAGGAAAATTTACAATATTAAAATCAAAATCATCTCTTTTGTCATATATTTTAGAAGAAATCATTCCATTATTAATTTTAAGGTCTAGGTCAAGAAACGCTGCATAATTGTCGGACGGGTTAGCTTTATTCAATTTGAGTTCTTTAGGATAAATTGTAGGAATCAGAGCATTAAAGAAAGGGTTATCTAAGTTAAAAATATCATCCAAATATCGACAAGTATCATTGAAGGCTTTTATAACATCTTCTTGTGATTGAGGATTCAAACTCAACATGAAATCTCTCTCATAGCAGTACAAAAACAAATCTGCGACAAGTGGTGCACAATTCGTACCCATGGGAATACCAATTACCTGACGGTATATAGCATTCCCATAACGTACAAATATGTTATCCAAAAGAAAGGTTAGTGCTTCGCAAACTTCTGAGCAAGTCCAATTGGTGTAATATTTCATTTGCTCGTCAGTAAAGAAAGCTTTTTCAGAATTACATGCCAAGAACGATGTTTTTTCTCGGGCAAATACTTTCTGGATCAAGCTAGTAAGCTTATCCTTAATTAAAATATGAGGAAGAGTTGTGTACAGAGTAGAAAAATCGTAAGTGCTTACAGTGGATGCAAGATACCTTTTGTTCTTAAGTTTGTTTAAGACTTCTGAAGAGTTCTTAATAGACCAGAAGAGATTTATTCCAGAATTTTCATAAGTCTTATCACAGTAAAATTTTACATGTTCCTTTACCTTCGTTAAACAGGAAGTCAAAAGTATAGACAATTTAGTAGTTGTACATGAACTAGAATTTGCAATGAAACGCGCTTTATATGGTTTTTTATGTAGTTTTGGTAACCAATACATAGTAGGAAGTTTATGTTGTGTAATTTTAATATCGGTTCCAAATTGTTCACACTTTTTGACATGGTCTGAAATGATGGTCTTTTCGTCAGTGGTAACTGAAATGTATGACTTGGTATTAGTAATTTCCTGCTTCAAGACGTCGATATAATGTAATCGTCAAATAATAATCACATTATTTGATGCCTTATCAGCAGGAACAAAAACGTATTTTGAATGGAAATCCTGTAAACCCTTTTTAAGATGTCTAAATGAAGTTCTAGGTTTAGGTGGAAGAAGGTGTTTATTAGAGCTGTAAAAGGAAATGCGTTTATCAATTATATCAAAAATTAGTTTTTTCCAACAAGAAAGGGCAGTAGACTCAACATGTTCTCTTCGACACCATTTAATACTAAAATTTTGTAAAGCCTCCGCAATCTGAACTCGACAAGAGTTAAAATCTATCAAGGATGGTATTCTATATTTGGGACCTTTATTCAAAAGAGATCGTAGACGTTTATCTTTAATTATCTCAAAATTACCAGTAATCACATGACCAGCCGGAGAATAGCAAAATTTTGAGGTGGCGCAATCTCAATTATCAGGAATATTATCATTAATATTAAGGTCGACCACAATTTTATTATAGTTGAAAATTGTATTTCTGATGGGTTTGTTATATTTGTAGCAGATGATAGGTGGTTCTGTATTTTTAAAGTATTTAGGAATAGTGTCAATTACATTTTTGTCTCTAAAAATACTTTGGAGGTCAATAAAATCAATACCTTTATTAATAAAAGGAATTTTCAAGAAGAATCTTTGGTGTTCAGATAATTTGTCGATGTGCGGTCTGAGAACATGTAGAGTAAAGCTTTGTATCAAACTAGCCGTTCCTATGAGAGGATCTGATCGAAAAATAATTTTATCGGCTTGCTCGTCAATTTCTTTTAATGAACATATAGATAAGGAGGAAAGTCTAGAAAGCATGGCATGTTTACCCGAAATTAGGCGTAAAGTATGTAGATCAAGAAGAGTCAATTTCAAACGAGATTTTCGTTTAATATTACCATTCTTGCGAATGCCATGCGATCGAGATTTGCGTTTTCTAATAGAAAAAATTGAAAAAATATCTATATCTGGTTCTTTTGAAATATTTCCAGTCTGATAAATATTATCATTCAGTCCTAAAGGAAAAGGTGTTTGCAATTTTTTGATCCAATTTAATTCAGATATAAATCTAGCTTTCGATTTAAAGCTACTAGTCGCCTCCTTATCATATGTTATATGCTCAACAATTTGTACTAAAACATCTTTAAAAGAATGGCCAGATTTCCGAAAGTGTTGGTATAAAAAATTGTTTAGTTTACGATTTCGACACTGATATGCATGCTCACGAAATCGAGTTTTCAAAGCACGTCCTGTTTGTCCTACGTACTGTATACCGCAACTAGGCGCGTTTCAAGTTAAAACATAAATAACGTTAGTAGTAGTACAATCAACGTCTGAGTTTATCTTGACATTAAATGTTCTACCATTAACTGTAGATTTTATAGTGGAATTACAAGAAATGTTATTACAACATATGCACCTCTTAGCAAAGCACTTTTGGATAATTGGATACACTCTGTGTCGCCTGCATAAGGACCGTTTACGAATAGAAGAAACATTTTGGATAACAGATTTTAAAGGTGAAAGTACAACTCTTGGTCCATTGAAAAAACATTTATTAATAGAAAGAGATGGTATGTGAAAAGATGAAGCCGACTGAAGATTAAGTTGTTTTAAACGAACAAAAGGTTGAAGGGAAGAGAAATTAGAAATATTTCTGGGTACTTGTACAGACGACACAGATTGCATATTTAAAGCTTTTAGTTCTATTCGAGGTATTTTAACTTTATTCATATTGGAAAGTGATAGAGGGGCACCTGTATTGTGTTCATCAACACGTCAATTACATTAGTGTAGCTACCAAGTGCATCAAATTGTTGGTGAACACAACACCTACCACGAGGTGCATGACATACTTATGATGATGTAAGAGGCGAATGAGAGTTGTGTATGTTACTTGCATATCCTGCAAGAGAATGATAACAACATCGATTACGTGTACGGGGAGACTTTTTACGGCCACCACACGGCACAAGCAACACTGTTGTGATAATAAAAGTACAAAAATGAGTCATGCAGGAAATACCACATACAGAACAAACACTCGCCCGAACAGCAACACAAGGAAACAGCAAATATACATGGGTAGAAAAAACAACAAGAGACGCACAAAGACAAAACAAACATACAATAGGAGGAAGATGGAAGTACCGCCTTGGAACGGTCAGTGACAAAAGTCACCGGGGGTTTAAACCGGTTTATGGGCGCCCAACCTCACCCTTATTCCATCCCCATCCTAAAAGACAAACAGTGTAAACAAGGGCATGTTGTATTGCTATGCAAGACATGAGTCCCCCACCGGACTGAAAAAAACCTCCACTCTCCCCACCCCACCCACCCATGGTGTGGTTGACCATGGTATATACATGACCACCTGAATGGTATTAGTACCTGCTTTCATACATTGAATCAGTAAATAAAAAGTTATTGTCCCGACAAGAAAATATGAAAAAGGGGAGTAACTCCAAAAATATTGATGCTAGAGTTATTGCCCTTGTGCATGACACTACATCTCATCACGCTTGTTCCATATGAGAAGTTTCAAATCAATTGAACCAGTACATAAAGAGTTATTAACTGGACAAGAAAATATGAAAAGGGGAATAACTCCAACAATATAGATGCTAGAGTTATGGCCCTTGTGCATGACACTATCCCTCATCATGCGTGTTCCATGTGAAGTTTCAAATCAATTGAACCAGTAGAGAAAGAGTTATTGTCCAGACAAAAAAATATGAAAAAGGGGAATAACTCCAAAAATATTGATGCTATAATTATGGCCCTTGTGCATGACACTACTCCTGATCATGCTTCTTCAATGTGTGAAGTTATAATGAATTTGGCCTAACTTTGTAGGAGATATTGCCCGGACACGAAGTGTGACAGACGGACTGACAAGAAAATATGAAAAAGGGGAATAACTCCAAAAATACTGATGCTAGAGTTATGGCCCTTGTGTATGACACTACCCCTCATCATGATTGTTCCATATGTGAAGTTTCAAATCAATTGAACCAGTAGATAAAGAGTTATTGTCCGGACAAAAAAATATGTAAAAGGGGAATAACTCCAAAAATATTAATGCTAGAGTTATGACCCTTGTGCATGACACTAGCCCTCATCATGCTTCTTCAATGTGTGAAGTTATAATGAATTTGGCATAACTTTGTAGGAGATATGGCCCGGACAAGAAGCGTGACAGACGGACGGACAGACGGACGGACAGACGGACAGACGGACAGACGGAATCGAGCAAACCTATAGTCCCCCAACCGGTAACCGGTGGGGGACTAATAAACGTATCCCCTCTCCGACTAATCTACAACAACCGCGACAGCAAATACAGTGGTAAAGTGCATGTATAACAAAAAAACATTTAATTGAACATACTGTATCCACCTATCGCTAGTGTACTCAATGATTGAGCTGCAAACAGAGTAACTGTAGAAAAGTAATAAAGGGTACGACAAAAATGAAATAGTACAGATATCCGACGTTCTCCTTCCATTTCTGGATTTAAGAGGTCGCCTTCATAGAGTACTAAACCTTTCTTGTCGGCGTACATGCAAAGAGGCCAGCGTGATTGCCAACTGTAAAAGGGTTCACAACCAAACATGCAGTATGTTGTAATAATACAGGATCATATCCCTTTTTAATGAATTGTTTTATATATTTGATGAACAAAGTGAGAAAATGGGTATGTCCAATAATTCTACGAAGTTTGTAAATCACATCACCATAAAATTCAGGATGTGAAATACCGTGTCGCAAAAGTACCTTGAGATTACATTTGTACTTGCCAATAAGCGAGAGATTTCGATAGTAAAATTTAGAGAAAGTTTTTCTTAGTTTATGGTATCTATATCCTTGTTTAAGCAGTTTTTCAGTTAAAATGAGATTTCGACTGTTAAAATCGTCAACAGATGAACAAGCTCTAGCAAAACGAATAAGTTGAGATATATAAACCCCGTAAGATGGAGCACGGGGAACATCCCCGTCAAGATGAGGAAAATTTACAATATTAAAATCAAAATCATCTCTTTTGTCATATATTTTAGAAGAAATCATTCCATTATTAATTTTAAGGTCTAGGTCAAGAAACGCTGCATAATTGTCGGACGGGTTAGCTTTATTCAATTTGAGTTCTTTAGGATAAATTGTAGGAATCAGAGCATTAAAGAAAGGGTTATCTAAGTTAAAAATATCATCCAAATATCGACAAGTATCATTGAAGGCTTTTATAACATCTTCTTGTGATTGAGGATTCAAACTCAACATGAAATCTCTCTCATAGCAGTACAAAAACAAATCTGCGACAAGTGGTGCACAATTCGTACCCATGGGAATACCAATTACCTGACGGTATATAGCATTCCCATAACGTACAAATATGTTATCCAAAAGAAAGGTTAGTGCTTCGCAAACTTCTGAGCAAGTCCAATTGGTGTAATATTTCATTTGCTCGTCAGTAAAGAAAGCTTTTTCAGAATTACATGCCAAGAACGATGTTTTTTCTCGGGCAAATACTTTCTGGATCAAGCTAGTAAGCTTATCCTTAATTAAAATATGAGGAAGAGTTGTGTACAGAGTAGAAAAATCGTAAGTGCTTACAGTGGATGCAAGATACCTTTTGTTCTTAAGTTTGTTTAAGACTTCTGAAGAGTTCTTAATAGACCAGAAGAGATTTATTCCAGAATTTTCATAAGTCTTATCACAGTAAAATTTTACATGTTCCTTTACCTTCGTTAAACAGGAAGTCAAAAGTATAGACAATTTAGTAGTTGTACATGAACTAGAATTTGCAATGAAACGCGCTTTATATGGTTTTTTATGTAGTTTTGGTAACCAATACATAGTAGGAAGTTTATGTTGTGTAATTTTAATATCGGTTCCAAATTGTTCACACTTTTTGACATGGTCTGAAATGATGGTCTTTTCGTCAGTGGTAACTGAAATGTATGACTTGGTATTAGTAATTTCCTGCTTCAAGACGTCGATATAATGTAATCGTCAAATAATAATCACATTATTTGATGCCTTATCAGCAGGAACAAAAACGTATTTTGAATGGAAATCCTGTAAACCCTTTTTAAGATGTCTAAATGAAGTTCTAGGTTTAGGTGGAAGAAGGTGTTTATTAGAGCTGTAAAAGGAAATGCGTTTATCAATTATATCAAAAATTAGTTTTTTCCAACAAGAAAGGGCAGTAGACTCAACATGTTCTCTTCGACACCATTTAATACTAAAATTTTGTAAAGCCTCCGCAATCTGAACTCGACAAGAGTTAAAATCTATCAAGGATGGTATTCTATATTTGGGACCTTTATTCAAAAGAGATCGTAGACGTTTATCTTTAATTATCTCAAAATTACCAGTAATCACATGACCAGCCGGAGAATAGCAAAATTTTGAGGTGGCGCAATCTCAATTATCAGGAATATTATCATTAATATTAAGGTCGACCACAATTTTATTATAGTTGAAAATTGTATTTCTGATGGGTTTGTTATATTTGTAGCAGATGATAGGTGGTTCTGTATTTTTAAAGTATTTAGGAATAGTGTCAATTACATTTTTGTCTCTAAAAATACTTTGGAGGTCAATAAAATCAATACCTTTATTAATAAAAGGAATTTTCAAGAAGAATCTTTGGTGTTCAGATAATTTGTCGATGTGCGGTCTGAGAACATGTAGAGTAAAGCTTTGTATCAAACTAGCCGTTCCTATGAGAGGATCTGATCGAAAAATAATTTTATCGGCTTGCTCGTCAATTTCTTTTAATGAACATATAGATAAGGAGGAAAGTCTAGAAAGCATGGCATGTTTACCCGAAATTAGGCGTAAAGTATGTAGATCAAGAAGAGTCAATTTCAAACGAGATTTTCGTTTAATATTACCATTCTTGCGAATGCCATGCGATCGAGATTTGCGTTTTCTAATAGAAAAAATTGAAAAAATATCTATATCTGGTTCTTTTGAAATATTTCCAGTCTGATAAATATTATCATTCAGTCCTAAAGGAAAAGGTGTTTGCAATTTTTTGATCCAATTTAATTCAGATATAAATCTAGCTTTCGATTTAAAGCTACTAGTCGCCTCCTTATCATATGTTATATGCTCAACAATTTGTACTAAAACATCTTTAAAAGAATGGCCAGATTTCCGAAAGTGTTGGTATAAAAAATTGTTTAGTTTACGATTTCGACACTGATATGCATGCTCACGAAATCGAGTTTTCAAAGCACGTCCTGTTTGTCCTACGTACTGTATACCGCAACTAGGCGCGTTTCAAGTTAAAACATAAATAACGTTAGTAGTAGTACAATCAACGTCTGAGTTTATCTTGACATTAAATGTTCTACCATTAACTGTAGATTTTATAGTGGAATTACAAGAAATGTTATTACAACATATGCACCTCTTAGCAAAGCACTTTTGGATAATTGGATACACTCTGTGTCGCCTGCATAAGGACCGTTTACGAATAGAAGAAACATTTTGGATAACAGATTTTAAAGGTGAAAGTACAACTCTTGGTCCATTGAAAAAACATTTATTAATAGAAAGAGATGGTATGTGAAAAGATGAAGCCGACTGAAGATTAAGTTGTTTTAAACGAACAAAAGGTTGAAGGGAAGAGAAATTAGAAATATTTCTGGGTACTTGTACAGACGACACAGATTGCATATTTAAAGCTTTTAGTTCTATTCGAGGTATTTTAACTTTATTCATATTGGAAAGTGATAGAGGGGCACCTGTATTGTGTTCATCAACACGTCAATTACATTAGTGTAGCTACCAAGTGCATCAAATTGTTGGTGAACACAACACCTACCACGAGGTGCATGACATACTTATGATGATGTAAGAGGCGAATGAGAGTTGTGTATGTTACTTGCATATCCTGCAAGAGAATGATAACAACATCGATTACGTGTACGGGGAGACTTTTTACGGCCACCACACGGCACAAGCAACACTGTTGTGATAATAAAAGTACAAAAATGAGTCATGCAGGAAATACCACATACAGAACAAACACTCGCCCGAACAGCAACACAAGGAAACAGCAAATATACATGGGTAGAAAAAACAACAAGAGACGCACAAAGACAAAACAAACATACAATAGGAGGAAGATGGAAGTACCGCCTTGGAACGGTCAGTGACAAAAGTCACCGGGGGTTTAAACCGGTTTATGGGCGCCCAACCTCACCCTTATTCCATCCCCATCCTAAAAGACAAACAGTGTAAATAAACGTATCCCCTCTCCGACTAATCTACAACAACCGCGACAGCAAATACAGTGGTAAAGTGCATGTATAACAAAAAAACATTTAATTGAACATACTGTATCCACCTATCGCTAGTGTACTCAATGATTGAGCTGCAAACAGAGTAACTGTAGAAAAGTAATAAAGGGTACGACAAAAATGAAATAGTACAGATATCCGACGTTCTCCTTCCATTTCTGGATTTAAGAGGTCGCCTTCATAGAGTACTAAACCTTTCTTGTCGGCGTACATGCAAAGAGGCCAGCGTGATTGCCAACTGTAAAAGGGTTCACAACCAAACATGCAGTATGTTGTAATAATACAGGATCATATCCCTTTTTAATGAATTGTTTTATATATTTGATGAACAAAGTGAGAAAATGGGTATGTCCAATAATTCTACGAAGTTTGTAAATCACATCACCATAAAATTCAGGATGTGAAATACCGTGTCGCAAAAGTACCTTGAGATTACATTTGTACTTGCCAATAAGCGAGAGATTTCGATAGTAAAATTTAGAGAAAGTTTTTCTTAGTTTATGGTATCTATATCCTTGTTTAAGCAGTTTTTCAGTTAAAATGAGATTTCGACTGTTAAAATCGTCAACAGATGAACAAGCTCTAGCAAAACGAATAAGTTGAGATATATAAACCCCGTAAGATGGAGCACGGGGAACATCCCCGTCAAGATGAGGAAAATTTACAATATTAAAATCAAAATCATCTCTTTTGTCATATATTTTAGAAGAAATCATTCCATTATTAATTTTAAGGTCTAGGTCAAGAAACGCTGCATAATTGTCGGACGGGTTAGCTTTATTCAATTTGAGTTCTTTAGGATAAATTGTAGGAATCAGAGCATTAAAGAAAGGGTTATCTAAGTTAAAAATATCATCCAAATATCGACAAGTATCATTGAAGGCTTTTATAACATCTTCTTGTGATTGAGGATTCAAACTCAACATGAAATCTCTCTCATAGCAGTACAAAAACAAATCTGCGACAAGTGGTGCACAATTCGTACCCATGGGAATACCAATTACCTGACGGTATATAGCATTCCCATAACGTACAAATATGTTATCCAAAAGAAAGGTTAGTGCTTCGCAAACTTCTGAGCAAGTCCAACTGGTGTAATATTTCATTTGCTCGTCAGTAAAGAAAGCTTTTTCAGAATTACATGCCAAGAACGATGTTTTTTCTCGGGCAAATACTTTCTGGATCAAGCTAGTAAGCTTATCCTTAATTAAAATATGAGGAAGAGTTGTGTACAGAGTAGAAAAATCGTAAGTGCTTACAGTGGATGCAAGATACCTTTTGTTCTTAAGTTTGTTTAAGACTTCTGAAGAGTTCTTAATAGACCAGAAGAGATTTATTCCAGAATTTTCATAAGTCTTATCACAGTAAAATTTTACATGTTCCTTTACCTTCGTTAAACAGGAAGTCAAAAGTATAGACAATTTAGTAGTTGTACATGAACTAGAATTTGCAATGAAACGCGCTTTATATGGTTTTTTATGTAGTTTTGGTAACCAATACATAGTAGGAAGTTTATGTTGTGTAATTTTAATATCGGTTCCAAATTGTTCACACTTTTTGACATGGTCTGAAATGATGGTCTTTTCGTCAGTGGTAACTGAAATGTATGACTTGGTATTAGTAATTTCCTGCTTCAAGACGTCGATATAATGTAATCGTCAAATAATAATCACATTATTTGATGCCTTATCAGCAGGAACAAAAACGTATTTTGAATGGAAATCCTGTAAACCCTTTTTAAGATGTCTAAATGAAGTTCTAGGTTTAGGTGGAAGAAGGTGTTTATTAGAGCTGTAAAAGGAAATGCGTTTATCAATTATATCAAAAATTAGTTTTTTCCAACAAGAAAGGGCAGTAGACTCAACATGTTCTCTTCGACACCATTTAATACTAAAATTTTGTAAAGCCTCCGCAATCTGAACTCGACAAGAGTTAAAATCTATCAAGGATGGTATTCTATATTTGGGACCTTTATTCAAAAGAGATCGTAGACGTTACTCTGCATCTAAAGAACTGTATAGAATTGTATGCATCTTTCGTCCATTATATACCACTTTCTCTGACAGGTGTCTAGGTAATCATAGCATAGCCCCGAGGTTATAAATCTTCTGAGTCTGAGTCTGAATCTGACCAATCAGTTGCATGAGAATAATCCCAGACTCAAGCAAAATGAGTTTCCATCGACAGACAAACTGGCTTGCACAGGTTCGGCTTGAAAAGCATGCACTCTATCATATGGTGTCAAATGAACTTCGGTCAGACGCCACTCTTCCATACGAAGAGAATGTGATTTGCCTTTGAAATCGTAGTTGTTATTCCGTAAAACTCCATATTTCTACAGGTTGTCCCCCAAAAAAAACGGAACCCTGGATCAAATGTGTATTTTAACCAATGTAACCGGACACATTAAAATATAAAAATTTAATGTTGTAGACAGGTCATTTGTGCATGTGTCTGCCAAATTTCTCATTAAAATATACATTAGTTTTAAAGATATGAGTGTTTTAATGAATGCACCTAAATTCTGTTTTAACATGATATTCTTACATTGCATAGTCTATGTCTATATCATGTTAAAACGGAGTGTTGGGTGCTTTCATTTAAATGCTGATATCTTTAAACACTATGGATATATTTAGACAACATTTAGGCAACATATGGCAACATGATGTCTGTACTAAGCTACGTGTGCATACTTTTAATTTAAGTTAGCAATATTGACAGAAATAGGATAACTGGCAGGTCGAAATCCCGGGTTCCGTTTTTTTGGGGGGACACCCTGTACATCAAGGGGGTACCCTCAAGCTTACCAATGTCATTTGAGATTCATTCAGACCTTATCCTTTCGAATAAAATGTAATTCTAGTTAACAAATTCAGACAGACCCAACCTTTCCACAGGCAGTACATGCACTCTGCCTTATAGGTCCAAGTTTTTTTGGGGTTTTTTTGTTTTGTTTTTTTGGTGAAGTTTTTCAACTTCTTTTATTATAAATGTTCAACATAGTATATACATTTTAAAACATATATGGTCAGTATAAAAGGGTGTACCATTTCATACTCTGAGTAGACCTAAATACTTATTGAATCTAATCAAGAATATAGAAAGTCTATTTTTCAACATCAAATAGGAATACATGAATTTAAATTCGTTAACAAATAGTGCGTCTGTATTATATGTATTCTTTCTCTTATCGCTTATGTAATAACCCTTATAGATACAAAAGCCTATTAGGTTGAGAACCATGTTCACATCATTAAAACGAGTGTCATTTATTTTATATCCTAATATGGATGTTTTTAAAGAATATATGTTATTTTCGAATCCGCATGATTTAAAAACATTGAGTAGCTTTTCCCATAAATGAGAGACGGCATTACATTTTAGAAAAAAATGTTCATAATCTTCTTCAACATTACACATATTGCAGTATGGATCTTTTTCAATTTTCCATTTAAACAAGTTTGATTTTGTGGCTAATATATTGTGTATTAATTTGAATTAAAACTGCTTCACGCGATTGTCGATACAAGATTGTTCTAATGATAAATAGAAGCTTTTCCAGTTTATATCTTCTTCTTTTAAAATTCTATTCCACATATTGTGGATGTATGGTTTTATAAAAGAATTATTTCGCATTATATTATAGCATTCTTTGTTAGACATTTTTGATATACTATATCCATCGAAAACAAGTTTCAGTGCTGTCTTAACCATTGTTGACCGAGACTCTTTTAATTTAAGGGTTCTTTTCCATATTTTTGGAAAAGCTGATTTTATAACGCTGATCTGGCTGATCCAATTAGATTTATTTTTAAGTTTCCCTAGTACCCTATTTTCATCGATACTACATGTTTGACCGATAATATCATTTACAAATAAGATGTCTGAGGCAATCCAGGTATTAAAATGAGAGTTTTTCCTTTAAAGCGGATGTGTCTGTTGCCCCATATTAATTGCTGCCTGATATCATAAAACTTGAGCGGGAATTTATCATAGTCTGACTGCATTGATTTGAATTTGAAAAAGTTTTTAAAATATCTGTGTAGAATGGTGTCAGTTTTATATTAGTTTCTGGCAATGCATCTAGAGATGTAATGTTCATGTAGAATATAAGAAAGTTTTTTCCAACCTGTTCAAATAATTTCCTGGGAATAATTTTCCATTTTGAATTATCTTTGTGTGGTAAGGCTTTTATCCATTTTAATTTGATTGGCCTAATAAAACTTTCAACATTGATCATGTTAAGACCTCCATATATGTTTCCACCTATCAGTGTTTTCCTTTTGATTTTTTCTTTTTTTCCATTCCATAGAAACCCGAATATTAATTTATTTATCTCTTTTATTATTTCTTTTGACACTGGTAATGAGTGGAATAAGTAAACTAGTTTTGGTATCAATATTGTTTTAATTATAGTGATTCTGCCGTACATTGTGAGACTGCGTCGCTCCCATGTTTGTATATTTTTTTTGCAATCGCCTAGTAATTTCTCCCAGTTACAAACATTACATGAATCTTTATCATAACCAAACGTAATTCCAAGAGCTTTTACTTTATTAGAACATTTTATATTACCAATATTTTCAACTGAGTGTTTTGATCTGCCTATCCAGAGACATTCTGTTTTTTTCTTATTTAGCGAGAGACCTGAATATAAACCGAACGTTTCGACAATGTTTAGAGCAATATTGGCATCGTGTGAGTTTTTAACAAATAATGAGGTATCATCAGCGAGTTGAGTAAGCTTTAAGCAGTTAATTTTTCCATTATTGGTTTCTATTTTTATACCTTTAAACTCTTCTGATTCCTTTAACTTAATCGATACAATTTCTCCCACAAGTATATAGACTAGCGCGCTTAACGAGCATCCTTGTTTTAAGCCCCTTGTCTGATGTATGAGATCTGACCTCCAGCCATTATTATAGATACATGTGGTGATGTCGCCATAAAGCGTTTCCAACCAGTTAATAAAGGAATGTCCGAACCCAAATTTCCTAATAACTTTAAACATAAATGAGTGTTGGACTGTATCGAAAGCCTTCTTAAAATCCAGAAATAATATGGCACCACTTATATCAAGTAAATCTGCATAGTCTATGACATCCTGAATCTGACGTATGTTATAACCAATGTATCTACCCTTTATATATCCCTGTTGGTCAAGACTATAATATCCGGTAGAACTTTCTGTAATCTCTTAGCAAGACATTTTGTACATATTTTATAGTCTATGTTTAGAAGCGAAATAGGACGCCAGTTTTCGAGGTTTTCCGGATCGTCTTTTTTGTAAATTAAAGATAAAACACTGTGCTTTTGGGAAATAGAGGTGCTTTTTTTGTCATACCCACAATTTAGAGACCTAACGAGTATGCTTCCTAACTTTGACCAAAATTTCAGATAAAATTCTACCGTTAATCCATCGCTACCCGGTGATTTATTAAGCTTCATTTCTATAAGTGAAGAATAACACTCATTAACAGATAGGTAACCCTCACATAGACGTGAGGACTGCTCATTCAAAACAGAGATTTCAATGTTTTCAAGATATTCATCAACGTCATTTACTGCAGCATTCCCAGATGTGTATAACTGTCTATAGAAATCGGCCTCAGCTTTTAGAATTTCATATTTATCTGTTAAGAGTTTACCATTTATTTTTAACGAATGTATAGATTTCCTAGACTGTCTTGATTTCTCCAATCCAAAGAAATACTTAGTGCATTTTTCTCCCTCGTCAATTAATTGAACCCTAGATCTTATCATCGCCCCTCTAGCTTTAAGCGAATATATATTTTCTATTTCCTTTTCTAAAAACGATATTCTTTCACTTATTTCTATTTTCGTATCTTCATGGTCGTCCTTTTGTAAAGCATTTAACTCTTTTTCTAATTTGCCTAAATAACTCTTTCTAGCCTTGGCATTCTGTTTTGAGTAAGTAATTACAAATCCCTTTATCTCGAGTTTAAACATCTCCCACATTGTCTGAGGGTCTGTATATATCGACTGCAGATTTATTTTACATGTGTCTATAAAAGTGTTCATTTTCTTAATAAATAGATCATCGTCTAGCAAGGAGTTGTTAAATTTCCACGTCCCTGGACCTCTATTTGTTTTAAAACATATCTTGAGCGATATACCCATATGGTCTGTATATTCTATCAATGCAGGTCTGATATCGCAGGAATGTATTAATGGTATGATATCTTCGTTTATAAGCCCAAGTTAAAAAATCATTTACACGAAGGAAGTGAACTATAGTGGGTCTGCCAGACCCTTTTCATAAAGCAAATGACCCATAGTGTAAAGATCCCAGCTCATGTGCAGTCAGGTTCCACTTTCCACTTGAAAGACATGTGTCTGCCCTCTTGATCTTAGCGACACAGGTAAGATGAAACAAAATGTCGACTTGTCATATTAGTGATGTTGTGTGAGTATACAGATTCCAGGTAAAAGAAAAAAATGTTTTTCGACAAGTTAATAATTAAGAGGATGATAAAGGATTGCGGATAATTGGTGTATAACGAATCACACGGAATCGAAACTCCCTTCAAAGCGCTAATAATTTTTACCAGTGACGATTCATCTTATTTTCTAAATGTTATTATCAAAATGTACCACTCATTAGTAAATATAATTGCAATCTACGGACGTTAGTGCAACAAGGCATTTCTTACCCAGAATATTATGGTGATGTTATCTACACACTTAGGAAAATTCGGGGTCATATCGATTTTCATGATTTGTTTATAAAACGCATTAAAACCTTTAAGAAGAAAGGTTATGACCCCATTAAATTGCAACGCACTACATGTTTGGTTATTGACCCTTTTACAGTCGGTAGCTACGCTTCCCTCTTTGCTTGTGCGATGACGGGCCGAGGGTAGTACTCTATCATGGTATACTCTTAAACTCAGAAACGGGATGAGCTTACCAGACTCATGTATTACTTTTTCCCTGTCGTGCCCTTAACGGCTTCTCTGCAGGTGTTCTGACATCAGCAAAGTCATTGAGTACATAGTTGGCGGATATTTCACAGTTGTAATGCTATGTTTTACATATTGTCATGTGTTTACCGTCTTCTATGTTGTGGGAAAGTCCGGCGGGGATATCTTTATTTACACTATTTATAAAGCTAGGGTGACTTTGGGATAATGTGAGGTAAGGACGTCCGTAAACCGGTTTAAACCCCCAGTGGGGTTTCTGCTACTGACCGTGCCAAGGCGGTACTCTCTTTGTCACCCTTACTTTTGTTTATCTTGTGTCTTTGTACTTGTGCTTTTGTTCATGTTTGGAATGTTTGTCTCCGGTACATGTGTGTTTGTTAATGTTTTCTGTGTTCATTTCGTGTATTTTAATGTGTTAGGGTGTGTAGTCATGTGGGGGTGCGTGCGTGTGCGTGTGCGCGTGCGTGTGCGCGAGCGTGTGTGCGTGTGCGTGTGTGTGTGTGTGTCACTTATTTTCTATCCATGTTTTGGGAATGGTTGCGTCTTGTGTGTGGCTTTTTCCTGCTTGACTCACTTCGGACTGTATTAGGTGGTTGCACTTTTGCTCTTATTGCAATACAAGGAAACACTCTAACACTAAAGGATACATGGTCATTCGCTCACATGGCGGAAACCTACAAGTGCGATAGGTTATAAAAGATCCTCCTCCTGCTTGAATAAATATTATCTGCTCAACCTCTGAATCGATGAATTTTCACCGACCTGCAAGCCTATCTAACCTCTGAGAATCTGCTGGAGAGCAAACGTACCTGGATTCTGACGGGACGGATGGATCAAAGCTGTTTGCAAATGAGAGTCGAGACGCACACTTACCATATTAAGAAGAGTTATGACATGCACAATACAGCTGACGGATTGTACAATTCAGCTTACGAATTCAAACATGATGTTTAGTATTTTCTAGTTTTTATCAGAGTTTTTTGTACACCATTCTAATGCTCAGTTCGGTTGATTCCTCTTTGAAGTGGAGTCTTTCAGAATTCTGATACTCTCTGCGCTTGGTGATCAATTATAATTGTATAAAACCGTCTAGTTATTGTAAAACAGTCTGATGCTTAGTTAAGTCAATTCCTCTTTGATGTTGAGACCTAATTTGCGATAGGTCGGCGGTTCTACCTGGGTGTTCTTATGCACGAACCAATGCAATTTGTTCCGTGCAAGGCAAAACCTCTGGGGTCTCCCACACACACACACACACCTGTACACACATGCCTGTAGTTAGCGGGATGTCGTGATATGACTGAAATACTAGTAAAACCCTGATATAAAATATTAAAAAAGAAGAGAAAGGTATTCTCAGAGCCTATGACTGGTATTCTCAGAGCTTCAGACTGGTATTCTCAGGGCTTCAGACTGGTATTCTCACAGCTTCAGACTGGTAATCTCATAGCTTCAGAATGGTATTCTCAGAGTTTCAGACTGGTATTCTCAGAGCTTCAGGCTGGTTTTCTCAGAGTTTCAAACTGGTATAACAGAGTTTCAAACTGGTATAACAGAGCTTCAGACTGGTATTCTGAGAGCTTCAGACTTGTATTTTCAGAGCTTCAGACTGGTATTCTCACAGCTTCAGACTGGTATTCTCACAGCTTCAGACTGGTATTCCCAGGGCTTCACAATCAATTATCATTTTGTAAAAACTGTCCAGTTAGTCAGACAGTTTATGTTTCCAGGAGAAATTGTTTCCAGACTGGGACATCTGTAACGTAGCAAACCGAGTAACGACAATTTCGTATAAAGATAGGTTTCATTAGAGAACTGTATATAGTAATATTCAACATACTCGGAAGGTTCCTTATCATCTACAGTACTGTGACATACAAACACTGTTTATTGACTTCCCGATTATTATACAGTAAAACTTCGATTATCCGAACACTAAAATACGTATTATTATCGCTCTTTAAGACAGGTGGCAGCTTAATGCATGGTGAAAGTCATGCAGAAAGCTCCTCTAGGAGCTTTCTGTATGAATTTCACCATGCATTAAGCAGCCACCTGCCTAAAAGGGACTAAATTCTTCTATACCGAAAATTCGAATAATCGAGGTTTTACTGTATTTGATTAACACAAATTTCAAAGTGGAGGTTTCTTCAATGTCTTTACAAAATACACAATCAAAATGACAAGTAGTTAGGATCCTTGTGAGACACTGAGATACTGGTCAGACTTTGAGCATACATCCTGTTGTTAAAGTACCAAAGTTGGTGAAAATATATAAGTGCAATTATTTTATTCCATTTCAACCAACATGGCCGAAATGGCCGATGTTGACCTCTGAATGAAACATCTGAAAAACAGAAGTGTTTTGGAAATAGAAGGAAAATGCGACAGGTAAGATTCCATAAGATCCGGGAAATTGGATGGCGACAGTACTGGTGAAATCATTTGAAGAATCCAGAACTAAACAGCAGTATATAATTTGACAGCTCAACGATTGTGAACAGTGTAAACAACATGGGATTTCTACATGTTCAAAAGCTTCCAGGATGACATTACCTTTGGGTGGAAATGAGGAGGATGGATAACTTAAGCAGTCGGGATCTGTATCAGGTGGAGTTGTCAGAGTAGTAGAACTTAGCCTTTACTGCTACACACTGGGTTGTCAGAATAGTAGAACTTAGCCTTTACCGCTACACACTGGGTTGTCAGAGTAGTAGAAGTTAGCTTTTTACTGCTGCACACTGAGTTGTCAGGGTAGTAGAAGTTAGCTTTTTACTGCTGCACACTGAGTTGTCAGAATAGTAGAACTTAGCCTTTACCGCTACACACTGGGTTGTCTGAGTAGTAGAAGTTAGCTTTTTACTGCTGCACACTGGGTTGTCAGAGTAGTAGAAGTTAGCTTTTTACTGTTGCACACTGAGTTGTCAGGGTAGTAGAACTTAGCCTTTACTGCTACACACTGAGTTGTCAGAATAGTAGAACTTAGCCTTTACCGCTACACACTGGGTTGTCAGAGTAGTAGAAGTTAGCTTTTTACTGCTGCACACTGAGTTGTCAGGGTAGTAGAAGTTAGCTTTTTACTGCTGCATACTGAGTTGTCAGAGTAGTAGAACTTAGCCTTTACCCCTACACACTGGGTTGTCAGAGTAGTAGAACTTAGCCTTTACTGCTACACACTGGGTTGGCAGAGTAGAACTTAGCCGTTACTGCTACACACTGAGTTGGCATAATAGTATAACTAAGCCTTTACCGCTACGCACTGGGTTGTCAGAGTAGTAGAACTTAGCCTTTACTGCTACACACTGGGTTGGCAGAGTAGAACCTAGCCTTTACTGCTACACACTGAGTTGGCAGAATAGTATAACTAAGCCTTTACTGCTACACACGGATTTGGCAGAGTAGTAGAACTTAGCCTTTACTGCTGCTCACTGGGTTGTCATGGTAGAACTTAGCCTTTACTACTACACACTGAGTTGTCAGAGTAGTAGAACTTAGCCTTTACTGCTACACACTGAGTTGTCAGAGTAGTAGAACTTAGCCTTTACTGCTACACATTGAGTTGTCAGAGTAGTAGAACTTAGCCTTTACTGCTACACACTGAGTTGTCAGAGTAGTAGAACTTAGCCTTTACTGCTGCACACTGAGTTGTCAGGGTAGAACTTAGCCTTTACTGCTACACACTGAGTTGTCAGAATAGTAGAACTTATTTATTTTTTTTTATTTTTTTATTTTTTTTTTTTTTAAATGCTTTTATTCTCCCCGTCATAGGTATGTGAGGGTCGGGGAGTACCATCCCTCATCATACCGTACAAAGTATAATGTTAGGTTAGTAGCATTGTGTCATAAATGGTAAGTATAATAGTTACATAAATTAACAAAAATCTAACAATGCCATTTGAGAAAACAGAATAATTGATATTTATACAACCACATTTTTGAAGGGGAGTTTTATGCATTTGATAATAAAAAAAGAAAAAAGAAAAAGCCTAAATCCTAAAAATGCTTGATGGGGTTCTCTCATTTCAATAATTTTTCGATTTCAAGTTTTCTTTTTCATATTAAAATGTCTATATCTATACAGGAAATTTTGAAAATTGCCAAAGCCATTTTACTTTTTAGCTATTGTAATTATGTGGAGAAATTTATTCCATTAAAAGATAATAATATTTCGACCATGTTTGATCAAACTGTTCAAGATAATTATCCCTTGTGGCTATGTATTTCAGAGCTGTATATTTTGCTATTATTTTGTTTTTTAACGATAGTATTGAGAATTTTCCTTCCCTTTTTTTGGTCAAGTATATATAGTACTTTGTTTCTAGTAGAATAGTCATGTCAGCCATTGAATAGGAATTGCTTAAATTGAATAGGTATTTCTTCTCATTTATACAATTGATATACTCTGCTAATTTCAACCACTGCTGGACTTTTGTTAAAAATAATTCTGTTTCTGGACATGACCAAAGCATATGTTGAATTGTTTCTACTTCACCACAAACTCTGCAATTAGGATTGTCTGAGATTTTGATATTAAAAAGGTATTTCTGTGTTGGAAGAATTCTATGGTTTATTCGATACTGAAACCACCGTATTTCTGTACTGAAGTTGTATTTAATATGGCATTGTAAATTTCTTTCCAATCATTATCTTCTATCTGAAACAATTGGTTCCATCTTGTCACTGCAGTAGGTTTTTCATTATTTTTATTCAGTATGTTATATAAATGAGCTGAACCTTTTGATTGTTTCAGTAGTATTAATACATTTAATGGGAGTGATGGATTCTGCATTTTCTGCAGTGTTACTGTAAAGCTTAACTTATTTAAAAATATTTTTATAACATTTATAAGACCATAAAATTTTACAAAGTCAATATGAATATCATATATTTCACAAAACGATTGATAATTGTAGAAGTTTCCTTCAGCGGTGATAAGATCATTTATTTGTGAAATCCCTTTTATAAAAAATGGTTTGTAAAACACACACATTCCACCTATTTGAATATCTTTGTTATAGAATAATGGTGATGCCATTAATTCCGCTACGTTTACAGGAGTGTATGATGTTTGTATTTTATGGAATGCTTTTATGACATCTTGCCAAAACGGATTCGATATTTCTTTAGATACTCAGATCCTAGAGAAAATATTTTACTATAGTCAATACTGCATTCTAAAATTTTGTTCCATTTACCATAACTTGTTATTAATCTTCTCAACCAAGTTGATTTTAAACCTTCAATAAAACAAATTAAGTTTATCATTTTAAGACCCCCTTCAAAATATTGTTTAACTAACACTGCTTTTTTTACCTTTGCACTCCCTTGCCATATAAAGCCAAAGAACATTAAATTTATTTCCTTTAAGACTTCTTCAGGAGGATTTGGTAGTGTCATAATGAGGTGATTAAGTAGGGGAAGAAGTAGTGTTTTAATTACAGTGATTTTCCCCATAGGTGTCAAATACCTACGATTCCAATTTAATATCAAAGCTTTTAGTTTTTGTATTTTTTCAGTATAGTTGAGCATAACCATGTTTGAAAGATCCACATCAAAAATAATCCCTAACAATTTAAATCTATTTACTCCCCATGAAAGTTTCCACTTTGTTTTAATTGAGTCAGTACTGTACTTTTTGCATCCTATCCATATTACATGTGTTTTTTCAAAGTTGACTTTTAAACCAGAATATTTTGAGAATCTGTGCAATTCATTTAATGTTTCATTTAGAGATAAACTAGATCCATCTAATATAGCAGATAGATCATCTGCATATTGGGATAACTTGTATTCTGTTCCATTGATTGTAATACCTTTAATACTTGTGTTATTTCTTAATCTTATAGCTAATATTTCTGCACATAATAAAAATATATATGCTGATATTGGATCCCCTTGCCTGCAGCCTCGACTTATTGTGAAGAAATTTGATAAATGACCACCCTGGTTAACTGATAGCCTAGCATTCTTATACAATATAGTAAACCATTTAATGAAAGAGTCACCAAAGTTAAAAAATCTTAATACATTCTGTATAAAATTCCAGGATATAGAATCGAAAGCCTTTTCAAAGTCAACTAGTAAATTTAATCCAGGTATATTATGTTCTTCTGTATATTGCATAATATCATAAATCTGCCTTGTATTTTGACCCAAGAATCTCCCTGCCATAAATCCTGTTTGATCTTCATGAATTAGTTTATCTAAAACTTGTTTAAGTCTGTTGGCAATTGCGCCTGACGCTATCTTGTATATACAGTTCAGCAATGATATAGGTCTATAATTTTTTAAGAATTGTCGTGGTTTATTTTCTTTTGGTATGCAAGTAATAATTCCCTCTTTTTGTGTAACAGATAATTCGCCCGTCCTATACCCATAGTTTAAAGATCTTAAAACAAATTGTCCTATATTTTTCCAAAATACTTTAAAAAATTCAGGGGTAAATCCATCTGACCCAGGACTACGGTTATTTGACATACCTCTTAGCGACTTTGTTATTTCTTCATATGAGAGAAATCCATCTAGGGAAAAAGATTCCTTGTTACTAAGTTTATGGAAAGTGCAGTTTTTAAGTTCTGTATCTAAGTCTAAGTATGTATCCTCAGAGAAATCTTTACTGTAAAGTTTTTCATAATAGGACTTTGCTTCCTCTAATATTTCATGCTGATTTGATATTACAGTTCCATCTTCCTTTTCAACTCTAGGAATTATTTTACTAGCACAGTTATGAGATTCAAGTTTGCAGAAATATGAAGTCGGTTTTTCATCATCTTCAATTATTTTAACTCTTGATCTTACAATATGACCCTTCATTTTCTCCTTCCTAATTTCTAATAGTAGTTTTTTAAGTTCATCTAATTCTCCTGTTTTGTCTGATGTAAGGTTATTTTCAATGTTTTCAATTTTTTTAACAGTTTCCTTTTCTAAAGCGTTCCTCTGTTTTATTTTGTAGCTAGAGTATGATATAATTTCCCCCCTTAATTCCATTAGTAATGTTTCTAGAAACAATTGATCATTTATTGTAAACTGGATTTGGTCATTTGGTATGTTTTTTAGGTTTTCCATGTTATAAACAGGAACTGCATATTGTTGTTTTATATACTCAATTTTATCATTTATGGCCTTTACATATTTTATATCTTTAAGAAGTGAATTGTTGTGCTTCCATAATGGTTTTCCTTTCTGAAATGGGTTAAAAATGAGATTTAAAGTGATCATGGAATGATCTGACCTATAACTACTTTCAATATTGCATTTATCAACAGAATTTAGTAAATTTTCAGAAATTAAAAAAAAGTCTAGGCGTGCTTGTTTTAAAGGGTGTTTTTTTCTCCATGTAAATCTCTTGAGTTGAGGGTACTTCTCTCTAAATGGGTCTATCAAATTAAACATTTCTTTGATTTCTAAAACTTTTAATCGAGCATTCTTATTATTGATATGTTTGTAATTATAATAATCTAGTTTAGGCTCTAGAATAGTAGAACTTAGCCTTTACTGCTGCTCACTGAGTTGTCAGAGTAGTAGAATTTAGCCTTTACTGCTACACACTGAGTTGTCAGAGTAGTAGAACTTAGCCTTTACTGCTACACACTGAGTTGTCAGAGTAGTAGAACTTAGCCTTTACTGCTACACACTGAGTTGTCAGAGTAGTAGAACTTAGCCTTTACTGCTGCACACTGAGTTGTCAGGGTAGAACTTAGCCTTTACTGCTACACGCTGAGTTGGTAGAGTAGTAGAACTTAGCATTTACTGCTGCACACTGCGTTGTTAGGGTAGAATTTAGCCTTTGCTGCTGCTCACTGAGTTGTCAGAGTAGAACTTAGCCTTTACTGCTGCTCACTGAGTTGGCAGAGTAGTAGAACTTAGCCTTTACTGCTACACACTGAGTTGGCAGAGTAGTAGAACTTAGCCTTTACTGCTACACACTGAGTTGTCAGAGTAGTAGAACTTAGCCTTTACTGCTGCACACTGCGTTGTTAGGGTAGAATTTAGCCTTTGCTGCTGCTCACTGAGTTGTCAGGGGAAAACTTAGCCTTTACTGCTGCTCACTGAGTTGGCAGAGTAGTAGAACTTAGCCTTTACCGCTACACACTGAGTTGTCAGAGTAGTAGAACTTAGCCTTTACTGCTACACACTGAGTTGTCAGAGTAGTAGAACTTAGCCTTTACTGCTACACACTGAGTTGGCAGAGTAGTAGAACTTAGCCTTTACTGCTACACACTGAGTTAGCAGAATAGTATAACTAAGCCTTTACTGCTACACACTGAGTTGGCAGAGTAGTAGAACTTAGCCTTTACTGCTACACACTGAGTTGTCAGAGTAGTAGAACTTAGCATTTACTGCTGCACACTGCGTTGTTAGGGTAGAATTTAGCCTTTGCTGCTGCTCACTGAGTTGTCAGGGTAGAACTTAGCCTTTACTGCTGCTCACTGAGTTGTCAGAGTAGTAGAACATAGCATTTACTGCTGCACACTGCGTTGTTAGGGTAGAATTTAGCCTTTGCTGCTGCTCACTCAGTTGTCAGGGTAGAACGTAGCCTTTACTGCTGCTCACTGAGTTGGCAGAGTAGTAGAACTTAGCCTTTACTGCTACACACTGAGTTGGCAGAATAGTAGAAGTTGGCCGTTACTGCTACACACTGAGTTGTCAGAGCAGTAGAACTTAGCCTTTACTGCTACACACTGAGTTGGCAGAGTAGTAGAACTTAGCCTTTACTGCTGCTCACTGAGTTGTCAGAGTAGTAGAACTTAGCATTTACTGCTGCACACTGCGTTGTTAGGGTAGAATTTAGCCTTTGCTGCTGCTCACTGAGTTGTCAGGGGAAAACTTAGCCTTTACTTCTGCTCACTGAGTTGGCAGAGTAGTAGAACTTAGCCTTTACCGCTACACACTGAGTTGTCAGAGTAGTAGAACTTAGCCTTTACTGCTGCTCACTGAGTTGTCAGAGTAGTAGAACTTAGCATTTACTGCTGCACACTGCGTTGTTAGGGTAGAATTTAGCCTTTGCTGCTGCTCACTGAGTTGTCAGGGGAAAACTTAGCCTTTACTGCTGCTCACTGAGTTGGCAGAGTAGTAGAACTTAGCCTTTACCGCTACACACTGAGTTGTCAGAGTAGTAGAACTTAGCCTTTACTGCTACACACTGAGTTGTCAGAGTAGTAGAACTTAGCCTTTACTGCTACACACTGAGTTGGCAGAGTAGTAGAACTTAGCCTTTACTGCTACACACTGAGTTAGCAGAATAGTATAACTAAGCCTTTACTGCTACACACTGAGTTGGCAGAGTAGTAGAACTTAGCCTTTACTGCTACACACTGAGTTGTCAGAGTAGTAGAACTTAGCATTTACTGCTGCACACTGCGTTGTTAGGGTAGAATTTAGCCTTTGCTGCTGCTCACTGAGTTGTCAGGGTAGAACTTAGCCTTTACTGCTGCTCACTGAGTTGTCAGAGTAGTAGAACTTAGCATTTACTGCTGCACACTGCGTTGTTAGGGTAGAATTTAGCCTTTGCTGCTGCTCACTCAGTTGTCAGGGTAGAACGTAGCCTTTACTGCTGCTCACTGAGTTGGCAGAGCAGTAGAACTTAGCCTTTACTGCTACACACTGAGTTGGCAGAATAGTAGAAGTTGGCCGTTACTGCTACACACTGAGTTGTCAGAGCAGTAGAACTTAGCCTTTACTGCTACACACTGAGTTGGCAGAGTAGTAGAACTTAGCCTTTACTGCTGCTCACTGAGTTGTCAGAGTAGTAGAACTTAGCATTTACTGCTGCACACTGCGTTGTTAGGGTAGAATTTAGCCTTTGCTGCTGCTCACTGAGTTGTCAGGGTAGAACTTAGCCTTTACTGCTGCTCACTGAGTTGGCAGAGTAGTAGAACTTAGCCTTTACTGCTACACACTGAGTTGGCAGAATAGTAGAAGTTAGCCTTTACTGCTACACACTGAGTTGTCAGAGTAGTAGAACTTAGCCTTTACTGCTACACACTGAGTTGGCAGAGTAGTAGAACTTAGCCTTTACTGCTGCACACTGCGTTGTTAGGGTAGAACTTAGCCTTTACTGCTACTCACTGGGTTGTCAGAGTAGTAGAACTTAGCCTTTACTGCTGCTCACTGAGTTGTCAGAGTAGTAGAATTTAGCCTTTACTGCTACACACTGAGTTGGCAGGGTAGAACTTAGCCTTTACTGCTGCTCACTGAGTTGTCAGAGTAGTAGAATTTAGCCTTTACTGCTGCTCACTGAGTTGTCAGAGTAGTAGAATTTAGCCTTTGCTGCTGCTCACTGAGTTGTCAGGGTAGAACTTAGCCTTTACTGCTGCTCACTGAGTTGGCAGAGTAGTAGAACTTAGCCTTTACTGCTACACACTGGGTTGGCAGAATAGTAGAACTTAGCCTTTACTGCTGCTCACTGGGTTGGCAGAGTAGTAGAACTTAGCCCTTTACTGATGCTCACTGGGTTGGCAGAGTAGTAGAACTTAGCCTTTACTGCTGCTCACTGGGTTGGCAGAGTAGTAGAACTTAGCCCTTTACTGATGCACACTGGGTTGTCAGAGTAGTAGCGAGTGTCGTATATAAGGACTTACGACAATGTTTGTCCTACGGTCTGTATTTAACCCATTACCTCATAGGCTACTTTTAGATACAACCTATTTGAATAAATCTACTGAAATGACCATAAACTAGAGAAAATGAATATTTTAGAATGTTTTAGTTTGAATCCATTGTGATAAATAGAACATTTGCTTCTGTAAGTCGTCAGTGTGAAGGAATTGGTTAAACGGGTCCCGGGTTGTTTTAAAACAGTACCCTTATATACCTGCTTCCAGTTAAGTAAGAAAACTATACTAAGCTACATTAAACTGGATAAGGAGACTGCCTACAGAAAATGTGTAAGGTAATTAGCAATTGATAAAGCATGCAATTACAAGTGTTATATATTTGTAGTATATATATTACATAACAACATAAGAGATCCATTTTAAAGCAATAAACATGTATTGGCTATTACAACTTTTTGTTTGATTCCGTGTATCCACTCCTTGTCATTTCTCATCATCTGGTAGTATCTGTGGCCAAGCTATCAAGAGTCGGCATTCAAACACTGACCTATAGATAAATTCATTTCTTGTTGATATTATACATATTGCACCTCATAAATACGACTTTATACGGCTTTACAAACATAGGGGACCCATATCAGACGGTTCCTTTAGGATGTGGGTCTTCTCTGTTTGCTGATGATGTACATGTAATATAGATTTGATTCTACAGGTTCTGCCATAGACAAACAATTTTGTGTTCATGCCCAAGGTCATAAAAGATGTACTAATTAAAATAGTCATGATGTCATTATTTATTGAATGAATATTGATGGATTAAAGGGTTAAATACTGTGTGTGCCAGTGAAATAATTATATTCATAGACTGATTGTTTGTATGTGTATATTTGCACTTCCTCGTTCTAACATAACGCGTTTTAACAGAACTAATTCCAGTTGTTGTTTTTTATTGTCTATAAACGGGATATTAAGTGACGATGATATAGTACTTTTACACATTTGCCTTATCGATCAAATTATACTTTGTCTCTAAATAACATCTCTTGGCGAAGATAATTACAGTTTGCTGATACTCAAAAACAAAAGCCTATCTCAAATAACAGATTTATCATCGAAAAATGGCTTACCTCTGTGTCTGATATACGGAGGAATTCAAGATGTATCTTTCAGTTATTTTGCTCAGTGAAAATGTCATTAATTTGTGTTAACACTCGATTCGAACAAATAAATTCGGTTCAATATTACTGCTGGTGAGAACGGTATAGACAGAATGATTAACAGACATCAGCATGTTCAACAGCAAAAACAACCTTCACCTCAGCAACAAGTGGATACCAGCAACAGGAACTTTCGTTCGAGTCGATTAATTCCGCTAGAACTTGTTTGTAGAATTGCCCCTGCAGTGACACTTGTCTTATAAAATAGATACAGAAAAACACGATTCTTATTATTTTAGTAATGAAGTATTTATAATTCTTTGTAGGTAGGGTGAAAGTCATACAGAAAACTCTCTTCATGCCTTTCACCCTGTATTAAGCTGTCATCTGTGTTTAAGATCAATACTGGTACATTTTTGAGTGTCCACAGTATCGAATGTTTACTGTTTTACTTATTTACAGGAGTATTATAACTCAGTGACCAGTCATAGCCATAACCTCCTGTTATTGAATGTCTGGCGCCATAGTACCATTACTATTATTAGATAGGCACTCTGACATTTCTGTTTCACATGTACCATCAACAGAAACTCACTCAAATACCATTATAAAGGTGTTTTTATGGCCCGATCTTGGTTCACGTCTACAAAACACCCTAACGATACACAAGACGCACTATATCCGGTGGGTACCATCCCCAGTAGATAGTTGGTGCATATCTATAATCACATTGCTGCTATTCTTAGACACAGTTTGAATGTGGGACACGCATGTACTGTGATTTGCAAACAGTGTAGACTCACCTAGAGGAACCCTCTGATCAGGGTCAACACTGTTTGTCACAATCGTCTAGTAAGTTTAAGGTTTCCATACTGAATATATTCTATATTTAAACACTGATGGGCTATTCCACTCAGAAAATTAAGCGATGAAAGGAGTAAAGAAATGTCTCGATTACCAGTTATCTAGAAGGTTCATATTTCCAGAATATTCGTTTAAAGTCACGTGAAGCCATTTGCACTGTAAATGGACTGGTATACACTAACTGTAACCCTTTACTCAACATAGTTTCTGTGATGTTGGGGTGAAATCAATAGATAAATTGATATTTCCTTACTTGTTATCGTTTATATAAAACCCTGAACTCTTCTGCTAACCACCATATACGGCAGAATCTGTTTTAAGCGGACAACAAAAATTGGTCTACTTATTGGTCTGTAAGGCAGGTGGTAGCTTAAGGCAGGTCAATATATAGCAGCGTTTCGCATTACTTCGCAATACCCTGTATTAAGCAACAATTTGCTTTTTAAGACTCATATGTTCAATAAATGGATGGCCGCTTTAGGCGGTGTGTACTGTACAGTAACATCGAACATCAAACAAAGTTTATAGTGTCGGATACCAGCGAACTGGAACATATCAGGTGCTGTGAATAAGCAAATAAAACGCATTACAGTAGTACATATAAATTTAGTAATTAAATTGATAACAATTCTAGAAACAATGACACTGTCCTGTCTGTGTTTTTTTTCATGTTCCTCTTATGTCAGCAACTTTCATTTTCAAACGCTGCTGCTGTATAGTTACGTGACCAAAGTTTGACTTCTTGAAACCGATATCAGCAGCAATCGTTGAAAATCGCAGGAAGGACGGTAAAACCACGTTTTCATGTAAGATCGCAGTAAGAAAGTTCTTTTCATTGAATATATTGCTGATATTAACGCCAAAGTGTATTGCGTTAGACGTATAAGTAATCGTTTCAAGTCTGTCAGTGGGTCGCACTCAGGGCCGAGGTCGTGTCCGACTTACGGATTTGAGCCATTTTGCTCATGTTTCTGGTGCCGTGTTAAGTTTGTTCCTACTTTGACCGGGAAAATATTTGCATATTCGAATAAAAATGTCTTTGCTTACGGAATAACTTTTTACCCGATCAAATTCGGTGCATTTCTTCCAGTAAGAAGGGTTTAAAGTAGAGGAGTGGGTAATTTGGACCTTCTGAAGTCGGATCCCTTCTTTCTATATATACATATACTGACTCAAACGAGTCTTGTCCCTGTGTGTGGAACAGGCAAGGAACAGCTTTGTGAAGGATGAGTATACATGTATATGTGTGAGCGTGCATTTCATTTGTGAATGATTAGTATACTTGTATATGTGTGAGAGTGCATTTCATTTGTGAATGATGAGTATACATGTATATGTGTGAGCGTGCATTTCATTTGTGCTTCTTGTGTTGTGTGTCATTTCCTAATAGTATGCCTGAGTTGTTCTATTCTTATCACTAAAGCCAATGACCCAGAAGTCCTTTGATCTCGGTCTACACTAATTTGCAACACAGTTTTATCTGGGTCTACATTATTTGCAACACAGTTTAGATAAAAAAGAAAGAATGTAAAGAAATACAAACCATATCCATTATCAGTGTATGGATACTGTTACCAATTTCTGTAACATTGATATTAATAGCATTCCGAAATAGGCTGATACAGTATTTCTGTGGTAGTAAGTTACACACCAGTGACGGAAAATATTCATGAATTGGTTGCATGTTTATGGTTACATTTGTTATCCCAAAGGCAGAGGGATATTATTTTTGGTTTGTCCGTCCACCTGCCCTTCCGTCCGTCCGTCCGCGCTAACAATTCCTTTTATGTGACTAGATAATTTCATGAGAACAAAAGATCTTTTGTTCTCATCGGTTTTATGTTTTATGTTCAGTTTGTGTGGCTATTTTGAACAAAAGACGTCTTTCCGTCCGTCCTTCCGTCCGTCCGGTTTCCGCCCGATGTCATATCTCTGTAACGGATTGACAGAATTTGAATTCTAACTCAACATGAATATTTGTTATCACTGGGACATCGTTCCCATGTATTAATTTTCCAGATCGCTTGCGGCATTTAGGAGTTATTGCCCTTTTATACGCAAAAATCACATATATTTTCCGTCCGATGCCATATCTCTGGAACAGACAGACAGAATGTAACGAAACCAGACATGAATAGTTGTTATCACTGGGGCATCGTTCCTATGTATTACTTTTCCAGATCGCATGTGGCATTAAGGAGTTATTGCCCTTTGATATGCAAAAATCACATATTTTTTCCGTCTGATGTCATATCTCTGTAACGGATTGACAAAATTCAGTGAAACTCGACATGAATATTTGTTATCCCTGGGGCATCGTTCCCATGTATTATTTTTCCAGATCGCTTGCGGCATTTAGGAGTTATTGCCCTTTTATATGCAAAAATGACATTTTTCCCGTCCAATTCTATATATCTCTGTAACGGATTGACATACTTCAATGAAACTCAACATGAATAGTTGTTATCGCCATGACATCGTTCCCATGCATTACTTTTTTAGACGGCGTGTGGCTTTTAGGAGTTATACCCCTTTGATACACAAAACACATATATTTATTGCCCTTATCCCCTGCTGAAAGCAGACGGATACGGTATTGCATTGAATATTGTTTTGCATTAAGTACTTGAATATGCTTTATACATCTTTTTTCATATTCAAGCAGTGTCAATATGAAATATGCCTTATGATTCAAACGGTTCAGAAGCAGATCAGAAAACATGTCACCAATGCAACACCCAATCTGATATGACATTGTATTGATTCACCATATCAGAATAAACTGTATAGTATATACAAACTACAACTAATGCAAACCGTAGTAGACTTGATCAGATGCCACAACGGAGACGCGGCAGCCAGTCTATGTCTACACTTTTTGTAATACAATGAGGCACATTTCCCCTTGCTGTGGCTCATTCAGTATCAAAACGTGTACACTACTATTACAAATTGCCATAGGAAGCAGTAATTTGGCCCAATATTCATAAAGTTGGTCCAAATATCTATTTACGGTATTGGTATGCATCAAAGGCAAGTAAAACCTTGTGAAGAGATACAGGGCTATCACGGCCCACATGTTTTAAATTGAAAATTGATTATCTAAAGACCCCCCCCCCCCGCCCATTGTTTGCCGTTTTACTAGGAAGAACCTTTGGCAGGGGATATCAATTCTATGAATTTGCTTGTTCTTCCTAACATAACGCGTTAAGAAGATATAGGTATATTTAAATTGGATGCTGGGGTTATATTATAACTGTATTATTTATCACTTTTCTATATATTCCTCGTCTATCAAATTGCACTTTGCTTGTCTTGTTAATAACATCTCTTATTGAATGCCTGTCTCAAATAAGAGATATATCATCGTAATACGGCTGACCTTTATGGCTGATTTACTGCAGACATAAATTTCTCTCACTCATGTTTTGTTAAGCGAAAATGTCAACAATGTTGTTATGAAACATTCGATTCAATCAAAATTATGTCGATTCGATGTTACCGCTGCTGCGAATGATAGTGACATATGAATTAATGTTCTAAACTTAACACGTACACCAACAAGAACAACGGCAACACCACGTGGTACTTCAGCAACGTACTGGTCATAATCATAACCTAGTATTAATCATTAAAAGTCTGACGCTATGGTCCTGTTATCGCCACAGTGACGTATATGTGTCGAACCGTCATTAAACCCAGCTGATTTACTCACTCACCCAAATATCATTGTGAAGTATTCTATGGCCCAAATCTACACAAATTCCCTACGATACACATGCACTGTTTCCAGTGAGCATCGATAGAGTTTCAATAGTTATAGCATATTGGGAGTCCAATAATCCAATTACTGGAATTTGAAGACAATGTGAAACAATTGTCTCGATTGCCAGTTATCCAGACGGTAAATGTTTCCAGAATATGATTTGTCAAGTCAAAAGGGACTGTTTGCACTATAACAGACTGGTATCCACTGATTACTGTTATATTTTATTGAGCACAGCCTGTCTGATGCTTGGACGCAAATATAAATTGATAATTCCTGATAGCTTATCGTTCATATTATATCATATACATCTACAAAATACCAGATGTTGCAGCATTGTATCTTTTACTCCATGAATATTAAGACATGTATTAATGCAATAAAACCTCTCTATAACGGTCACTAAATTGTGTTATTTAGGGCAAGTGACTGCTTACAGCAAGGTGAAAGTAAGAGGAGCGTTCTGGTTTACTTTCACCATGCTTTAAGCAGCCACCTGCCTTTAACACAAAATACTAGATGTAATTTAGTGGCCGTTATGGCGAGGTGTTACTGTACACGAATCCTTGACCTGTTGGCCATAGTAGATACTCTATAATCATATCTATATATTATTCCATAAGGAAAGAGAGCAGATCCTGATCAGACGGCTCCTACAGGAGCCTCTGGTCTGGATCTATTCTGTTCGCTAAGGCGTACAAAACGTAATTATGGAGTATAAATATTTAAGGCTTTCTGTCATATACAAGCTTTTCGGCACCCTTGCAAAGAGTAGACTAAGATAAGACGGCTCCTATAGGATCACACTCTGCTCTGTTTGCTTGTGGAATAGTACAGATCTAATTTTACAGTATCTGCCATTGTCAATAGCTTTGTGTCCTATGCCACTATATAAAATAGTCTTATTTGTATTCATGATGTCATTATTTCTTAATAAGTATATATAAGGGGAACGGTCAAACTCAACAAACAACGTAAATTTTCGGAAATCAGAGTTCCCATAAGGAATGTTAAAATATCAGGTGCTATGAATAAGCGATAAAAACGTTTGTATGTACTTTAAAACCTGTCTGTAGCGAACATAGACTGCATTAACATGATGGTCTATAAGAACATGTAGCTGCTTAATACAAGGCAAATGTAATGCAGGAAGCTTATCACCTGTCATAGAATATATTCAGAAAGTGTGAGATCCTTCGAAAGCAAAAGTAGCAATGTGAAAAGAAAAATATACAGTCTCGGTTTTATTGAGTTTGTTCATGAGTAGTAATTAAAAATGCAATACTACTCGCGCCCCTAGCACCGGCTTAAACAGTATAGGACTCAAGAATTAGATTTATATTGTGTGATCGTTGTAGACAGGTTTTACTTTACTATAGGAAATTGATAAATGTCACCCAAGTCTAGCAACACTATTGATAAATAACATCGCTACTTTAAAGGACAATGGAATTACATCCAATAAGATGAGCATATACAGCGAAAGCCTTATTAGCAATACTTGTAGAAAGAACGGAAATTAGTCCGGATTTGACGAAATTCAGTTATGACGCAAGGTTGTTGACCCTGTAACACTTGTTTGGTACATAGTAAGACATTGTTACGTTGAAGTTGTATTAGGTTTATATTTGTGCACATTTAGCGAATATTGATCGAATTTGTCCGACAATTTCCGTAAAGTTCGATGAATTTGTTCCTTAAAATGTCAACAGTGTTTACCAGTATTCAGATATAGTTAATATGGTAATATATAGCTGAATATAAATATATATGAAACTGGATTGTTAGCATTATTGTTATGATAGAAACATGTGCAAAACTTTTAATATAGATTGATTAATGCGAAAAATGGAAAGACTACAACTTGAAGTGATTGTTGTATGCACAAAATGTCGTCTTGACTTGCGAGTTTAGTTTTCTCTTCAATAGACACTAGATCAATCCTTAGTTATTCAATGTCATTAGGGTTCAAACGATTTGTAAGGGTAATGCCAATTCGCATCACCATTTCAAACATTTAGAAAAGTAGTACAATATACCGTGAGTTTCATTAACATTCAGCCTGCTATAGGCGGGTGGGTGAATACCTATGCAAACAATTTAGATCCAGATGAGGATCCAGACTGTTTGACATCCTGGTAGACAAATTGATTATAGCTTGACTTTTGAAAATGTAGTAGGCGAAAATATCTGTAAAACTAATTTGCTCAGCAGGTTAAAAGTTAAAGTTTTAAATCAGGCTAATACAGATAAATCACTCATAGTTTTCTGATTAAATGTTCTGTTTTAACCCTTTCGGTGCCAAGTTTCTAATTGTCGTCTACAATCCAATTTTGTTAAATCATTCTGTAAAACAAGGAAATAAGATCAATAAATGCAAATTTTAAAGGAATAATGCACGGATATAGAAATAGTGTTTGTGACAAAATGCGTAGTCCCTGATCTGGGACTGCACTATTTGTCGTGGTGCATTTTTGCAACATTGGTGGTGCAAGGGCTAACCCTGCAATGGGCGAAACATTTGTCGGTTTTGGTTAAGGTTGGGTATTTATAATATGGACAAATCTATTTAACACAGCTTTTGATCAGATTTATTAAAAATTGATTCTTTGAATACTTGTTAAACATTTACCCTTGACCTTCGAACCAAAATGGAAGTTTAACAATCCTACAATTGAAATTTGACAGGTTATATAGTACAGTAAAAATATAAATTAGTATCAGTACATAAAGCAACCACATGCATAAAAAGACCTAATTGCTTCATTATCAGGATTCCGGTTTAGATGGGTGATTTTGTCACTGACCGTTCCAAGGCGGTACTCTCATTGTCACCCTTGTTTTTATGTTTGTTTGGTGTTTTTGTGTCTTTGTACTTGTACGTTTGTTCATGTTTAGTCTTTTCATCTCGTGGATGTGCTTGTGTGCGTGTGTGTATGTATGTGTGTTTGTGTGTTCACACTTACATTTATGCTTGTCTGGTGTCTTTGTACTTGTGCGTTTTTTCATGTTTTGAATTCCATCTCGTGTGTATATCGTTGTGTATTACTTGCTCTATCGATTATTTTGGTGATTGTTGCGTCTTGTGTGTGTCTCTTCCCGCTTGAAGTTTACTACATTTTCATTTACTGTACATAGACTTATATTCCGGAAAATCAGTTTACGTTGAATACTGGTTTGATAATTAATAAAACGTTTTAATTAGATCTCTTATTCATAAAGTCCTATAAGTGTGATTGAGAAGTAGGGATGTTCTTTGGGTTGTCATAAAACTGATTATTTGTTTGGAAAATCAACCAGAGTATGTTTTTGCTGGGTTGAGGTAAGCCCGTCGATAACATTGTCGTTTCATACATGACATTGGTCCGACATTATAATTATAAAACTGCTGAATTAGAGTCTGAGGGCATTATCAGGTAAAAATCACAATCTGACCAAGCATATGCTTATGAATGATCTGAGACTCAATCAAAGTTTTATAACCTCGGGCCCCTGACTTAAAGTTGGAACTCGAAACTTGAAACTTGGAACTTTTGGTGATAGTCTTGTTCCTACTACAAACATCCGCCTTCCAAGTTCTTACTTCTTACTTCCAAGATAAGTTGCTATATGGTTATTGTGTATTGTTTACGGCCGAGTTCCAAGTTCCTACTTCTTATTTCCGACTTCCACTACGGACTGTTGAAGTTGGAAGTTGGAACATGGAACTTGGAAGTCGGAACATGGAACTTGGATGTCGGAACTTGGAAGTCGGAACATGAAACTTGGAAGTCGGAACATGGAACTTGGAACTTAGAAGTCGGAACATGGAACTTTGAAGTCGGAACATGGAAGTCTGAATATGAAACTTGGAACTTGGAACTCGAAACTTTGAACTCGTCGGAACTATTAAGTAGGAACTTAGAATATCACCACCGGACTTTCGCACGTGAGGATGTGTATGGTTTTTATTCACTTAATCAGCAGAAATGTTCGGATGTAAAGCATTAAATGTTTTAAACTGCCATTGAAACCAGCGTTACCATAGAAATATAAAACGATCAAAGAGTTTGCAATTTTCTGCTGAAAGTCAGACCTCAAACATGGAGCATGGGTAAATATGGCGAATAGGGGGATATGCTTTACATGTTTATAGCTAGTCTACCTTACCATCGTGTTCTCTCTAAAAGCAGAAATTAAAACTGCCTTCCACAGAAAATACTATCACCTCGTAATATTGACTGCAAATATTCCGCGAGGTGGCGTTATGCTTCCATGTAAAGAAATGTCTGCGATAACTATAAACAATCCCTCAGTCTGACTCGTGGGATTTCTGTGTATTCCAGATGATGTTTACATATGACAAGTTAAATACACACTGGCTTCATATAAGTTCGCGACACTGTCAGAAACTGATTCGTTCAGCACAAAAAAGGAATTGATTTCCTTGAGATTTACAGTGCTCCTTGTCAAACTCCTCATGTTGATAATATGCGCTGTCGTTCTCTATTAAGGTATATTTTTCAGAGCTACAGATAAGGGTGCGTACCAAAATACTTAAATCGTCATTGCTTCACCATCCCCATACTGTGACCACTCTTTAGAATCGTGTCGAAGAGACTATTCTAAAGAGGGGTCAAAGTATAGGGGTTGGTGGAGAAATAAAGGAATTATTCTTTGTTTTCATTTACGCATCTTATCTGGACAATAAGGTATGATGTAATATAATACACATGCATTATGAAATATTACAGTACAACAAAGTTACACTATGTCATGTCAGTAGACAATACAATGTACAGTAAAACCTGTCTTAAGCGGTCATCACAAAGATGTCTTATTATGGGTATGTATGACAGGTGGTAGCGTAATGTACATCAAAAGTATTGCAGATAGCTCCTGTACGTTTGACCTGCATTAAGATGTTTTAACACCCCTAGTTTCAATAAATGACTGATCGCCTAGGCCATGTACTACTGTAATGTGTTTCATGATCTACAAAGTCACACACAAATAAAATATGTCTATGTACATTTTTGTGTTCATACCTATTGTACCGGAATCTGCATTACTCTAGAAATACCGTTCCTTTTGTCTAAGAGCTGCTATTAAAAACCCTTTGGCTTGGATTGGCCTTCAGAGAACTTGTTAATACAGTAAAACCTCGATTATTCAAATTTTCGTTATAAACGAATTTAGACCCTTTTAGGCAGGTGGCTGCTAAATGCATGATGAAAGTCATGCAGAAAGCTCCTAGAGGAGCTTTCTGCATGACTTTCACCATGCATTAAGCTGCCACCTGTCTTAAAGATCGATAATAATACGTATTTTAGTGTTCGGATAATCGAGGTTTTACTGTATTGTGTTTGCAGCGAAAATTAATGCTTTGAATTCCTAGTTTTCAGAGTGGAATGCTCCATCAAAGTTAACGATATAATCCATTCAGTATGAAAGGGTACACTTTGCAGGAGGTATGGAAGTACAAGCAGTGTAGACCCAAAGGGTCTACATTGAGTACACACCAAAGTTATAAGACAAGTGATTGGTGTCTGCCGGGTCGATTAAAATTAGCACCATTCAAGTTCTATCTTCTCTATGTACCCAATGCTGGCGAAAGTTTATGTTATAATTCCTAGAACATAAATGATAATTTATAGGTATTGTTGTTTTTCTGTCTTCTGATGCCTGAAAATATCCTCAAACAGTGGCAATAATGTTTTTAGTTTTAACTCTTGTCCAAATAATGTCTCATTAGAATCGAAGCTGTTTGTCATTCTGTCAATAGTGTCAAGCTGTGTGTCATTCTGTCAATAGTGTCAAGCGGTTTGACACTCGGTCAATAGCTTTCTTTGAAAAATGAAAAACTGTCAAAATTGCATTTAATCAAAATGTTAGCAGACATTATTCTTCCTGCAGCGGCGGGTTAAAAATATACCATGCACACGGAAATGCAGATATATTACGAGATGTATCATTTGATTGCGGGACACGTATGTACTAGTATTAGCAAACAATGTAGACCGGCTCGATCCTAGAGGAGCTATCTGCTCGGGGTCTGCACTGTTTGTTATTTAAATCATCTTTTAAATTTAAGCATTTTATACGGAGTGGACTCGGTAAAACTATGGTGGACTATTCCACTATAACAAATCAGCATTGAAAGGGTTAACCCTTTCACCGCCAATTTCGCAAAAAAATGCACCACGAGAAATAGTGCAGTCCCAGATCAGACGCCGCCTTTTCAAGGCGTCGTCTGATCGGGGACTTCACTCTTTGTCTCAAAATCTATTTCTATATCTGTTCTTTATTCCTTTGAATTTGCATCTATTCATTTCATTTCCTTATTTTACTGAATGATTTAACTAAAATGGTTTGGAGACGACACTCCGTTTTGTCATTGCCACATGACTGAATTTCAAAGCGCCTGGTACCAGTACTGGTATATCACTATAATAAACAGATACATGTATACATGTATTTTTATATATTGTCAAATTATAAAGGCAAGGGAGAAATATATACATTGTATTCTGGAAATTGTTTTATAAGAAAAAGCATTGTATATCTTAATATTGCAAGAAAATATACGTTTGTCACTTATTTTCAGATGTTTGAAAACCAGCTTTTCAAAGAATACCCGTTTGTAATGGTTTGCTGCGCGCCTGATTTGGATGGGTAAATGATGTTTGGAACAAATTTTGGTTGGATAAAAATGTAATTTGTATAGTTGTATCGTATTGTACCGCAGCATGGGCAATTGTTGGAACGGATGTTTTATTAGAAACAAGACAATTTTTGGAACCCTGACTAAATACAATTATAGTTTTTTCCAACAATACATCACCTTCCTTCTGTTTCGTAAATCAATTGGCTGTTGCAAATCGAAGCCAGACAGTGTTGAGTAATATAATTTCTACAGAAAATATTTCATTTTAATGCGGCAGACAACACACTGCAGATGTGTCTGAATTATATGGAAATGTTGTTACGGATGAGACAATCATGTATACATCTATTTTTCAGCATGCTTGTGACTTTAACCCTTAATCATAAACCTAATGGATATTCACGTAAGAAATAATGTCATCATGAATATTAATTATTTGATTTTTTATAATAGCACATGAACCCAGGTATATGTGGCATGTCAAAAATTGTAGAGTCATACATGTATCTTTATTATTCCAAAACCAAACAGAGCTATAGGGGCCATCTAATCTGAGTATATTCTGTTTGCAAATGCGTAAAAATGCGTATTAATAGAGTAAATGGTTACCCTGGTGAATAATTGAAACTAGTTCCTCCGTTTCTGAATACATGTATTAATTAAACAAAATATTGTACCAAAATATGTCATAGATGAAACAGATAGTCATGATACCCCGGCAGCCCTCTGAGCAGGTGCTGCACTGCTTGATAAGGTCTTATATACTCTATGTTCGAACTTGAAAGGTTCTGATTACTTTATTGTAGAAACCAAATACAGTAGAGCCCCTCTAAACCGAACGTTAATTTAGTATAAATATCGATCTTGGAGACAAATAGCAGCTTAATGCCTGGTAAAAGTCATGTAGAAAGCTCCTCTATGAGCTTTTTGCACGACTTTAATCCTGCTTTAAGCAAACGCATGCCTAAAAAAGTAAGAATCTATTTCTTCTCAACTAGAATTCCAATTTAGAGGGGTTTTACTGTAGTTTGTATTTCAAACATGTTGCAGACCAAACCTTACCTTAGGCCTTACCCTTATTGTGAAAAACAATTTCTCACATACCTTCCCTTATCTCCGAGTTAGAACAACAGGTTAAGATTCCCTTATCTGTAACATGTGTAACATCACTTTAGAACATATATGACGTCCCAACCATGGAAACCTATGTTTACATGTCATTTAAATGGCAAAAATACACTCTTTTGATATGTGAGAAAAAGAATCTGATGCTCGTTGTCTTTTAAGATCACATGTTCCTAAACTCACCAAGAAAATGTTATTAAGCTCGCCAAGGCTCGCTTAATGACATTTTCTAAAGCTCGTTTAGGAACATGTGATCTTAAAAGACAACTCGCAACAGATCATCTATGTCTCCTCAAATTTTGGATCGGTGACATTCTAACTACTTCCGATTCGATCATGCTCTTGGGAAACTGTTGACGGATTATCGAACAGCTTGGACACTGATGATTACTCGGCTTTCCCACTGAATCTAAGCTTTTTGCTAATTCAGGCCATGACGTGGGTGGTTGGATAAGGGCCAATGTGTTATCAAAGTAATAAATGGAAAAGTAGTAAAGTCAAGCAGGCAAAGCCACATGCAAGACGCAACCACCACCAAAACACCGATAGACAGCATGACACATACACACACAACCACACACCCAAACGCACACACACACACGAAATGAACACAGAAAACACCAAAAGACACACAAGAACCAGGGACAAACGTTCCACAACATGAACAAACCACAAGCACAAAGACGCAAGGCAAACAAAAGGAATTAACTTGGATTAAATTGCTCTCGCATCAGTTTGTGCCCTTGTTAAATATATTGATAGTAAAGGCTTTTAGTTTGTCTTTATTTGCACAATAGACAACTCCAAATCAATGTTAGCATGTACATGTGCAATCAGAACGGGGAAACCAATTCCCTTGAAATAGTTAATTAAGTCGGCACGCAATGATCGTTGACAGGGAACAGTGTGATAAATGGCATAAAACACTGAGGGAAACACGAAATTTTAGATATTACCGAACAGACCAGAACATAACAATATTTTATTTCTTTATAACTATAAATAATTACGTTTATCATCTATACACATACATAAATAACACAGTCAAAGTCAGTATTTATATACATGCACTATAAGTACATAAGTATATAGAAGTCAGACAGGTCAAGACTCTCTGAAACAATGAATCCAATTTTTAACTTTTATCAATATAAAAGCTAATTAAGTTTATAATAAACCGTTTCAATCAGTGCACTTTGAAAACTTATTTTACAACCCTTGTACACAGTCACAGTAAAGCTTCAGTTGATAAATGTAAGATGAATATATGCACTATATTGACTGATTTGCAATATGGTTACAAGAAGAGAAAGTATTGTATGACACAGGGAAGTGTAGTGTCCTAACCTCAGTTATTCCTACCTTGTTGCAGACTTCATTATTATCAGCCGTGTTAGCATCTTGGATAATGATCAGCTCATTTTGTGTAATGGTGTAAAACTACAGAACCGTTTAGACCTGATAGAAACTGTGGAATCAGACCTATATAAGTTCATCAGAGACAGAGAAAAACCTAATCAGACAGTTCCTACAGGGGCCGCCTCATCTTGCTCTAGTCTACTCTGTTTGTAGAGGTATGAAACTGCGTTTGTAGCAGGTAAAGCGTTAATTATTGTTCTTTCGATGATAATTATACCATCAGGGAAGAACGAAAATGATAGCAGGTCGGTGGTTTTGGAACCACATGCTACTTAAATATAGTTCTCATCGTCCTTATGTCACCCTTGTCCATCATTAAATTACCACTTATTAGCGCTACATGACCTATTTAGTATTGTAACATCGTTAAAACAACCCACATTGTCCTACCTTGAAGTAAAGGCAATGAGATGTTGTATCGTTACTCGTAGACCCCGTTGGCTTTTGTCTGTGCTGAATCTCCACAAAACAACGTTTAATTGGATGCCAGTACTGACCGAACAATCCTACAAGTATGTACGTGGCTTTGGAAATGAAAATGATCGTATCATCGCCTGTAGACCGTTCTTGTTTTAGTCCCAGCTGATTTTCCACTATAGCAACGTTTAGTTGCATGTCAATACTGACCAAATATCTTGTCAGTTTATACTCCTGTAAGTATGCAAGAGTAACGGCTGATATAATGTCAGAGGCCCTATTAAGAATATCTCCTTTATTTCTAAACCAAACCCTATACTGTGACCACTCTTCAGAATCGTCTCGAAGAGACTATTCTAAAGAGTGGTCACCGTATAGGGTTTGGCGGAGAAATGAATATCTTAGTATTTGGGTCTGTAGTAATGTACTGTCGTGTTCCTTCCACTGTGGTATATAACCCTTTACTTCATGAATATTTTTGTAACGATGTATGACTTCATGAACATTGATTATTAATAAGTAACATTTCATGATGGCCCATACAATAAGTTAACGCTTAGCCATGTCAGGCAGTGAAGTGTGAGTAATTAACATTTATGGATCCACAACACTTTGCATCTTTATGGGAAAAGGACTTCATTGCATTACAAACAGTGTAGACCCAGTCCACCCGCAGCATCTCCGATATGCACTGTTAGTCACTCTTCAGAGTGTCAATAGTTCCGTATTATGTAAGACTTGATTAGATACACCGTCTCTACCGTAGAATCTGATCTGAGTATTTTCTCATAGCGCATCTTATATATACAATGTACATGCTAAGGTTACAAATTGCACCAGCATGACAGCCCATTGCTAGGTTTAGCATATGTCTAAGAAATGTAGTAAGTGTTTGTACAATACTGCGGCTCGGTCGACTGAACCCCAAACTGTGCTAACCCATAAATGTGACAGAAACATATTCGTCACATTTGTAACGAGCACATTACAAAACGACATGGAATGGAAGTGTGGCATATGTTGTGTTGCTTTACGACTGACTCTTTTGCAGTCTGCTGTCAAGGATTCCTTGGCATTGTTGCGTAATTAAACAGTCAAAATATACTCTTATTTAGCGAAAATTTGTCTATAAATGACACTTTCATGATGTCTGTAAGAAAGCGACAAAATTGTAGTTTGTTTCATGAATCAATATGCCAGTAATACCTAATATTTTGAACGGTTGATAATAAAGTATCCATGTCAGCGTGTCAAACAAAACACGCGTACATTTTAGTTCCATATGTGTCCACAATATCCCAATAATATATGCCATGTTCTGGAACAAGAAGTTACAGCTGACCATGTAACGGTTATAATTTAGTTTCCAAACAATATAGGTTGTCTGGGAAACCTTCATAATATGGAGTATTACAGCATAGCTTATAGATAAATTTCCACTAGGTGCGCGTAGTTTAAAGGAGTTTATAAACGTCGAGACGGTTTGTCAGAGGTTGTAGCCTTTCAATAAGGAAAATAAATCCAAACTATGTATCGGCTAATCCATCAAAAATATTCTAGTATATAGTATAAATGCGTTCCTTGATAAATGCAGCAAAACAATTCGATTTTCAGTCGAACTGACCATTTAGTTCCTGTGATTTCCTTTTTAACGAGATATCTTTTAACGACAAACTTTAATGGCACTTTAAGGATTGCAGATTTTTTTTTAACAATTTAAGTAATTGTCTCGTCTTGCGCACGCGGTTTAAAAATGGCTTCATAATCCATTTGTTTGTATGCTGAAAAGAAGTATACATGTATCGCAAGAAAATTGACCGAATAAACGCTGGAACAGACAAAAACCCTTTAATGTGTTTGATATATGCGATAATATTTGCAGATGTATAATTCGGTTGCGCTGAGTTTCGATATAGGCTGACTACAGCTTGTTGTACCAAAAAAGGTACGTGTGGTCGAAAACGGTGTATTATAGGACATTTGTCGATATAAGTTCAAGTTGGCAATCTTCATTTAGTCAAAATTAGGCGTGATGATATTGTTGAAAATATGCGTTTATTGTAGAGACTATCACTTTAACCCTTTCGCTGCCAAACTCTGTCGTCTGCTAACTTTGTCGTCTGCTACAAATTTTCATTTTATTGATTTTCTTCATTTTTGTTTCAAAAACATAGCAACAGTAACAAACAGTTTGGATCATGATGAGACGCCGAGTTACTCGGCGTCTCATCTGAATCCAAACTGTTTGCGTAGGTAATCACAGATCCGGCATTGGCAGCGAAAGGGTTTAGTCGACGATATCAATTTCCGAATAATGCAGTAGTGTGTTTAACACGAAACAAAAGACGGAGAGCGACTCACTGGGCCTGTTGCAAAGGGTAAAGCTGTGATATTTGCAAACGGTTGGGATCCAAATGAAAGGCAGAGTAACTATGCGTACCATCCGGATACAAGCGATACAAGCGATATTGAGAGCAACACCTCTCTGAAACTTAAAGCAGACGACTTTGTTTGCAGATGAATATCGGTTTGCGCCAAAACAAGCGTTTTTGAAATAATGTGCAACAAACAACAAAACGTAGAAATTTAGTATATAGTAATCGTATGTGTGCTATCCAGCAACTTCTCCCATGCTGCAGAATTATCTCAAACACTTGGACTGTGTGCCAAGACATGATATCTATCTCAAATCATTCAAAACAGTCCATTAAGACTATTAAATTCCACAATTAGTATTCATGGAAAAGTAGTAAAGTCAAGCAGGCAAAGCCACATACAAGACGCAACCACCACCAAAACACCGATAGACAGCATGACACACACATACATACACACACACACAACCACACACCCAAACACACACTCACACACGAGATGAACACTGAAAACGCCAACAGACACACAAGAACCAGAGACAAACACTACACACATGAACAAAATCACAAGCACAAAGACGCAAGGCAAACAAAAGGAAGGATGACAAAGAGCGTACCGCCTTGGCACGGTCAGTAGCTAAAACACCACTGGGGGTTTAAACATGTAAGATATAGAGGATCTGTCGCGAGTTGTCTTTAAATATCACATTTTTCCTAAACGAGCCTTAGAAGAGTTATTAAGCGAGCCTTTGGCGAGTTTAGGAACATGTGCTCTTTAAAGACAACGAACATCAGATTCTTTTTCTCACTTAACGACAACAATGTATTTTCGCTGTTTTAATGACATGTAAACATCGGTTTCCATGGTTTGACGTCATATATGACGTATGACGTCATATATGTTCTAAAGTGTTCTTACACATGTTACTGATAAGGAAGTCTTAACCCGTTGTTCTAACCCGGAGATGAGGCAAGTTATGTGAGAAATGGATATCTCACCAGATGTTCAGAAAAATAGACTTTGCACGTGGCTTTGACGAATAACTGGTGTGATACCGGGAATGAGCTATTCTTATCCTGCAGAGGACTAGCTATTCATATTCTGCTTAAATGTACGAATGATTGACCTTTAATTTCTTCCTTTCAAAGCGATGTATCTTTCCTCCAAACATATTATAGAATACATACGTAACTATACAGTACATGCGTAAATAGGTACCGATGTATAAATTTATCTGTTGACTCGAAATTACTCTCTTTTAAATTAGTCGTCTAAAATACGCTTCGGCCTTGACCGTACATGATAACTTTACCCTCATTTTAAATGTGTGGGGGTGTGTGTGCGTGCGTGCGTGCGTGCGTGCGTGTGTGTGTGCTTGGGGTTGTGTGTGTGTGTGTGTCTGGCTTGTTTTTATCGTCGTTTTGGTAGTGGTTACGCATATGTCAAACTGGTTTGCTAAATGTCCCATTTTACACATTTTACAACTACTGCTTGTCGTCATTTAATCCACCCATCGATAATCTGGCATTGTTTCTTATTTTCACCACTACTATAATTACAATACATGTGCATTTAGCATTCTATATGTTGCATTGGAATGTTTCATCGCAATATGTGAACAAATTATATTCTCTTAACTTCGTAAAGTGTCCACACTTGAGGTGATTGATATGTTTACACATAATTATTAAGGGATAATTATGCAATAGTGACTACGAATTTTTCAGTAAATTATGACTTTTTCTAAAATAATAGGGTTACCATTTCCATACATTTCGACAGCTATAATGGCATGCTAGTATGTCAAGAGGATACAATACATCTTATTTTGTTTCCGTCCTTCGGGAAATTCTATAATAGTCAAACTGATTCACAGCACGTTTTGAACTGAATTTCCTAATGGTGTCCCTTTAGGCTATACAAAACGCTAATACTTGTAGTCCGTATTGTATCGACAACTATGAACTATTTGTACTCAATAATATAATTTATTTAACCCATTCCATCATATTCACGCCTTTTGGTCCCGCTGCAAAAGCCACGTTTTGAAACCATTGTGATAAATAGAGCATTTGTGTCATAGTAGCAACTGCTCTATTTATCACAATGGTTTCAAATATATGTAATTCTAAACGCTTCCTTTTGTCTGGTAAATGTTCCTTTTAGTATAATTATTAAAAGTGGTTCGGTCTTAAAATAGCATCTGATGGATTGATTGAAAAATTCAACATAGTCTATTAGGTAATGGGTTACAACAAGTGAAAGCGCCGTGAGTTGTGAAGATAGGCTCAAGTGTACTTCACAACAGCAGGTGTTAAGTGCTTGTGTGGATGTCGTAAAAGTCTCCCCATACTTCATTCTCAGTGTTGTTATATTTACTGGTCCTTCAGGATCATTAGTTTCTATGTTAATAGTTTTGGAATTAAATACCACTTACGCCGGTGCTAGGCGAACGCGAGTAGTGTTGCATTTTTCATAACCGCTCATGAATGGACTCAATAAAAACCCAGTCTGCAATCGTCTCTGCATTGTTGCTTTTGCTTTCGAAGGATCTCCTACTATCAGAACGTGAACATGAAATTTATAACATTCGATACAGTGTTCCAATGCAAATAAAATGGAATCAATCATAGTAATGGGTGGGGCCTCCGTGGTCGAGTGGTTATGGTCTTCGGCTGACAATCGCCTCACCGCTGTGGGTTCGAATCCCGGTCTTGGCATTTGGGTTTTTCATGTGAGGAAGCCTTCCAGCTGGCTTGCGGTAGGTCAGTGGTTCTACCTGGATGTTATTCTGTGCACGAAACAATACTCTTTGTTCCGTGCACAGAAGAACATCTAGGGTTTTCCTCCACCTGTAATTAGCTGGACGTCGTGATATGACTGAAATACTGTTAAAACGAGGTAGCCCCGATAAAAACCAAAAACATTCACAGTAATGCTTATTAAAATTAACGTTTCTAAATTCATATTAATTCGAGAGCCCATGTGCCACTGTCATTATACCCCCGCAAACTTGCTTGAGGGGGTATACTGGAATCACCCTGCCCGGTGGTCGGTTGGTCGGTCGATCGGGCGGTCGGACGGTCGGTTTGTTCATCCGTCCGCACTTGAACATGGGCAGTTGGTATCGCAAACTCTTCTTTCAGTTTTAAAGTTAATGAACTTATTGAATACCGCTTAAGCCGGTGCTAGGGGGCGTGAGCAGTGTTGCACTTTATATTACTGCTCATGAACAGACTCAATAAAACCGAGTCTGCAATTTTCTCTTTTTGTGTTGCTTTCGGGGGATCAGCGCCCTTCAGAATTTATATTTGGTATACGTAATAACCACGAATGGTAGATGTTTAAGACACAATATTTCCCTGAACTTTTGAGGTTTTGTTGTCATTTTTGCATCAAACACGGGTAGTTGGAGTCGCGAACCACTCCTTCAGTCCTAAAGCTATTAAGTTTATATTTGGTATATATAATAACCACAAATGGTAAATGTGCAAAATACAACTTTCACGTGTTTAGCACTGGGCATAGCAGAATTATTACCCCTTAACGTCGAGTATTTTGTCATTTTGGCATGAAAAATGGGGAGTTCAGTTATAAAGTTATTGAATTTTTATTTGGTATGCATAATACATGTAACCACGAATGGTATATGTGTAGGACGCAATTTACATCTGTTTACGGCTCGGCCTTGCAGAATTATCTCTTTGAGTATTTTTGCATGAAACATGGTACGGTGGTGTCGTAAACTCCTCTTCCATTTTTAAAGTTATTGAATTTATATTTAGTATACATAATAACCACGGTAAGTAGATATGCTAGACGCAATTTTCATGTTCTTACGGCTGAATTGATACTTACCATACATACATACATAACACGAATATTACATATGCCAGACACAATTTTCCTGTGTTTAGTAGCAGCCATTACAGAATTATCTCCACTTGAACTTTGAGTGTTTTTGTCACGTGATCCTGTTACATTAGTAGTTGGTGACACAAACTTGGATTTGCAATCAAGACTGCCGTGCGGGGTTATTCATCACCTTTACCGGTCGCGTGGCTCAGTGGTAGAGCGTCTGCCTGCGGTACGGAAGTTCGTACGCTCGACATTAAAAGGTAAGTTCAGGGTCTGGTCGGCCCGGTGTCAGGATAATGTGACTGGGTAGGGTGCCCTTGCAATGTTCCCGCGGCAGGGGCATTTTAGTGAAGCAGCACTATAACTTGTCTCGCGCGGGTGCCGTCTGCAAATAACTGAAATACTGTTGTCGGACATAAAACCCAACTCACTCACCTTTAGTGATAGTTCTAGTTGTAATATGTAATAGTTGGCATCACCTTTTTACCATCTATTAAGGCACAGCAAAATATTAAGCAATTCATGCGCACCATATTAAATGAATATCACAAACAGTGTACTACCAGATCTAAGAGTTCCTATATGAGCCAACTGACCAGTGTATGAAGTGTGCTGTTTCTCACCAGTGTATGCGCTGTTTCTCACCAGTGTATGCGCTGTTTGTAAGTAGCAAATCATACTGAATCAACTGTATTACCGAGATCACTACCAAAGTTTCCGCGAAAAAAAAACCATGTAATTTGTTGACGTTATTTTTACGTTTCCGGTGTTCTAATAGCTTTTATTTTTACGATTAATTGTCACGATTTATATTCAGCAATTAGTTTCGACAGAAACATGAAATATATAACACGGGTTAGGCGGTGAATTCTTCAATTTATCACATTGCTTCCGGACTGGCAGTGTTATAACTTGGGAACTATATTCGCAATATTGAAGGCTTGTTATACAAATCGTTATATATTCTGACCTAAATTGTATTCATACGCGCTGTCAAAAATATAAAAAAGCATGGCCGCCGTTGAATTTTCGATCGGCAATGTAGTTACCATCGATTGCAAGGGCCAAGCGTTTGTTATTGACAAAAATTTCCGAGGCCTCGGATCTCTTATCTGGTACGGCTGATCGGTAGTGACTTTGAAGGTGAGCTGCCACCTGAAAGACTACAGCTTGTTGAAAACGTCCAGCCGGTGACCCAGCAGACGACAGGCGTTGACCGGCCTACAAAGAGGTTCAAACTAGTTACTGACCAAGATGTTGACACGTTCAACTTCCAACATACGAACAGAAATACTCTTACAAAAACGGCGGTAAATGATCTGAAACTGAAATAATTTTTTAATGAGGTTGGGATTGACATTCCCCCGACAGAGCTGTCGTCATTGTTATGTCGCTTCATCGTTGGTTTGAAAAAGAGAAACGGCGACGATTACCAACCAAATTGCATCAAGGCAAGTTCTGACCATCAGTTTTGGCGACATGACTACAGGGAGGCCATAATTTGTTTGTGTTGATTAACGTCCGTTTCTGCTCACTATGGAGAGAGGAGAGGATACAGAGATGCCCGGGCGCGATGCCCTACTCTTATTATCGACTGAGTTTCTCTGGTTCTTTTAGATGCCCAGTGTAAAGCACTGATACGTCGGACTTCGGTCTATAGTCTCGTCCGAAGGACTTGGTCCGGCGGGGGATCGAACCCGGGATCGATATCCCGGTATTGAAATCGAGCGCATTAGCCACACGACCACGTCCATAATTTCTGGACCAGAGTTCGCAAAAGTGTGTGAAACATTAGCCATGAAACAAAAACAGTTGAAAAGGGGGAAGGGGAACCTGCCGAACAAAAGTGACCCCCTGACTGATGATGATGTCGAGGCACTATGGGCAAGTGGCCAGCTTGGAACGTGTATACCCGACAGTATTCTGCAAACCCTATGGTTATATAATACTGTCCATGTTGGACTTCGAAGTGTCAATGAACACCGTGATATATGTGTACGGGGTATTAGCCTAGTGAATGACAAAGTGGGACCTGAGCGGCAAACAAAACCCAGAACGGGAAGCAACCCTCGAGATGTGCGCGTTGTCAAACCAAAACTCTGGGCAAACTTGGACGATCCCAACAGGTGCCTAAAAGCAGTATTCAGAGAGTACGTCAGAAGAGGACCCTTCGGTTATTCAGAGCCTATCAGTCCATTTTATATAGCATCAACATCTGTCCACTCGTCTTCACCGAACGACGTGTGGTTCCGTAGAAATCCGGTCGGGTAAACAAGATCGGGTCCATGATGAAACGTATGGTCCAGCGCTTCGGAATATCCACTAATAAACACTTGTCCAACCACAGCGCTAGAAACTTTGGATTGTGACTTCGGGAGGCTGTATCGTATGTTTTACTATGTTCTTTATGTTTTTATATCATGCTATCTTATACTTATGTATGCTGTGTTTGCTTTATGTCTTATAAATTACTTTACCTTTTGCTTGATTTTCATTTAAAGCGATATTATGATGTTTATCTATGATGTTTAATTTTGCTATTATGTCGATGTGATTCTATGTTTGTGATGTATTATGTATGTGAAATAAATATTACTTGACCTGACTTGACATGAAAATATATGATTCAAAAGTTGAGTGACAACGATGTTCCTTCGAACCAGATAATGCAAATATCTGGTCACAGGAACATGGCTTCAATCAACAACTACAGTCAAATTAATTTGAATCAGCACAAACTGATCTCGTCTATCCTCCACTCAACTGACAGCAATCATAACACCTCCTAAAACCAGGTCACAAGAGCATGTCCAGTGCAGCTGAACTCTAACTCTCTACACGCTGCATCATCGTCAAATTTCCATGTCACTGGTGGTTTCCAAAGCATTTTCGCCGCCCCAATACATGGCGGAACCTTCCATGTACATATCCACCAGAATGACAATCCAGCAAAATCGAACAGTCCATCCAGAAAACGAATCAGATCGACTGATAGTGACACTAATTGAAAAGTAGCCATTTATGGCGCTCAAAACTTACTTGACTGTTGACCTACTTTGGTCGCGAGACGGTTGTCAAGAATGACGTCAGCGCACTTGCAGATATTGCTTTATTTGCTTCTGATGTATAAAAAGACACTTTTTTAATTTCTAGGTTGCCTGATTATATAAATAGGTGTTTTCAACAATGAAACACAAGTATTATCAATTTGTTGTGGAAAAATAAATTGTTAGGATCTACTTTTTAGTTGGTTAGACTGAATCACAAACAGCTGTGATCAAAGCACCCAAAGTACTAATAGGCACCTGTATTTGGATCTAGTAAATGCGTTGTCTTATGGGTAATGTGATAAATAGAATACAGCATTCGTGGTCATTGAATATTCCAAATATAAAACTCGTTGTCTAGGATGATATAATGCTCGGCAAAGCTTCGCATTATATAATTTTAGACAACTCGTTTTTATATTTTGAATATTCACTGACCACTCATGGTGTATCCTCTATTTATTTATTTTGCTGCTGCTCGTTGCATCTGTGGTTACCTTTGCAAACAGTTTGGATCCAGGTTAGATGCTTAGTACCTCATTCTAACACCAAAAACAAAATTGTTTGTCATTTATTGCCTGTAATTCTAGACATGCGTTCTTTACCAATGACAGTGCAGATAAGTATACCTAGCTGACCTGTTCCGATATGTGTGGTATAATGACCGTTATGTCAGAAAATATATTTGTTCACTAATGTATCAAATGGAACCAACTATACGCCTTAAACCTTTAATCGCAGACTTGCTTTTAAAGTCACCCTTCCTTTTGTTTGCCTTGCGTCTTTGTGCTTGTGATTTTGTTCATGTGTGGAACGTTTGTCTCTGGTTCTTGTGTGTCTTTTGGTGTTTTCTGTGTTCATTTCGTGTGTGTGTGTGTGCGTTTGGGTGTGTGGTTGTGTGTGTGTGTGTGTGTCATGCTGTCTATCGGTGTTTTGGTGGTGGTTGCGTCTTGTATGTGGCTTTGCCTGCTTGACTTTACTACTTTTCCATTAACCTAACAACCGATTCACCGACAGATGACTTATTTAGAGGACATATTTACTATTAATAAGCCGTTCTTTGATTCTATAACCTCAATCTACCCTATATAGCTCAAGTTAAATCATTCAAAAATATCTGCAGCCGTTTCAGTTTTAAATTATGAATAAACAATGGAATGATTTCTTCTAGAATTCATGACAAAAGGGATGACATTGATTTTAACATAGTGAATTATCCCCATTGGGATATGGATGTTTCCCGTGATACAGTTCACATTTCTCAGCTTATTCGTTTTTCACCCCCGGTGACTTTTGTCACTGACCGTTCCAAGGCGGTACTTCCATCTTCCTCCTATTGTATGTTTGTTTTGTCTTTGTGCGTCTCTTGTTGTTTTTTCTACCTATGTACATTTGCTGTTTCCTTGTGTTGCTGTTCGGGCGAGTGTTTGTTCTGTATGTGGTGTTTCCTGCATGACTCATTTTTGTACTTGCTAGGGCTTGTTTTGTTATGATTTGAATAACTGCCACCTTATTGTCACAGGAAAGCTGCTACAACAGGGCTACAAATATGACTAGCTTCGAAAGACCTTTTTCATAATTTTATGGCCGTATTGTTCTGCTCATCAGCAAATACAACTGTAATTTACGTAATTGGTTAAATTTAGGTATTAGGTATGTCACATAATGTTGGTGTAGAAAAAATGGTGCTCATTAAGCCACTAAAATCATGACGTCACTTGTTTACTGTTTCAGTTTATTTGAAAATTATTGACATCGGTACTCATGTTGTGGAGTTTACCTTACATGATGACATGGGCGAAGGTTGGATAAGCGTGCGGTTGTGTACCCGCAAATCTGGTTTAAGCCCCCAGTTCTCCTGCTTTCACCAAATGGGTCTACTGTGTTTTTGGTGCCGTGTGTCCGTTTGTGTGTGGCACTCCCTTTATGATTTTTCCCCTATTCTTTGCGGGAACTGTCTTTGACTACAAACGTTGAATTGTGTAGAAAACTACCTAAATAAACACCCACCCTCTATGATTAGATAACCACAAGCACACACACGCGTGCACACGTGTGCACATGCGTACATAGGCGTGCATACGAACGTTTACCCCATACCACACCACACATATACAAATGCACATCCACACACAAAAAAGTCCCAGATAGAGAGTGTGGCACTACACCATATGGTTATGTGTCTGGGATCTTTATTTTAAAGACTGGTATTCGAAGACAGTTCCATCAGTCAAAGCCATTGTGAAACCCAGGTGTCTCGACCAGCCAGTTATCCAGACAATTTATGTTTCGCGAATAATACGCTTTCAGTCAGATGGGGCCATCTGTAATGTAACGGACTGACAACCGCTGATTAATGTCAGAATTCATTGAGTAAAGTGAGAATTATAGACTGTTTGAGGAGATACGATGAATACAGAGGATTGTTTGGTAATTTTCTCATCGTTTTATTTTATACCTTGTCCTCTTCCTTCTGTGAAATGACGGATGTCAATCCCTTGCTACAAACAAACTCCCAACAACTTTATAATGTTTAACTTTGTCGCTGCGAGGAACGAATATTTGATAACCAATGTAAACAGTTTAGATCCAAACGAGATGCTCAGTAACATGATATCCCGTCAGGATCCAATCTATCTGATGGTATGATTATATTTGTTAAAAGAGGCTAGATATTGAAGATGATAACACTTGTAGAACTTGCAGGCCGAATATGAAGATGACAATACCTGACAATGAAAGAGCTAAACACATTAAAATGCAAGGTTATATAGATTATATGTTGCGTAGAAATGATATTAACATTCATGATTCTTTCAACTGTAATGATAAACCTCTTTATATGTCAAATATGCAACGTGGAAAATCAATGGTTAAAGTAGAGTCCAATTATTATGAAATACGTACATTATTGCTAGAGGAACGAGAAAGGCAAACAGTGCTGATCATGATCAGAGGTTTCCACTAGGAACAATTGTTGACAGCCATATGGAGATCAAATTGACAACAAGCATGCAGTATCCATGCTGATAACTGTTAATAGACATGTAACTTTATAATAACAACTAATTGTAGATATTTAGCATTGTACCTACAAGAACAATTGCATTCGCCTTCGTTCCGTGAACTGAAGACAAACAGTTTACACCATACGTACATTGGTGTGACATAGTCGCCTGTTGATAGACATGGATGGAACATACACTTTATGGTTCGCCATGAAAATTGTTGGTACCCTCTTATTGTTACCAGCCATTTACGACTAGTACTGACAACTGTAAACATACATTTACCACTCGTAGTAACTAGTACAGTAAGCTGGCATTTACGATTTGTACTGACAACTGTAAACAGGCATTTACAACGTGTGCTGGTAACTGTTAACAGGCATTTACGACTTGTACTGACAATTGTAAATGGCATTTACGACGTGTAGTGACGACGGTAAACAGGCATTTACGACTTATACTAACAACTGTAAACAGGCATTTACGACCTGTACTGACAACTGTAGACTACTCATATTGACCACTGTTAACAAACATTTACGTTTCTACTGGCTATTGTTAATATGCATTTCTTGGCTTATACTGACAACAGTTATCCTATATTTATGACGTCGACCGACAACTGAAGACCTGTCTAGTATATTTATGACTCATTATGGCACTTGTTAACATACATTTATGACTCGTACTAACAGCTGTTAAGAAACATGCATGTCTAGTAGTGTCAACTGTTACAAGATATAAATGGCTCGTACCGACAATTGTAGATAAATATATGTTATTTCTAACATTGACGACTATCGACATACATTTATGCATCATACTTACAAGTTTTAAGAAATATATGGTTTGTACTGATAAATGTAGATACATAGATGGCACATAGATAGAAGGTACTAACAACAACGTTTCTTACCAACAGTTGTTAATAAACATAATTATATGGCTCGTGCTGACGACTGTAGACACAGTTATGACTCGTAGTAACAATTGCTAACAGGCATGTATGTTTCTTACTGACAACTGTAGACACACAGTTATGACTCCTTGTACCTGTAGTTAAACAGTTATAACTCACACTAACAATTGTTAACAGGCATTTATGTTTCGAACTGAGAAATGTTACCATGCATGCATGGACCATACTAGGCAACTGTTAACAGAGTTCTGACCTCGTATACAAAACTGTTTACAATCTTCTTGGACTTCTTGGCAACTTTAGACAGCTATACATGCTAATGCTTATAAATGCTCACATGCTTTCTGAAACGGTTAACTGTGTATATGTATCTATTGATTTCCTACTCTGATTACAGACATTTAAGGTTCGTTAGTGGCAGCTGTTGAAATGACAGTTAATCTTAAGGTAAAAATTGTTTGACTCAGTCTGAGAACTGCATACATACATATTTGAGTACTGGTACGATAGAGAGATTAACAAGGCTTTTGCTGACAATATATGGCTTTAACCATTATTATCCAAGACAATAGGTGCTTAACCAATACCCAGTTTATACAGTATTAAAATGTTCATAGTTTAGTGTCGTGCTCAGGTCTGTAATTGTTTGAAGGTACGTAATTCTAGTTTATGCAATTTTGTGCATGTCCTATTATGGGTTATTTACAACTGCTGACTGGTATTTGTAGCTCGAACTAAATTCTGACAACTTATACGATTTTATAGGCATATCCCCGAATTGGCAACCGTCAACAAACAATATAACAGGCAAAATAACAGACTGACAGGCAATATAAATCCGTTTTACCAGAGCTTTAACGTGCCTTTCCTATAAGACGAGGTTCAGTAAGTTTTCACCTGAAAATGGACATGTGTAGCTATATTCTTGAATGCAACCCATATAGCCAAATGCTTTAGAGATGTACTCTCCTCATGTTTACGCCAATTGTTCGTAATTAAATAACTCTAGAGTGGGAATCTGTTGTGATTTGAATCAAAATTAGTGCTTAAGCACAAGATAATGAACAAGCTGTACTGCGTGTACACGATGTACATGTTGTTAAAGTAATGCACAGTATATATTTTACTCCTTCGAATGACACATATCAGCTATTGTTGTGAAAACCATATTATGTTTCATAGTTTTGTGCCGAAATCAGAGAATGGCCGAACGTGTCCGTTGATTTCCGTATAAACGATGAAACAATTCGGACTCTTAAAAACGGCAGTTATGTAAGTAATTAGCAACATTCAGATACTGTTAATATATAAACTCCTCGAAAATGTACATTGTTATAATAACATAATTATGTGTACAACGTTCAGTGTTGATTTATTTATACAAAATATACAGAATATAACTTTAACCCTTCACCTGATCAGGGTCTGCTCTGTTAACTCATCACATTTCTGCAGTTTCTACCAATACCAAAAGTTAACGTATACGTGTGTACATATACCATTATAACAAAAATGCAACTTACATTATCCATGATGACATTTTTCCTAACATGAATCTTCTAAAGAGAAACGGATGAAAGAGATGGGAATTTGGAAGTGTTGTCAGTGTTTATTCAAAATGATTACTTTTATTTTATTCATTTGACGCAAAATATATGAATTACTAAGCGATAGAAAACCTTTTCCATAACTGACCATTTGTATTCAAGTCCATGTACATTCATTTGAACTGTATCATAAAGACAGTTCGAATGAAAAGACAGCAATATTGTTGAAGTTGGTAGATCCTGTTCAGCCACAGAAATATCTCAGGGTCATACAGACGAATGGTATATTAATACAGGGTGTAATTAATACAGACAATCCTGTAGGAGCTTTCTGTATCATTTGCGCCATGAATTAAGCGACTATCTGCTTTTAAAGACCCCTCTGTCTCTTCGTTAAGTGATATTTAGAGAGGTTTATTGTTACATAGTGTATGTATCTGGATTGCTATTATATTTTACTACAGAAGTAATGAACGACAAATAAACACAACACTGACATCACGCGTTTCGATGTGTTGTTTACAAGATTAATCTAATATAAATAACGTTGTAATCGGTCTCTTTCACAATCCAATTATTGATCTTAAATCAATTATTTGCAGAAAGTCCAGACCAGACATGGTCGATGAAGACAAATTGAATTATTCATATTGTTTATTTCTACTTACTGATTTACAGTTTCTGGAATATATCTCATAAGAATATAAAAGTGCTATCCCAGTCAAGCAATGGTCTCTAAACGCATGTGACATAACATAGCACTATACATGATACGGTTGGGATACTGTTTGTAAAAGAAAACACATATTTTAATCTTCTGAAAATATTTATTTCAATTTTCAAATTAAAGGTGATTTACCAGTTTCTTCCTGACTTACTGATAAATATTGCGAAGGATAAGATCGATCGTTTGACCTAAATTTGTTTCTTGCAAAATTCTAATCAATCACCAGAATGAGAAAAGGTAGTGCATTGAAACAATTGATGAACCTTAAGTCTGCTAAACAAACTTCGCTGGTACAAACTGTCGTTGGTAGAACATGTCGGTTTTGTTCAGTTTTCACATGTACTTCACAAATCGCTTTAAAACACGAATTTGAAACCGTCTGAATTCTAATCAGCCACTAAATTACTCATCGATTTAGATGTATCCATCTTTTTGTGTAGGTAATCAGGGATTTGCACGTAGCATGGTGTATGTTTTACAGGGCTTCAAAGTCACGCAATGTGTGTTGACGGACTCGTGGTTTAAGTGACACTGATATGGTGCGTACAGTAGAACTGTCCTAATCGGCCATTAAAAAGAGGTATGAGGGTCTGTAAGGCAGGTGGTAGCTTAATGAAGGTCAACAGTCAAGTAGAAAGCTCCTATAGGATTTTTCTGCGTTGCTGTTGCCCGACATTAAACAACTATCTACGTATTAAGGCCATAAATGAATGGCCGCTTAGGTCGGGCTCTATTGTTATAGTATATAGAATATAGTATACAATAACTGTAATAGCAAATCGATAAAACTAACCCAGCAAACTTGCACAATACTTTCTCTCAATTTAGCTCCACGTACTTGAATGTTATAACATTGCTAAAATATATTTAATATGCTTGTTTATGATATCGCTCAGTTTAAATCTTAATTGCAATACTGGAACCGAGATTCGGGTTGCTTTCAAACCATGTCAAATATTGATCACCATGTCAACATTTTGGTTCTTAACCCTTCTCTTGCTGAATTTTAAAATACATTTCTCCTTCTGTGCCCATGCCCTGTTGTATTATTACATATATCTTAACTGTGTACAAGTATTTCGCTGTGCAATCATTGCTGTGGGGTGCACTGGTTGCACAATCAATTTGTAAATAGTGCAGACCCTGATGAGACAGCTCCTGAAGGAGCTGTCTCATCTGGGTCTTCACTATCGTACAGGTAGGTATATTGACGTGAATAGCAAGCGAAGGGTTAAGAATACCATCTTGGTCATTGGGTTAATCATGCCAACATCTTGGTCATCGGAGCGACTATATGAACATCCTGGTCCTCGGGTAAACCATTAACAACATCGGACTCATTAGGTCAACCATGTCTAACCCAACCATCATCATTTCAACACCTTGGTCATTTTTTGTATATATTGACAATCGTGTCAATATTAGTATCACCATGTCAACATATTGGCATATTGTTAATACATCGATCATCGCGCCAATCGTGTTATCAACATGTTATATATTGTCGTCAACATATTGATCATCGTGTCAATCGCTTAATTATGTTGCCAATAGTTTGAAAATGATGTCAATATTATGTTCAAGGTGTCAGGATATTGATAGCCCCTGACATCAACATAATTCACCACGTGACCACCAATATACTAATGTCACCATATTGATGATCACATCAACATCTTGTCCACTATGTCAATATATATCATATCTTGACCTCTTTTCACCCATCTCATCATCTCAAGCCCTCGATTATTGTACTGTCCATTTCAATTTACTTTGTCACTGAATTTGAATCGAGATTTGTTTTATTTCGAGTTAGACTGACCTTAAATCTACGCCATTTGATCGCATCGTTTTTCTGGAACTCCCATGCTAAATATCCCCGAATGCCATGCAGTTACAAGGAAGTAAATTTGATCTCAATCCGGTGAGACATGATAAAAAATCTCGATTACAAATTCAGTGACAAAGTAAATTGAAATGCACAGTAGTAAATTCTTAATCATCAAATCAAAATTATGACCATCATCTTAACATCTTGGTCATTGTGTCAACCTATAACCACCATGACAGAATCTTGCAAATCATTGCTATTAGACCATTTCAAGAAATAACACCCTGCATTAGTTGATTCAATTCATATACATGTATACTTGAAATTAGTTCAATATTGTAATGGGAAGTGAACAAGTTACGAATATTATAACAAATGCAGACCAGCTCAGAAACCATAAAATGCTATGTGACCCCATGACCATGAAAGTCATATAAAAATGGCAATCAATCATGTGATTGCCTTCTGTTTTAGTCTAAACCTTTTACACACTATGATGCTATTGGAAGGATTCAAATTCAAAAGAACATTTATCTAAATCCCAAGGTTTAGGACTATACCCATAGCCAATTTCAGCAGTTCCATGTGAATGAGATGGATAAGTTACGATGAGTTGTAACTAAGCCAAATTACACCAATGATGATTGAGAGAATGCGAACGATGATAACGAAGGGTATTGCTAAGATGGTGATGACACCACGGATCTGATGTCATATACTCTTATACCCGCCTTTTCAAGCCTTTGAAGCCAGAGTAGATTCTGATCAGACGGCTCTCTTTGCCAGGGTAGTATATATATATATAACTCTGCAGTTTCAGATCAGACGGCTCTCTTTGCTATGGTAGTACATGTATATATAGATATAACTCTGCAGTTTCAGATCAGACGGCTCACTTTGCTATGGTAGTATATAGATATAACTCTGCAGTTCCTGATCAGACGGCTCCCGTTGCTATGGTAGTATATAGATATAACTCTGCAGTTCCTGATCAGACGGCTCCCGTTGCTATGGTAGTATATAGATATAACTCTGCAGTTCCTGATCAGACGGTTGCAATTGCTATGGTAGTATATAGATATAACTCTGAAGTTTCAGATCAGACGGCTCCCTTTTTTATGGTAGTTTATAGATATAACTCTGCAGTTTCTGGTCAGACGGCTGCATTTGCTACGGTAGTTTATAGATATAACTCTGAAGTTTCAGATCAGACGGCTCCCTTTTTATGGTAGTTTATAGATATAACTCTGCAGTTTCCGATCAGACGGCTCTCGTTGCTATGGTAGTACATGTATATATAGAAATAACTCTGCAGTTTCAGATCAGACGGCTCTCTTTGCTATGGTAGTTTATAGATATAACTCTGCAATTCCTGATCAGACGGCTCCCGTTGCTATGGTAGTATATAGATATAAATCTGCAGTTTCCGATCAGACGGCTCTCGTTGCTATGGTAGTACATGTATATATAGAAATAACTCTGCAGTTTCAGATCAGACGGCTCTCTTTGCTATGGTAGTTTATAAATATAACTCTGCAGTTTCTGATCAGACGGCTGCAATTGCTATGGTAGTATATAGATATAACTCTGAAGTTTCAGATCAGACGGCTCTCTTTGCTATGGTAGTTTATAGATATAACTCTGCAATTCCTGATCAGACGGCTCCCGTTGCTATGGTAGTATATAGATATAAATCTGCAGTTTCCGATCAGACGGTTGCATTTGCTATGGTAGTATATAGATATAACTCTGTAGTTTCTAATCAGACGGCTCCCTTTTCTATGGTAGTACGTGTGTATAGATATAACTCTGCAGGTTTCTTATCAGACGGCTCCCGTTGCTATGGTAGTATATAGATATAACTCTGCAGTTTCTGATCAAACGGCTCCCGTTGCTATGGTAGTATATAGATATAACTCTGCAGTTTCCGATCATGTGTTCATGTACCATTATAAATAGTCAGATCACAAATAAGCATGCTGTCATGTTTTTATTATATAAATATTTGTTTAACAGTGAGAAGGAATGCCTGGCGAATTGTTCAAATTTATTTTTGTTTAATGTGTGGCTATTATATCCAACTATTAGAAACGTTTTCTTTAAAACAAAAACCTTAGTCTAGTCGGATTTCTAGAAATTGTGAAAAATGAAAGAGTAGTAGGCAATTCGTGTTAAAAGTTGGAAAACAGTTGTTTTTACATAATCTGGGTGTGCTGGATCCCAATATGCCGTTTGCCAAGCTGTATTTTCCGTATTTAAGATAAAAAATGACGGAAAACAAAATGGCCACCATTGAGCACTATCCATGGCAAACAAGGATACACTACACTGAAAATATGGGTGTAACATTAAAATGTTCTGTTAACATGTACAAACGACCAATGGAAGACAATGTTTAAAAGCTTAATTTCTTTCTATTGCATTCTGAATTATATCCAAAGGGTTAAGCCAAACTGGCGGTAAAACAAAATGGCCGCCAGTAAACACTGTTTGCAGTCAAACAATTATACACGTTCTATATAGCAGTACACTCGACATTGTTTAAAGACTGATTTCAAGTATTAGAAAATAATTAAGGGTTTATAAACGGTAGCTGCCTGCCATGCTGTATGGTAAATATATCATTATAATGGGAAGACGGCGGAACACAAAATGGCCGCCTATGAACAATAATTAACAAAAACGTAGATACGTTTTACTAATATGTTTCATAACAACGGAAAATACATCTGATTGCAATATCTATTCAGTGGAACACAAAACAAGTCCCCCCCCCCCACACACACACACACACACACACAAGCACGCACACATGAACGCATGCGTGCGCGCAAACACACATACACACAGAGACATACACGTAATGATCATAAGGAAGTTTTTCCATTCTAGAACAAATGCTAGTCTTATGCTGGCATCGCCTGGGTTTTTTGTACATCGAAAACATGAATAATTTTGCACTGATGCTAAAGTTGTCTGGCCTTTTTGAGACAAATACGTTGAAACAATTCCTTAAAATTAACATGCATGCAAAATCAAAACAATATAAACACGATTGCATATACAAATGCGCGAACTCACGTCTTCATAACTAATCTTGTCAAATTGTATACATTTTACGTAACAACCTGATTATCTCACAAATACTTGAAGTTTGGGGCCGCGGAGCCGCAGAGACGCGATGTTGTAGGTACAAGAGGGGCGTCCCCTCAAATGCTGATTTGTTTTAAATTGGTACTTTCTTATATGTTATTTAGATTCATTTTAAAACGATTTGGGGACTCTTATAGCTCTTATTATTTAACCAATAAAACATCAGTATGCTTGTCAAGTTACCGCATCAGTCCTACCAAGCGAACACAAATCTGAAATCTACTTTTAATGGTAATAACACCATTTTGTCACCCGAGTGGAACGATGCTCCATTTTTCAGCTTTGGAGAAAACAGCTCGCAAAGTTTTAAATTTAAAGGATCATGCCTTTATCATTTCTCATTATTAATACATAGAAATCGTACTGACAAACAGTATTTGGAAATGTAAAAAAACAAAATATACATTTGTATTTTATGACAGATTTTTTCGTAATATTTACTTTGGAAATAGAGCATTTTGTTGAAAAAAAGCTGAAAAGTTTTTAAATGTGTACTGCTTTATTGGAGAATGGAGCAAATTGACACAGGGCAACCTATTACTATTCAATAGAAATATTAACAGAGCTTTATCTGTCACCTGTGTAAGACTTTGTTACAAAAAGCAAAGCAGATAAACAATATCTTATAAAAACAAACTGCAAAATAGTAATACAAACCTAGTTACTGAGATAGAAAGTAATACCAAAAATCAAAATCATGATCATGATATTTCGGTCATTAAATTATAATAAAGAAATGGAACAAATTGCACTATAGAGATATTAACGCGGCAATGAAGCAACCAAATCTGACATAAAAATAATACCATATACATGTATGTGCTTTCAACAACTTTAGAAACAAAACATTGACTCTCTAAATGAACTAAATTACTGTTGTCTAAGTATGTATGCTAGTTTAAAATTGCATCTCACCTGATTATTTACGCAAATTAAAGGTTGCTCTCCAGTAACGTTTAGTGTACGATTCAAACAGATGGGTTTATTGGAGCTTTAGTGCTCTACATTATAGTATATATGTTAATTAAATGTATTTCAGGAAACAAACTACTATCAGTAACAACCTTTCTCTCCATTATTATTGGTGTATATGATTCTAACAGAAGTAATTTGAAGAAACAAATATCTGAGTACCATTTATCTGTCTAAATCAGTTTTCAATAGAGAAATATTTACATTTTTATTACAGTTTAGGCATTTAAATGGAACTTGTAATTCCCTCACCTTTTTACATGTTTTGTTTAATTGGCACTGGCCAGCAATTTGCTTGGGAAGAGATGATCTAATTTAAGTACAAAAATGAGTCATGCAGGAAATACCACATACAGAACAAACACTCGCCCGAACAGCAACACAAGGAAACAGCAAATATACATGGGTAGAAAAAACAACAAGAGACGCACAAAGACAAAACAAACATACAATAGGAGGAAGATGGAAGTACCGCCTTGGAACGGTCAGTGACAAAAGTCACCGGGGGTTTAAACCGGTTTATGGGCGCCCAACCTCACCCTTATTCCATCCCCATCCTAAAAGACAAACAGTGTAAATAAACGTATCCCCTCTCCGACTAATCTACAATAACCCACACTATTTTTTGAATGTCAGTGTAGGGAGATAAACAACTAGCTAAAATATACTTTTTTCCGCAAAGTGCAACTATTGTTGAATCAAACAGATATAAGAAGAAAACGACTATGCAACTATGCATTTATAAAATATATGAACACACTTCTGCATTAAGAGTTTTGGGCGGCAAATTTGTTTTCTGCAATTTTAGTTTAACGCTCGGGATATAACTTTGAATGTTATAAAGGATATCCAGCTTTAAAATATGGTCTTCCATTGGTCGTTTGTACATTTTAACAGACCATTTTAGTGTTACGCCAAGATTTTCGGTGAAGTGTAGCCTTGTTTGGCTGGAAATAGTGTTCGTTGGCGGCCATTTTGTTTTCCGCCATTGTGTACCTTAAATACGGAAATTACAGTTTGGCAAACAGCATATTCGGATTTAGCACACTCAAATTATGTAAAAACAACTGTTTGCCAACGTTTAACACGAAATTCCTAGTGGTGTCAGAATTTTCCAAATTCCGCCAAGGCTAAATCGCATTGCAAATAGTTTAGATATAGATTAGGCATCCATCGGGGAGGTGTCAATAAGTTAACGTTTTATGGAAATATAAAGATCGTATTATTGCAGAACCAGGCCAGACGCTGCGTTTTCTATGCGGTGTCTCTTCTGGGTCTGCAATGTTTGCAAAGCAATAAAATATTTATCAGAGTGTGGCTCATATATACCACGGAAAACAAGTATTGGAAACGCAGAAAGAACAACTGTTTAACATTCTTCACTCTGAGCAATTGTCGTCTGCAAATATTATCGTCTGCTTCAATTCTAAAGGAACATTTTTCTTTTATTTCAGACACAGCTTCGATAACCAAACAGTTTGGATCCCGGTGTCGAGTTACTCTGCGTGTCACCGGGATCCAAACTGCTTGCCAAGGTTATCACGTATTCGCCAGTGTAAAGTGTTGAAGGCTGAAATTGCCTGCTATGTTACAACAGATATTTAGCCCGAATCAATTCCCCTTGGGGTCTGATTTTCCATAATAAAACGACGACAGATAATCGTTGCTTTTGTTCAGCTAGAATGTAGACTTCCTTAGCTGGAATAAAATATATCGAAAGAAACTGACCTGACGTAAATGACTTCTTGTGGCAATCTAACGAAATGGCCGAAACCATTAAGATAAGACATTAAATCATTTACCTGCTAAACACGATCTGACTTGCATTTTCAATAGCTTGGATCTAGATCAGACGCCGATTAGTTCGACGTTGCATCCGGACCCAGCCTGTTTGGCATTCTGTCAATAGTTTCTCTAAAGCTTGAACGAATGGGAAGCTAGTGAAAATAGTAACAAACCGGAAATTAGACAGGCATCATTTTTGTAGCAGATTAAGGGTTAAAAGTCATGTATGGCACTGTTGTACCATTCTGTGTTAGACAGTCGTCACTTGGCTAGTTTTTTATACATTGTATAGCGGCACACAGTGGAATGCGTCTGGCTGATCGGTAGTTCCAGACTAAACGCTTAACACCACCTTTCGAACAAAGACTGTGTGAGTAAACGATTGTAGAGAGCACGTTCATACTTGCATATAGAACTCATTAACACAGAATTGGAATAATTCGGACAGCTCCAAGTGAAATAGTTCGAGTTACGGCGAGACGGTTGAAGGAATAAGGAGGAGGATAAAGCAGAATTACGATTGGGTTAATACGAATGCCATAGAATACCAGGTGGAGCTATCCAGAAGATAGGAGAACATATTCATTCGTTGTTCTGCATGCACCAGGACCAAGACCAATGTCCATGCTTATAAAGCTTTTAGTTGAGTCTGAGATCGTTCTCAAGCTTTTGATTGGTCAGATTTGAGCCTTTGGCTCAAATCTGACCAATCAAACGCTTGAGAACTCAAATCTGACCAATCAAAAGCTTGAGAACGAAACTCAAACTCAACTAAAAGCTTTATAAGCATGCACCAGGACCAAGACCAATACAGGTTTTGATCACGGTTGACGAATAAGTCAAGTACGTTAAACATAAGCTGGCATGTCTACGTAGTTAGTGTCCAATAGTGTACTAGTTGCCAGGCAACGCGTTATTGGCGCGTTGACTGACCTAGATGTATATCAGTTGTTTAAAAGTCCTATGAGTCATCTCACACATAATCACTCAGTTCAATATGTGCGTATGTGCATGTGTGTGTATATGTATGTGTATGCATGTATATTTTAATTATAAAGAGACATCGTGTCTACTTGGGATATATATAGTATTGTCACACTGCGGAAGCATGCCATAGACATATGACATGATATTGCACCCAAATTATTATAAACTGACCCTTGACCGACCGGGCGTATTTCGATGTACTTACCTTATAATACCGCGCGTTAGCAAGAGATTTTCTGTTTCCAACGACGTTGGTATGTTGTGGCCGAGGATCAACCCAGAGACCCCCCCCCCCCCCCCCGATCCCAAGGCCGATTTTCTACATACTAAGCTAATCGGACCGGCCGTGCTCAGAACAAAGACCATATGCACAACAGAAACTAACAGACAATGACACAAAATGAAACGAAAACATGTACAATGCAACTTACCAATATTTAAGTGTTTAATATAGAAAATAATAAATCAGTCACGTTATGCAATTTACAAAAAACAACGTACCCAACAAACTGAATTTCACATTAAAGCATTTTCCATGTTCACAATATCCTCGACAAGATTGTGTTCTATTGTATTTTAATCATTTAATTGTAAACCTGGCTGTAGTAGAAATGTTCACCTTTCGATATTCTTATGTAAAGAGTACGACTGGTATACTGTATACATTTAAAAGGACATTAATTTATTGAATATAGTGGTCTTTAAGCTCCTATAGGTGCTTTCTGTATTACTTTTGACCTGCATTAAGTTACCTCTTGCCTTACAGACCCATGCTGAGACACCTGCTTGATGGTCACCTAAGACATGTTCATCTGTAACAGTCACATTTAACATCTGCATAAGAATGTTTGTATAGGCAGGCTTCCATCTGGTCATTCATTTTAATGTGTAAATCAAAACGTCTAGCTAGATATTCACGCTAAACGTTTACTTTCCATTGATCTACCCGCATTTTAATAGTCTCGCTAGACAATCAAGCTCGTCATTCATTTTCCATATGGATATCTAAATGTCACTTGCTATGACAGACATGCTGGCTCATCATTCACTTTCCCTGTTGTTAGTCGAATGTCCAGTGTCTAGCTGGACATTCCAGCTCATCGTTCATTTCCCTACACAGCATCGAATGCCTAACCCGGCAATCGAGATTGCCTAACATGACACTCGATGTTTCCATTCCCCTCACATGCACATGTAGATACTCTGGCTAGATATAACACATATTAGAATCTCACCAGGAACATTCGGTGGGCAGGAATAAAACCTACCTTGGATAATTATGAACTGCGGCACTACGGACGGTGCTGTCGTTATATCATTGTAATAGACACAAGGTCATTGAAATCCCTACAATTAAAACTGTTCTAAAGGATGAACAGCTGCAGAATGAAATGGAAATTTCATAGGATAACGGACGACATCACTGATGTCCATATCCATCACGCAAATGCACCACTTTTTGTTCGCAGTATAGACATTGTACTTAGTGGTACAATAATTAGACTGGTTGTCAGTCTGGTGCTTCTATCTTGAAACGAAACCAATGAAGACTTCGACAACTTTAAACCATGGTTTCCTGAAAACGTTCTATATCGTTCCTTTAGATATTTTCTATCTATATCCCAATTTACAGGGATAGAGCGTTTATTTAAATATGATTACAATAATTATTACTAAAGCTATCATGTCATATACAGTAAAGCCCCGCTAATGCGACCACCTAAAAGAGGTATAATTCTGGGTGCTAGATGCAGGTGTTAGCTAAATTCAGGATAAAAGTAATGCAGAAAGCTCCTAGAGGAGCTTTCTGCATTACTTTTGTCCTGCATTAAGCAATCACCTGCTTGTAAAGATACATATGTTTATTCATTAAGTTGTCGCATTAGAGGGGTTCTACTGTACTATTTTAAAAGTTCAGATAATAAATATGCATGATGTCATTATTTCTCACATGCATACTGAACAGGGAAGGCTTGGACAACGAGGTAATTTGTTCTCAACTCATAACTACGCCAGATATGCGCCAGATATGCTTAAGAAAATGACATAATAATCAGAATCTGTGTGACTTGAAACTAACTTAGTGTTAAAGCACATGGTAAGTTAAGTTGTTTGTATAGAAAAAAAAGAGTTCGGAAACATGTCCGCAAAAAACTGGAATCTGTCGTAAAAATCATTTATGTGTACTGAACGTACTCAATGTATATGTAGGTAAAATGTTATACAGTACACATTCTCTGTTCGCGTTTATACATTTTCGACTGACCGAAGTCAATCATTAGTGTGAAGACCCAATTGATAGCCACGGTGTTTTTTCCGAAATCAATTCCGTTGATGCCCATGTAATCGACGACGTATTTCATCCTTAAAACAAATGCCCCATGTGTCGGAGCATTATCACGCCCGAAGCCTGTGACATGTCGTGACATGCACTATATCAATTCGAGTTGAAAGTCACTGTGATCTTGACCTTTGATCCCACCGACCTCAAAATCAATAGAGGTCATCTACTAGCCATGACCAACCTTCCTACTAAGTAAGAAGAAAGCACACCTAATTCTTATCAAGTTATTGAGCGGACAAGAGTTTTTAGTTGATGGTCATGGTGACCTTGACCTCAAAATCAATAGGGGTCATCTACTAGACCAACCTTCCTACTAAGTAGGAAGACAACTTATCTAGTACTTAACAAGTTATTGAGCGGACACGATTTTTAAGTTGATGGTCACGGTGACCGACTGATCTCAACATCAATAGGGGTCATCTACTAGTCATGGCCAATTTTCCTACTAAGTATAAAGCCATCACACCCAATAGTTGTCAAGTTATTGAGCCGACAAATATGTGGCTAACGGATGGAAAGACGGACAGACAGACGGACAGACAGACAGACAGACAGACAGACAGAGGAGCATGCGCCATACCATAATACGACTGAAGATACCTTCAGGCGTATCAAGTGTCAGCGTTTTTTCTAAGGATTTAGCTGTATTTACATACCGTTAATATTTAGCTGAATATATATATAAACAGTTGGGGAATGGACTCTTCAAATTAGTTTTATAATACAAATACGTGTACAAATTTTGGTATTTCTTGATGTATACGAAAAATAGACAGAACTACATATTCTAATGTCCTTATCACACGATGTAGCTCCTATCACAGTGATAATACTTGCTGTATTGTTCAAAGCCAGCATCACACCATTGTTTTATTTTGTTTATCAAAATAACATAACTGAATGCAGAACGTTATATATTATAACATGCTAGTGTGCTTACCATTCATATTTTCAATCTAAGAAACAGAATATCACGCGATGGAAAGCTATTCGTGTGATTTTGTTTCGAGGGTAGGCAGCATGAATGACTCACACACTGGTACATGACGTTGATAGTATTACACAGAACTGGAACTTTAGGGAAATTTTGTAAAATTATATGACTACAGATAAGCGTGTATTTTGAAAGCATCGTTCCCCTAGAGTAATTCACAAAATAAACTAAAATTCCGTTGTGTCCTTTGAGTATTAATCTCTGTATAAATAATTCAGTTTAGACTACAATGATCCAAATTTAAAAATTAAACTAAGTGTATGTGTTTACCTACCGACAGATGCGTCGCTAGCAAATCACGTCAACTCACAAGCTTGATCTGTTATTGCTCTAGATACAATAGAACATTCTAAAGCAATCACTTAAATAGGAAGTTCCTACAATGAACGCATATTTTCAATAATATCATAAAACTTGGTAATTGTTATGTTCAATCATCATTGTGAAGATTGCTACGTTGAACTTGTATCCAAAACTGTTCCTGTGATACAAAAAAACGTTATCATCGACACTTATAGTGTTTGTTCTACAACAAAATAGTATCGGCCTGGGTCGAATAGTTAACAAAACTAAAACGCGAGCCGAATAAATACTAATAGATTGCCGAATAACATATCAAACACATGAAAGCGTATTCTTCGGTGTTTATTTGACTTATTTTTTTACGATATACTTCTTTTCAGGATATAAATAAATGATTTATGTCATTGTTATGCGTATTTAACTTACGTTGCAAGTAGAGATGATCACTTGCATGAGTACACACTGGTGTATGCTTGTGTTTGCTTAACCCTTTCCCTGTTCTGTATGTAGGCCAAATTTCAATACCTACTGAATATTCATTAATAAAATAATTATAAAGAACTATTGAAGGTGGAACATTGTACACATTTTAGAAAGCAAAGAAGCAGATCTATCAAATTATATTAGCAAACAGAGTAGACCCTGATCAGACGGCTCCTCTAGGAGCCGTCTGATATGGGTCTACTCTGTTTGCAAATGCGTGAAAACACGTTTATATGAGGGAAAGGGTTAATGCAAGGTTAACAATGCATAACGCTCATATAGGAGCTCCGTGCACAACCTTCCACCACCTCCCTCTACGATCCTGTATTAAAACGTCGCTTGCTATTCACGTCAATATACCTACCTGTAAATAGTGAAGACCCCGATGAGACAGCTCCTGCAGGAGCTGTCTCATGAGGGTCTGCACTATTTACAAGTTGATTATGCAACCAGTGCACTCCACAGCAGTGATTGCACAGCGAAATACTTGTACACAGTGAATACAGTAAAACCCCGCTAAAGCGACCACCTAAAATATGTATAATTCTGGGAGCTAGATGCAAGTTGTAGCTTAATGCAGGACAAAAGTAATGCAGAAAGTCCCTAGAGGAGCTTTTTGCATTACTTTTGTCCTGCATTAAGCCACCACCTGCTTATAAAGACAGTCTTAAGACACTCATGTTTATTCATTAAGTGGTCGCATTAGAGGGGTTTTACTGTATATATGTAACTATACAACAGGGCATTGGTTAAGAAGGAGAAATGTGTTTTAAAATTCAGCAAGCGAAGGGTTAAAACTTTTTTTTGTCGCGTTAGAGGGGTCTACTAATTTAATACTACAGATGAACTACAATCGTGCCCTTTATGTATTTTATATGATAACGAACAAGCAAGCGTTCTATGGATAATGAAACACCACATCAAACACGGTTTATCGTTGACCAAATTCCATTGCAATACTTAGGAACAGAACAGAATACTCCAAAGATGAGTGGTAGCTACTAAAATCAGAGACTCACAGATAATATCTCGTGTACCTTCCTCGTATACATTCAGGAAAGAAATAGTACTATCAGTGTAAATATGTTGTATATATGTAATGTCATGTGTAATACAGGTGTATTTATCCATAGCAGAAACTGTAGAATCAGATCTATATAATTTCATAAACAAACAGAGCAGACACTGATCTGAGGGCTCCTACAGGAGCTGTCTGATCTAGGTCTACTCTGTTTGCAGATGCGTGAAAACGCGTTTATATGAAGGAAATGGTTAACATGTCATCAGTATCATTATGATGACTGGATGCGGTATTATGAAATGATTTCTAAATATTCACGATATACGGACATACATACCTCGTCCATAGCTGTCATGTTTTTTCTATAGTATGAAAATGTTTCAGGAGTTTGGCAGATAACCAACCAAGGAACATTTATATAAAATTATTTCTAAATGGGACCAGTAGTTTCTATGGGTTTCGTTTTAATTTTGGCCATATTATAATGAATAACTGGTCCTGCCCTTGCAGACCATGCTTGTTATAAAATGAAAATAGTTTAAAGAAGCTGGTAAATGACCAATCAAGGCACACGTCAGAAATATGTCAACGAACGAAAGAAGATTTTATAAAGTTCAAACAGTCATATACATAAAACAGCTGCGCCTATAACGGTCATGTTTTTGTAACATAAATAATTGCATTAACTTTTTTAGATGATCAACAATGAAAAATGTATGTAAACTTTGAAAACTTTGATAATTTAATATATAACCATATATAGAAAGCTGGTGAAGTCCATGCCATTCATTGTTTCTGTCGTATGAAACTATTTTCAAGCATTTTGGTTAGTGGTCAATCACGAATCAAGTTGAAGAAGTCTAGTATTAAAACGGTAAAGAACAATCCTGTGAGGTTGTATTTAAATTGACCCATCAGCTTTGGATGAGAAAAGATGCTTAAAAATTAAAATAATTGATGATGACAGACAGCGACCGTCGAACGTCGAATGACGATGTATGACAAACTATCGTTGTATTTGCTTTGCTTATGTTTCCGATTGTTTTTTTGTTTGTTTTTATTTTTTGTTTGTTTTGTTTGTATGTTTTGGATGTTTTTATTAAGTTAGGGGTATGTGTGTACGTGGATGCGTGCGTATGTGCATGCGAGCGTGCGTTGGTACGTGCGTGCGTGTATGTGTGCGTGTCTGAGTGCGTGTGTGTGTGTATGCGTGCGTGCGTGCGTGCGTGCGTGCGGTGTGTGTGTGTGTGTGTGTGTGTGTGTGCGTGCGTGCGTGCGTGCGTGCGTGCATGCGTGTGTGCGTGCGTGTGTGCGTGTGTGTGTTTTAGCTGGGTGGCGTGTCAGCAAAATGAGTTTCCACAAAATTGGCTTGATAGATGCATCGCTTCAGCTGAGTTGACATAAACAATGTCAATATACCGATATGTACAAGGTAATGTTTACGAAACAAATCCATAGTCTTGGGCTAAAGGTTAAACATGCCGCAGATAGAGTGATCGGCACTTATATCACTACTGAACAACAGAGTTATACGCTTTCGTCAAAATTTCATTGAAGTTGAAAATCTCGTATTTTCTTTTCAAATACCAGTTTTTTGTTATGATCAATCCAAAATCCTAGTTCATAAGCAAACACAGCAGATCCTGATCAGACAACTCCTACATTGCTTAGTACGTGCTCAGGGTCATATTCTAAACTTTTGACCGAATTCGAAATCGGCAAAAACCAATTATGATTGGGAAACCTTCCGGGCTGTGAGAGGTGTAATCGCTGAAAGGAGATTGCAATGTCCTATGGTAATTATGATGGTCGCCTCGCCAATAAACCACGCTATCGGCGCTTTCATACGATTTCTGTGTATAATTACACCAAAGTGTTAATACCCCCATAAAGTGGTACACTGTAACGGAGGGTTTTTCTTTTGTTGAATTTAGAGTGTGTGGAGGGTGGGGTGGGCTGATATAGAAAACATATTAATCAAGTTGCCAAATATTTTGGATCTTGATAATGCGCTTAGTTATGCCCATATTCCACACAGACCACGAATCCCACGAATCGCCGCGAATTAAAAAAAAATAGGATTCGTAGTGGAATCGTAATCAGTTCGTGCAGTTCTTAACTGATTCGTATATATTCGTAATCAGTTCGTGCAATTCTTAACTGATTCGTATATATTCGTAATCAGTTCGTGCAGTTCTTAACTGATTCGTATATATTCGTAATCAGTTCGTGCAATTCTTAACTGATTCGTATATATTCGTAATCAGTTCGTGCAGTTCTTAACTGATTCGTATATATTCGTAATCAGTTCGTGCTGTTCTTAACTGATTCATATATACTCGTAATCAGTTCGTGCAGTTCTTAACTGATTCGTATATATTCGTAATCAGTTCGTGCAATTCTTGAGCCAATCGGGAATTCGTGACAAAAGTTTTAAGCTGTTCAAAATCTTGGCCACGAACTCCCGAATCCAAATGATCGTAGTTAATTCGTAACAAATTCGTAGTGCTTTCCTAGGAATCGTAATTGTATCATAATTGATTCGTAGGGATTCGTAGATATTCTAAATTCATTAACTCTTAACTGTTAACTTAATTCGTAGCGCTTTCTTAGGAATCGTAATTGAATCTTTCACCCTCAGGTCCTGCATCAGTCTGTTGTAGTGACTATTCTAGCCTTCTAGGTGGTGTCAGCCACGGTCTAACCCATAACCTGGGGGCTCTTCTCCTTCTTCTCCGAAGCAGTCTCCTAGCTATCAGCAGCTGGTGCTGATACTCCACGTCCAGGGCTAAACACTACAGCTGCTCTACGATTAACATCCATTATAGAACTGATGCCTTGCAAGCAGGATTGAGGGCCTTTTTATACCTATACTTAGGGAAAATCAAACGAATTGATAAGAATAGTCAATAACTCATTATTATTCGTACCTCATTCGTATATGCATTCGGCGTATTCTGAACTGATTCGTAACTGATTCCTAACGTTCGTGTAGTATTCGTAGTAGATTCTGGTAGATCGTAGTGAATTCTTTACAATATTCCTGCGATTTCAGCCGAATCCCACGAATATTCTTAACACTATCGTACCTGTATCGTAGCTAAATCGTAGAGCGTCACTAATTGGACCAGAACATTTACAAAATCCCACGAATCGTCACGAATCCTAAAATTCATCAATTCTTGGCGATTCGTTGGATTCGTGGTCTGTGTGGAATAGGGGTTTTACCGGTATCTGATATAGATTAAAAAACTAGAAAAATGTGTCTGTTAGACGCAGCGATGTGCCCGTGCTGGTGCTTGCCTAGTTGCACGTAAAACTCCACAGCCATGTCCCCGTGGTGGTGCTTGCCTAGCTGCACGTAAAACTCCACAGCGATGTCCCCGTGGTGGTGCTTGCCGAGCTGCACGTAAAACTCCACAGCGATGTCCCCGTGCTGGTGCTTGCCTAGCTGCACGTAAAACTCCACAGCGATGTGTCCGTGGTGGTGCTTGCCTAGTTGCACGTAAAACTCCACAGCCATGTCCCCGTGGTGGTGCTTGCCTAGCTGCACGTAAAACTCCACAGCGATGTGCCCGTGCTGGTGCTTGCCTAGTTGCACGTAAAACTCCACAGTCATGTCCCCGTGGTGGTGCTTGCCTAGCTGCACGTAAAACTCCACAGCGATGTGCCCGTGGTGGTGCTTGCCTAGCTGCACGTAAAACTCCACAGCGATGTCCCCGTGCTGGTGCTTGCCTAGCTGCACGTAAAATTCCTAAGTCACTTGACCTTGCGGGCAGCATGGGCCGGGTGCGCAATGAAAGTATGGATGGTGTTTAATGTGTATATGCAATTCCATGCCAATAGCTATAATGGCTAGTGAGATATAAGACAATGACAAACTGTGACAACTAACGTCACGTAAAAGCGTGACACACGGACAGACGGACGGACAGACGGACGGACGGACAGGTGCAAAACATAATTCTCCCTGACTATCGTCAACGGGAGCATAAAAAGTATGTAAATTTATCACAAATTTGGTAGTACAGTTGAACCTGTCTTAAGCGGTCACTTAGTTATTGAATATGGAAGTCTTTAAAAGCAGGTGGTTGCTTAATGTAAGATAAAAGTGATACAGAAAGCTCCTATGCATCACTTTTGTCCTGCATTAAGCTACCACCTATTTTTGATATCCAGACTTAGACGTCTTTTTAATGACCGCTTAGTACAGGTTCTACAGCAGAGTACAGTAAAACCCCGCTAATGCGACCACTTAATGAATAAACATGGGTGCCTTTATAAGCAGGTGGTTGCTTAATGCAGGACAAAAGTAATGCAGAAAGCTCCTCAAGGAGCTTTCTGCATTACTTTTGTCCTGCATTAAGCTACCAACTGCCTCTACCACCCAGAATTATACATCTTTTAGGTGGTCGCATTAACGGGGTTTTACTGTACTTAACATTAATCCGACAGCCTTTAAACCGGACGTGTTGACCTAACAAATAACGTAGAATACGTATCATCACAAATAGTTTGAATCCAATTAAGCCATCATTAAACTCGGAGAATCATCAGAATCTAAACAGTTTGACACTGATTTTATAATGTTTTTGTTTGCTTTGATTTGGTTTGAAACAAAATATCTACATGGTTATTTTCAAATATTTGGCGTGGGCAATTCCGATATTCCGATAGTCTTCCCAGCAGCTTAAGTATTAGTCCGTTACCTTATTTTCGACAATAAAAATGGCTTAAGATCAATATTCAAAAACAGACTTTTCCCCATTTCTTTAGAAACATAGTCATTTTGAGCAATTTGTGTCCTGGTGACAATCAAGTTAATCAGCACCTCATCTAGATCTGTAATAGTGCTAACGGTTATCACGACCTGTCCGTAGCGGGCTAAAGGTCAAAGGTGTCAACGTGTATTGGAAAAGCCCACTACCCAGTGGTCAGTAACCCATGACATATACAAACCGGGTATCGGAAGGTACGTACCGGCATATCTCACTTTAAATGAATAGACGAATGTGTACCCTATACACTCAGTGTTGACTTTAATGGAATATCAAACAGGTAGGCTCGTGTTGTATTTTCATTTCGACGATTGTGTACATGATTTGACTTTGTTTCCTTGCTTGGTTACAAATGCAGTAAAACTTGTCTTAAGCAACAAATCAATCATTGAACATAGAATTCTTAACAAACAGGTGGTTCCTTAATGCAGGTCAAAAGTAATGCAGAAAGCTTCTACAGGAACTTTCTGTATTATTTTTGACATGCATCAATCTACCACCTGCCTTACAGGCTCACAATTAAACCTCTTTGTTTATCTATTTCATTTTTGATGACCGCTTAAGACAGGCTCTACTGTATATGTATAGCCGCGTATATGTGACTGTCATCAAAACGATTCCTCTGACAGATTCTGATCTACGACGTTCAGTGATCTATCTGCTTCTTACAAGTACATACACTGATGATGCGACGTTCCGTGATCTACCTGCTTCCTACAGGTGCATACAATATTGATGTACTAACACACTGCACTATGTCACATTGTCCTGGCACTGTATGCGTCAGCTATAGAGTAGCACCATACCACAGCACCAATAGTCTTGAGCGATATTTTTATAAGGTCAAAGTCTAAACCCTGACGTAAAGCGGTAGATTAATACTGAACAAAAAGAAATTCAAACAGCTAACAATAGAGTTTTCTACATTCAGTTTGCCCGGCACTAAATAACCATGTGAATTTAACCCTTTCACTGCCACAGTCGTGTAAATCCACCACGACAAATAGTGCAGTCCCAGATCAGACGCCGCCTTTTCAAGGCGGCGTCTGATCAGGGACTTCACTATTTGTCTCAATCTCTAGTTCTATATATGTGCTTTATTCCTTTGAAATTTGCATTTATTTATCTGATTTCCTTATTTTACTGTATGATTTAACAAAGTTGGATTGCAGACGACAATTAGAAATTTGGCGCCGAAAGGGTTAATTAAAGACTCAATTGTTCAATTAATAAACGTTTTCACAACAGGTTTCACTATAGTAGCTAGACTAAGTGTTGCATGTACTGTAAACACTTTCCGTCATATAACCGCCTTTTCACGCATTTGCAATCATAATAGACCCATATCAGACGGCGCCAGATGGAGGTGTCTGATCAAGATCTGCTCTGTTTGCTTGTGGAATTATAATAGATCTGACCACAGGTTCTACTAATACAAAAACATTCTGTGTATATTTATATGCAAATATAAATAATCAGCTAATAAATATTCATGATGTCATAATTTCTTACACGAATATTCACCGGAAGGGAAAGGTTTGATGGATATGTCCTTACAGTAGAACCTGTCCTAGGTAGCCATTTATTTATAAGACATAAGACATACGGCAAGTTTTATTTAACGTCGGATATTCATAACATAATAACATAAGCCCTGGTGTGCTTTTATACCGACACACAAGAGTAAAAAACAAATACGACAACATAAAAAGTATAACCATGCACACAGAAAAATATCACATAGAGCATGTATAAAAACGTATCAAAGTGTGTACATTCACATGGAACTATCACAGTTATTCTATTGAATGTGTGGTTGAGGATCAGAAAAGTTAGATACCTGTAGTTCACTAGAGCAGCTTATGGTATGGTTAGCATGCACCTAAGAGCGATCTAAATCAGATTGCGATCAGACAGCATATTCGAGAGCTGCCTGGTTCGAATCTGGTCTGTCTGCAGAGACTTAAAACGAATACACGCGGAAGAAACCAAATATATTACATAATTATATTCTAGAACATAGGAATCTGAGAAAGCAGTTGGTTGCTTAATGCAGAAGATAAGTAGTGCAGAAAGCTCCTATATGAGCTTTCTGCATTAGGTTTAACTGCATTAAGCTACCACCTGCCTTACAAATCCATTATTAGATATTGGATGGTCCCTGAAGACAGGTTGTGCTGCATGTAACTTATGTCCTAGAATAGTCCACTGCATTTGCAAATAAGATCAGTTCAACCGGCCCAGTTGCAAGTTTCAGAATGGCCATTTCTTCAATTTCTTTATAAATGTCAAACAGTTTGGATCCTGATAAGACTTATTCGATTAGTCATCCGAATCCAAGCTGTTGCAAGTGTGTGTCAGGTTGTGCTTAACACGAGAAGAATTATATTCAAGTTTGAGAAGTGTAAATAAATGTCATTATTGTTATAAGGATTATGTTAATCTTAGCTTGCACAGGTATTCGCCATCTTCATATAGTAACACCTCCTCTAAACCGCAATTCTATTAAAAAAGGAATTTTGATAATTGTATGCAGGTGGCTGCTTAATGCTCCTCGAGGAGCTTTCTGTATGACTTTCAGCCTGCATTAAGCTGCTGGTCTGTACCCCTAGTAATGCTATGCTAAAAGTGTCCCCCTACAGGTTATCTTGCGTGTTATCATACTGTCGAATTTTGCATCGACTGACAAAAGTTTAGCAGAATAAATACACGTTACAAATTGCTTGAAATTCAGACATCAGAGTTTGATTTTATAAAATTACATAATACCTTACATTCATGGAACACTTAAGCACTTATCTATCTATCTAACTAAAACAGTACGATTACCACAAGGTTTAAGGTTTTATGATATACGAGTACATATAAATTTTCTGTCTCGGCCATATATTCGAAGGCGGGAAAATCTGGCGGGACACTCATAGTTTGTTATATATGCACTAAGCTAGTTTCTCTCCAGATTTTACCGGGCATTTATTATAGAGGCAGTTATTGATATGTAGATAAGTGTAAAGTATTACAACTGTTACCGTTGATAATCAAATTCAAAGTGGTAACAGTAACGTTTTACCATGCTTATGTATTTCGTGAAAATAATTTATTGAGTAAGATTGCAACGTCAAGCGCCTATGAATACCCATACATCTGCTAAGAATATCGTCTGCTTAAGATTTCAAAATGGCATTTTCTGCAATTTCTTTACAAATATATAATCAGTGTCAAACAGTTTGGATCCAGTGGATACGCCGAGTTACTCGGCGTCTCCTCTGGATCCAAACTGTTTGCAAAGGTTATCATGGATTCACCTATGGCGGAGACAGGGTTAACCCTTCGCTTGCTATTCACGTCAATATACCTACCTGTAAATAGTGAAGACCCAGATGAGACAGCTCCTTCATGAGCTGTCTCATCAGGGTCTGCACTATTTACAAGTTGATTGTGCAACCAATGCACTCTACAGCAGTGATTGCACAGCGAAATATGTGTACACAGTGAAGATATATGTAATTATACAACAGGTCATGGGTAAAGAAGGAGAAATGCATTTTAAAATTCAGCAAGAGAAGGGTTAACTTACTTATATAAATAGTTCGTCCGTAAACGTATGGAAAACAGTCGAACCGGTCCTTAGCGGTCATTCATTTATTGAACATACAAGTCGTGAAAATCAAGTGATTGCTTAATTCAGGGCAAAAGTAATGCAGAAAGCTCCTATAGGAGTTTTCTGCATTACTTTTGACCTGCTTTTACATTACATTTTAAGCCAGGTTTTAATATTTAAGTTGTATAATTTATATCTGAATTGTTCGATGTATATTTCAAAATATTACATGTAATTTTAGAAATAATGTAGATATTTAAGTTTCTGTGTGTGTAATAAGAGGTGTACAATATACATATTTAACAGAAATCTGGATCATTTAGGACATTTTATTTATCATGAATATTTCATTTTGTTTTTATATGTTATATATTATATTTATCAATATGTATCTATCATAGAAATAGGCGTTTAATCAAATAAAACAGTTTAAAGTTTGCATTAAGCTACCACCTGCCTTACAGACCTACTTTACAGACCTATAATCAGACATAGTTTTGATGGCCGCTTACAACAGGTTCTATTGTACAGTAAAGCCCTTCAAATGCGAGCACATTCAAACAACTTGTGTCTGTATGCTACTATAAAATCTCATAACTCCGATGTTAGTATTTCTTGCATGAATATGCAACAAGGAAAGGAGTTAGAAGATATTAATGTCTATTCTGTAAGCAATCGCTTTAGTGAAGGGTCACCAGTTTAAGGTCACCTGGGTTATTGTGCCTGCTAACCACACACCTTCCTGCATTCGACGTTCACTTTCTGTCCGTTCGTCTATTCGCCTATTGACGATGTCATTTAAATGATAGATTCGTTTTCTAACACATTTGGGTGGATATTGATAATATTTTGCATTCGCGTTTGCCGTCTTCTGAAAACGGACATGCACGCGATATAATACTATAGAGTAATGCGACCACATAAAATATTAACACGAGAGTCTGCAATAGCAAATGATTGTTTAGTGCAGGGAAAGGGTAATACAGCAAATGCCTTATGGGAGCGTTCTGTATAACAATTGTCCTGCATTATGATAACGCATGTTTGAAAAATCAAGAATTAGACTTCTTTTGAGTGGTCATATTAGTTAAAACATATTTTATTTCATGTTAAACAGAAATGGGGTTGGGCAACACGTTCTTCCAACTTGGATAAAGCCCTTCCGCTATATAGCAAATGTAATAACTAGAAAACTGACTCAGTCAGAGAGGGCCCTGTAGATGGTCTTTCTTTGAATATGGCATTATTGATAAATCAAGGGCAGATAACTGTAGACATGGTGATCTCATTTAAACAAAAAACTATGGGTGTATTCCTCTCATAATGCTAAGCATATGCCCTTAAGATGAACCAATTATGTGAAGTACTGTTTGAGTTATAAGGTCACATCAAAAGTGTTAACAAAAACAATATGGCATTTTGGATTAATCGAGGACAGACAACTCTAGACATAGTGATCTGATTTACCCCAAAAACTATAGGCATCTTCCTCTGATGCCCTTAACATAAAACCAATATGTCAGGTACTTTTTGAATTATCGCATCACATTAAAAGTGTTGACAAATGTGATGGCATATTTAATGAATTAAGGGCAGATAACTCTGGACATAGTGATCTGATTCAACCCAAAACTATAGGTGTCTTCCTTTGATGATACTAGGCATATGCTCTTAATATGAAACCAATATGTGAAGTACTGGTTGAGTTATCGCATCAAGTGTTGACAAAAGTTGATGGCATTTTAATGAATCAAGGACAGATAACTCTAGACAAAGTGATCTGATTCAACTCAAAAACTATAGGTGTCTTCCTCTGATGATACTAAGCATATGCCCTTAACATGAAACCAATATGTGAAGTACTGTTTGAGTTATCGCGTCACATCAAACTTGTTGACGGACGGACGGACGTACGGACGGACGGACAGACAGACAGGCAGAAAATGTGATTCCTATAGGGCTCCTGCATTTTCAACAAATGTAACGGCATCTTCGAAAATATATCAACCCTTTTCCTCATGGGCTATATTAAGCACCCCGTCAACGAACAGACGAATCCACCGAAAAGGAGCATATACTAGTTAAAACAAAAGTACAACATATAATTGTGTAGTTTTGAATTGAGTAGTTTTGAAACAATTGCGAAAATTTGAGCATTATGGAGCAAATGCTCTATTTAACCCATAGATTTCAAAAGTTGGCCTTTACAGGGTCGTCAAAGGCGTCTACATGTATATGAGGGAATAGGTTATTAACCAGTAACTTTAGATCTGGTCAATGTATTCAGAACCACTATTAAAATATAAACTAAAATATAAATATATACTAGAGTATTTAGTGATTGAATCTTTTTATCTCATTATGAAAAGTTGAACTGCTTAAAAACACAAGATGTTGTGCTCATAAGTCAAGGCCTTAGAACCAAATAGAAATCAATCAGTACCCTGTTTCTTCAAACATCTGTATTCGTTAAGCAGTATAAAGTCTGCATTTAAAGAAATAATGAGATACATTCCCTGGGCTATCTTGACATGAGCAATATGTATCAAACCTGAGGTGATTGTTATATAGATCTTCATTTAGAGCACGGCAGTTGTTCCTAATTCTGGCATGCATAATAGATGTATATCTGTTAAGGCTAAAATAAAACGAATAATAGTACAGTCTGAAAGTGACTTCACCTAGTTTTTAAAACTACATGTGTTTTTCTGAGAACTGTATCTAAACTGATCAACATTTTACTGAAGATGGAATATATGATCTTTTGAAGATTGAAGTTCTTGGTTGGACGGATTCAAGATCGTTCCTGTTTCGGAGTTCATAATGTGTAAGATCTCTTATTGCCTTTACTGCATGTATATACTGGACCCAGAAATCTCAGTGTCTGAGTAGTAGTGTTAACTACTCATCTAATTCCCCCATGGGTCGGAATATAGAGTTTATTCGTACAAAACTGATGAGGTGTTCCGAATGTGTTAACCTGTAGCCTTCCGAGCAAACCGTTTCGTCCCAAAACCGTTTCGTTCCACTCCATTTCAGTATGCAATGTACATTCATGTTTTCTGCATAATTACCATCAGAATATCAAACAGTTCAGATCTTAATGATACGCCGAGTTGTTGCGCGTCTCATCTGGATCCAAACTGTTTTCAGACGTACATGTAAGTATGAATCCACCCCAACAGCAGTCCAAATGTTAAAGGGTATAAATTCATGCCGTTACTGACCAATTTGTTTATTTACAATCTTATTACATTTAGTTCGCCTAGGCAAGCATTCATGATAACCATTACAAGAATTTGAATACAAATTGCACACCCGATCATCGTCATATCAGACTTTTTCCAGAGGTTTGAATTTCTGAGTGTGTATTTTATGAAGAATCAGACGATATAACTACTTTTGAACTCGAATCAGACGATAATTGAGCGGGAAAAAAGGTTTTCTGTATATACTAAATATTTATCCTTTAACATGCCACGCGCGAATCCGAGATAACTTTGCAAACAGTCCGGTTCCAGATAAGACGCCGAGAAACTCGGTATCTCATTAGGGTCCAAACTGTTTGGTATTCTGAGTGTATGCTTGTAGAAAAATGTAAATACAAAATAAGACAAGAGTTAAGTGAACGAAACAAACATTTCCCAGCAGACTAAAGATTTAATTGAACTGAAGCCTCAGAAGACATCTACTAAATCAGACAGCAATTACAGAAGTTAATCTCGGCGCCAGTTTTCTACAGCAACATTGTCTCCTGTGTCTTGTTTTACAATCTAATTTTTCAGAAACGTTGCCTGAGGGACACGCGTATTCACCTTCTTTCGTCTCACACTTACTCCAATGTGAAATATAATAATATCTGCTCAAAATGGGCTCTAGTGCAAATTTGATTTCTTCCGATTCGTGAAGACTTATGACAAACTATTGACCGAGTGTTAGACAGCTTAGATCCTTTTGTTACTTGGCGTTTCATCTCGATCCAAACTGTTTGTAAATGCTAGGCAGGTTGCGAATATCTGTTTAAGTGTTAGGACTGGCCTTTCATCAAATTTGTACCCTTTATCATGATTTGCCAATTATCTTTCGTAGTTTGTTCCATGTGCGTATATAGTTATGGCAATATTCAGAAAGACAACCCAAACTTCAAACTGTTTAGTGTTGATTAGACTCTGATTTGTTCTATGATATTAGTCTGGATCCAGCCTATGCATGGGATACAAGAAACTCATTTGCAGCACGCTAAAGACTATTGGCGAAATTGGTCAGTCTAGATACACATTTAACCCTTGGAGTATAACTCAACCCTTACTACGCTGAATGTTCAAATGGGCTATTCCAAAATACAAACAGGTCAAGCTTACGGTGAATATTAAGGGATTTTGTAAAACAAGATGTAGCGCGACAAACAGTGCAGATCCTGATGAGAGGGCTCCTCTAGGAGCCCTCTCATCTAGGTCTACACTGTTTGCAAAGGACATTAGTGACTCATGTCCCGCACAGTAAGGACTAGAATTAGTAAACATTACAAAAGTAAACATGCTATCTGTGGTCAAGATCAAGTCTTAACCCTTTTCGTTGTGAATATTAACTTAAGAATTCATTAGAACATTAATATTCATAGACTTGATATTTGTAATTGCCAATTAACAATGAGACTTGTGGCTAGGACAGAAACTTCGGAATCAGATATTTATTCCAACGGGCAAAGAGAGCAAGTTTTGATCAGACAGCTCCTACAGGCGCTGTCTTATTTGGGTCTACACTGTCAGCAGTGGTGCCGAATGTGTTATGTATGATGGATGTGGTAACGGTTCTGCACGATTTTCCGTGTCCATAATGCTGAAGCGCCTGTCTTAAATGGTCATGAAAATGAGGTCTGATTATGGGACTGTAAGGCAGGTGGTAGGTTGATACAGGTAAAAAGTAATGTAGAAATATCCACTGCCAACCAAAGTCTTTCTTACGTATTGAAAAATACATTTGATATATTTCATCCAAATATATATCGTTTTTATTACCAATGACATTATTTTATTTCGTGAAGTCAGTTGAAATTGAAATACCAATTCTATATTTAGTTATTATACTGATAGTAGTATTTACAGTATTCTTCGGTCCCAGTATGCGGCATTATGTCTACAAATGTGTGAGTCTACATGCGGAGCACTGTTTCGGATAAGAGACCGATCTATTGCTAGGCAGCTGGACCGAACTAAGTACAGAAAACACGTGTATGCTTAATGTGATTGTTTAATGGACATTATAGTTTATCAGCTGCGTTGATCTATTGCTTTGCAATACCCATGTAAAAATAATGATTGTATGCATTTTAATTAGCCTAATTGATATAGTGGCACTATGAAAAAGCGAAACATAGCAGAAACAGAATCAATTCTATACCATTTCATAAACAAACAGAGTAGACCAGCTGCCTTCAGGACCTAGAGGTAGACTTTCTTAAATTGGTGCTTTAGACAGGTGCCACTGTCATTATATGTAAGAATCAGAAATATAACAGAAAGTCGTTTGGTAGCTTTCTGTGCAACTTTGTCCTGCGTCCTGTATTAAGCTACCACCAGGTTTTACTGTAGTGATATGGTACTTGTATAATAATTGTAAACGGAGATACATGCATTTTAACCCTTTCGCTGCCAATGCCGGATCTGTGATTACCTATGCAAACAGTTTGGATCCAGATGAGACGCCGAGTAATTCGGCGTCTCATCAGGATCCAAACCGTTTGTTACTGTTACTATGTTTTTGAAACAAAAATGAAGAAAATCAAAAGAATGAAAATTTGTAGCAGACGACAAAGTTAGCAGACGACAGAGTTTGGCAGCGAAAGGGTTAATATAACACACGTGCATGCACGAATAAAGGTCTACCTAATAAACTGCAATGTTAACCTGAAATCAACAGCCACAATCATTGACAGTGTTTCCTATTAATCTAAAATGTGTCAGTTCATTATAACTCTATAGAGTAAAGGGTTCACTTATGGTAAGCTGTGGGCGAGTTCCTGTTTCTTTTGCAAACAGTGTTGGTGAGATGCTGAGGAACTAGGATTCTCGTCAGGACCAAATCTGTTTGGCGTTCTGGTCGTGATCAGTTGAATACTGAAGTAAACGATATTTCTTTAAAACGAAACATTGTACAGTAGGTTAAACCTTTCCTTCATACAGACGTGGGTTTTTTTCACGCTTTTGATAACAGAGTATACCCAGATCAGAAAACTTCTTAGCAGCCGTTTGATCAGGGTCTCCTTTGTTTGTCTTTTATAAACTTATCATAGATCTTACTCTACAGTTTCTACCATTACCATAATCAATCCTGTGTGCATATGTCATTATAAAACTTAGCTAATAAATAAACATGATGTCATTATTTCTTTCTTCTTACATACATATTCAATAGAAAAGGATTTGTGATTACGTGTAACCTTTTATTTTATAATCTCATCATTCTGTGCCTTTGAAAACAGTGTAGACCCAGGACTGTCTGATCAAGGTCTGCTCTATGTTCCTTTATGCTACGGATATGATTATCTACTGTACCACGTCAATTAGTTTAGGCACAGGACTGTCTGATCCAGGTCTGCTCTATGTTCCTTTTTTGTTACGGATATGATTATCTATTGTACCATGTCAATTAGTTTAGGCCCAGGACTGTCTGATCAAGGTCTGCTTTATGTTCCTTTATGTTACGGATATGCTTATCTACTGTACCACGTCAATTAGTTTAGGACTGTCTGATCCAGGTCTGCTCTGTTTGCCTTTATTTTACGGAAATATTATCTACTGTACCATGTCAATTAGTTTACTTATTACATATTCTAATGAACTAATTGATATTCATAATGGACAGTGTATTGCATGGATATTCATTAACGAAGGTGTTAACACCACACCAGTATTGTGTGCTTATACACTGCCATTTATTTTCAGTATAATATTTATGCAGATCTGTTGTGTGGGAGGTGACTGAACGATGACGGATTGCAACTCTGTCTTGGTGCTATTTGCTACCTTTGGTGTGATATTTCTATGTATTCTAAACGGCATTACATGTGTAAGTATAATTTGCGACAGTGCTCGACACAGATTGTTCTCTTGTCATGCGTCATTGCCCATTACCCCATAGGCTATTAATAGACATAACCTATTTGAATGAAGATACTGAAGAAGAACATTTACTAGAGAAAATAAAACGATATGATTGTTTAGTTTTGAAACCATTGTGATAAGTAGAACATTTGCTGGCCGATTTATTACAATGGTTGCGAAAAGTGACTTTAACATTGGCGTCAAGAACCGTCAGTATAAGGGAATGTATTAGAATGAGAAAATAATTGACAAGTCATTGTCAATAATAAGTATAAAATTTCAAACATAATGTTTGTATGAGTATTACCCTGCATTACCTTTTTACCTCTAGTAAAGACTGACATTGATACTAATTCAAAATTGCTTATGTGGAGAGTTTTTATTTATATAAAAGAATGTGTGCACAGTGTAGACCTATACCAGTCCTCATACTAAGGCATGTCGTCTGATCAGGGTCTTCGCTGTTTTATACTTTTTGAAAACCTCGTAAACACATTTAAAAGAGTATATCCTGAAAATTACACTTGTGAACTGTCATTTTATCTGGGCCAACAGTGGTTGTAAAGTTCTGAGATATCCCTAATCACGTGAAACAGGCCTGAGTTATCCTTAATCACACGACACAGGTCTGAGTTATCCCTAATCACGTGAAACAGGTCTGAGTTATCCTTAATCACATGACACAGTTTCGTAACTGAATAATAAAATATGGACATGACCATGGCAGACACGGAAGGATCATATCTATATGTATATTAATTCATCACAGCAGTACCTTATCAGACGACTCCTACAGGAACCATTAGATCTGAGTCCTCTCTGTTTAAACGGGTTAAAGGCGTCTCTTCGAGGTAAAGGGCCAATAACATTTCCAGATTCCACTCGATGCCATGGATGGTGCAGTAAAACCTCTCTGTAACGGCCATTAACTTGAGTTAATTAGCTGGTATCTAGGGCAGGTGGTTGTTTAAAGCAAGGTGAAAGTAAAACAGATCGCTCCTATAGGAGCGTTCTGTTTTACTTTCACCTTGCTTTAAGCAGCCAACTGCCTTTGACATAAAATAATTGATGTTATTTAGTGGCCGTTATAGAGAGGTTGTACTGTACAAAGTCACATAATCTTGACCTAGATTAAAACGCACATGTGTGAGCTCTCTGGTCAATACTGTTTGCTGAACCCACGAGTGTCATTGGTCTATACCGGTATAGTGTTTGTTTATAATGCATACCATATCCCCATCGTTTGGACAAAGGGATAGATTCCAAAATCTGAGTTGGACGAGATTACTGTAGACATAGGTGTTAAAGGGTTTAAACTTACTTGTTAACTCATTAGATGTATCTACTGTTTCTCATAAAGCAGCTGTGGGTTTTCTTTCTTCTTTTCGCATACACGCTAGCTGTTAGGAGCTGGTCTCATATACGTCGCCGTACGATTAAAGGAGGAGCTAGAACAGCATGAAGACGTCATGGAACTCATGGATAAAGTAGAATTGGGAGATACACCTGTTCGAGAGATTGCCGAACTGATAATCAATATCGTCATTGTAGTAGGTGTGTTTGCTATCGTGACATCACTTATAGGCGGATGTGGCGCCCTCTGCAAAATTCGAGTTCTTCTTGTAACGGTTAGTAAGCTTTGCAATTACTTTTCTGAGTCAAGATGTCATTTGCATTGGTAGAATATGTATTTGCAATTTTACGTATTTAAGTAGAAACTAGCGACCACTCAAATGAATGAATATGAGAGTACTGTAAAGCAGTGACTGCTTAATGCAGGACTAAGTAATATATGGAAGATATCAGCATAAAGCTGACATTTATCTCCAAAAAAAGAGAGTGATCGTTGTATAGAAATGTTATTGCAGATGTATGTGAAATCGTATGTAAAAGTACGTAGGCAACATTCATAACGTGTCTTCTTCACTGCTCAAATCATCATCATCTTAGAGTTGTAATGCTTGTCATGCTATGCGCAACTTGGATGGCATTTGCATTCAGCTGGTGTGAAATGCCGAGTAACTCGACGTCTCATCAGGATCCAATCTGTTTGATTCTTGATCAGTAATGTCTCAAAGGCATAAACGAACCTTAAGTAAAAAATATGTAATTGAGTAGCTAGTCGTCATCACAGCATGTGGTAGCTTTGTGCATTATTTACGTATTTCATTAAACTACCGCCTGTCTTTAAACCCCAGAATTATTTCTCTTTTGATGTGTCAGTATAGAGTGGCTTTACCGTATTCATAATTGTAGTTTCGAATCAATATTATAAGAATTTATGCAATACTCGTCAACATGTAATAACATTATTTCAGTCAATGCAATCAAAGAACAAACTGATACTTTATTGACCCATTGAAAGCGAGACAAGCATGTATTATCATATGCAAACAGTGTAGACCCAAATCAGAGGTTTTATAGAGCATCCATGTTTGTCATTGAGAATCTTCTAGCAAGTTTAAGCCTTTCATTCTGAGTGGATTCTATAGTTAAACGCTTGATGGTCTATTTCACCCTGACAATTCAGCATGCGAAGCGTTCAAAAACGAAAAATACGGTATAAGCTCATCTTAAGTCCGGATAACTGAATAGAAAAACACGTTTTATTATCAATCTAATTTGTTTTGTTTTCATTTCTACTGATAATTTTTATTCCAAAATATCCAAAGAAACAGTTTTATACTTCCACCAATTGTTGCATGTGGTTACATACACGTTTCTAACCTGTGTTAGGTCAACTTAAACGTGTTAGCTTTGAAAATGTTAAGTATTGCATATTTCATATTTACTAGGTACGTTTTTCTACAAGTTTTTCTACAAGTTGGAACTAAAGCTTTGTTCTTTTCTGTAATACTATTATATTTGTTTACGTCATCAAATCGCCATTAACAAATCATTAAATGTGTGTCTTGATAGCATTGCTTATGGGCATGATAGATAAATTTAGATAAGATTTTTATTTCATCCTTTAGACTGGCAAGTCCATGATGCATGTAATACAAACAGTGGTGATAGTAAGAACACATTGTGCGGAGAATATGCAAGCAAACAAAGAACATTGAAAAGTATGATTTTAGCGATATTGAGTTTAGTCAAAGTAAACATTATCACCATTATCATAATTTCCTGAAAGCAAATATAATTGTCAGCTTTAGTAGTATTATAGAACTAAAATATCACACCAGTAACACATAAAAACTATTTGAACACTAAGCCAAACACATTCACACGCACCGAAGCAGATTTTACACATCTGCAAACAGACTAAACGCAGACAAAGTTTCTCTATATAAAGTTTATAATATCCATATTTGACCCATTGTCCTAGTGTTTAAATAATTCGCTTGGATACATGCTGGCCCGTTATAGCAGGGGTGACTTAATAATGCACGAATAGTTCACCTTTTATTTTCTTATCTTTTCAGTACGTCGGCGTCATAATCATTTGTATCATATTGGAATTTACCATTCTTGGGATTTGGATCAAATTTTTGCAAGGGGTGAGTATATCAGTGTGTTTGTATAAACATGTACTAGATTTTGGAAGATTGGAGCCATACGATATCTGTCAGGTGATTATTCACGTTATACTCGTAGTACCAATACCTGGCTAACTTTGGAAATGCCGATGCTAAACAGCAACCAGTAATGACATGCACGAACAAAATGAGATATCTAATGAACAAGAATATCATAAATATCGATGTGTTTAATACTGAAGCTGTAATTTGATGAAAAGAACAACTTGTTTCGTTATTTTAGCGCACCTGGCATAAAATGCTAAGGTAAACTTTTAGGATTGTCCTATGTTCGGCATCTGTTATCGACTGTCATTAACACTTCAACATCTTCCTTTAAGAAGCTAACGCCCCAGTTTCAAAATAGTTTTGAAAACATGTTTGGTAAACCTGTCCTATATTTACATGGCTGCTGGAGAGCGGGGCATATGCTCCTTCTTTGGTTATAGTAAACACGTTAAATGAAATTCTTGTCAGAAACGAATGGCATGTTTTTTCAAAATGATTTCTAAAGCATATTCATTAGGCCAAATTCTATCAAATTTTGTTTTTCGTTTACTTTAGAAAATATTTCTGTCTGGCTTATTTGCCTAATGTGGTTATAGTGAAAACTTCGAAACAAACATTGTCAGAATAATTTCACAAAACTGTTTCTCGAGTTTCTTTACGCCCATGTTGCTTAAAATAATTGTTTCTATCCTAAAATATGGTTGCTAGAGGACAGGGCACACGTTCTGTATATCGCTATAGCCTGAATTGAATGTCTTCTTGTTTATCAGTAATATGGTGAGCGATACAGGGTCATCGTGACCTTTTGTTTGTTATTTATTTACTGTATTTGTTTGTTGTTGTTTTGATTCTTGGATATTTTGTTTGTTTGGTTTTTAAGAGATTTATATAATTTATAAGAAAACTAACCATTTCCTTCATATAAACGCATTTTTACACCTTTGCAAACAGATAAGACCCATATCAGGGTATGCTCTGTTTGTTGGAAAAAATATATATCTGATTCTATCGTTTCTGTCTGAGACTGTTCAATGTTCATATGCAAATATGGAAAATTATCTAGCTAATATTAATAATGTCATTATTACATCCATGAATATTGGACATGTAAAGGGTTACAGTAACTATACATATCGTAGTATGCTGTATGTAAGTAACTATACATATCGTAGTATGCTAATGTAAGTCAGGCTGTAACTATACATATCGTAGTATACTGTATGTAAGCCAGGCCGTAACTATACATATCGTAGTATGCTGTATGTAAGTCAGGCTGTAACTATACATATCGTAGTATGCTGTACGTAAGTCAGGCTGTAACTATACATATCGTGGTATGCTTTATGCAAGTCAGGTTGTAACTATACATATCGCAGAATGCTGTACGTAAGCCAGGCTGTAACTATACATATCGTAGTATGGTGTATGTAAGTCAGGCTGTAACTATACATATCGTAGTATGCTGTATGTAATTCAGGCCGTAACTATACATATCGTGGTATACTGTACATAAGTCAGGCTGTAACTATACATATCGTAGTATGCTGTATGTAAGTCCGGCTGTAACTATACATATCGAATTATGATGTATGTACGTAACTATACATATCGTAGTATACTGTATGTAAGCCAGGCTGTAACTATACATATCGTAGTATGCTGTATGTAAGTAACTATACATATCGTAGTATGCTGTATGTAAGTAACAATACATATCGTAGTATACTGTATGTAAGTGACCATACATATCGTAGTATGCTGTATGTAAGTAACTATACATATCGTAGTATGCTGTATGTAAGTAACTATACATATCGTAGTATGCTGTATGTAAGCCAGGCTGTAACTATACATATCGTAGTATGCTGTACGTAAGTCAGGCTGTAACTATACATATCGTAGTATGATGTATGTAAGTCAGGCTGTAACTATACATATCGTAGTATGCTGTATGTAAGCCAGGCTGTAACTATACATATCGTAGTATGCTGTATTTAAGCCAGGCTGTAACTATACATATAGTAGTATGCTGTATGTAAGTCATGCTGTAACTATACATATCGTAGTATGCTGTATGTAAGTCAGGCTGTAACTATACATATCGTAGTATGCTGTATGTAAGTCATGCTGTAACTATACATACCATAGTATGCTGTATGTAAGTCAGGCTGTAACTATACATATCGTAGTATGCTGCATGTAAGTTACTATACATATCGTAGTATGCTGTATGTAAGTAACTATACACATATCGTAGTATGCTGTGTGTAAGTAACTATACACATACCGTAGTATGCTGTATGTAAGTAACTATACATACCGTAGTGTGATGTATATAAGTAACAATACATATCGTAGTATGCTGTATGTAAGTAACTATACATATCGTCGTATGCTGTAAGTAAGTCAGGCTGTAACTATACATATCGTAGTATGCTGTATGTAAGCCAGGCTGTAACTATACATATCGTAGTATGCTGTATGTAAGTCAGGCTGTAACTATACATATCGCAGTATGCTGTATGTAAGCCAGGCTGTAACTATCCATATCGTAGTATGCTGCATGTAAGCCAGGCTGTAACTATACATATTGTAGTATGCTGTATGTAAGTCAGGCTGTAACTATACATATCGTAGTATGTTGTATGTAAGTCAGGCTGTAACTATACATATCGTAGTATGCTGTATGTAAGCCAGGCTGTAACTATACATATCGTAGTATGCTGTATGTAAGTCAGGCTGTAACTATACATATCGTAGTATGCTGTATGTAAGTCAGGCTGTAACTATACATATCGCAGAATGCTGTACGTAAGTCCGGCAAATGCGAAACTAATGCCCAAATTTGTTTTGTATTCAATTCCAGATTCACGAGTTTCTATATGGACAGTTCAACAGACTGCTTAAACTATATGAAGGTCCCACCGAGATACATCTTATTTCTGTTGGCTGGAATGCTGTGTTCATCTTTGTAAGTTTAGCTTCGTCCTACTATAAAATAAACGTAGCAGAAACAGTGATGGCACACATATTGGATCCAGATGAGAAGCCGAATAAATTGTCGTTTCATCAGGATCACGTGTCTTTAACACTCGATCAGTCGTTTCTTAAAACCTTTAATGCAGAGGTTACAATTGCACCGTGTCCAAAGCTGTGCAGCTGACTTGAATTCTGTGCTCATTTTTGGAAGTGCAGATACTTTCTTTGGACAGCAGCCACTAACAGTAAATCGCTAGCACGGGTTTATGTTGACGTGTCACGCATTCTAGCCCAATTCGTGATAATAGATAGGGTTTTATAGATTATCAAGGTGTAGACTAATCACGGCTTGCTTGCGTGTTGGCAAAAAACACAGCCCACTAACCTTTACCCCGGTGAGTAAAAAGTCATGTCTGCTCAAATATCTGGTGCAATATTAACTTCTATCGAGATATGGAGAAACTGTTAACCGAGTCTCAATAATATTTATTGGCGCTCCGCGCCTCATATGGAATCGAGCTTTATGCGAATGCGATTAAGACAGCATATCGCTTAATAATGGTACGACTCTTAAAGGAGGGATGTGCTCAAATCGTCTCTAAAAGAGAGAAATGAAGCAATTTTAACTGAATATACTAAGCACGAGTGGTTGTTATTTTCTCCATTATCAGAGTTTATCCTTCGCTTGCGATCAAAAGTTTAATTGTCATCAAACACAGCAAACATCTCCCAACCTGACTTTCAAATTATTATTATTAAAGCGGGATTAAGACAGGTGACAATTTAATGTAAGAAAAAGCCATGCAGAAAGTTCCTAAAGGAGCTTTCTGCGTGACTTTCACATTGCATTAAACTGCGTAAAGTGATCTGAATTATTCTCCACATAAAGTCCGGTTTAGAACGGTTTTACGGTGGCGTATTTCTTTAAAGATAAGCAGTGCAGATCCTAATCACGGATCATCTTCACGCTTGCTTGTTATTCATTGCTTTGTTTTGTGCTGTTTCTTTGCCATATGTCCTGTCATATGTCCATCTTTCTGTAATTGCATCTGTCGTGTATGTCTACCGGCTGTCTTGTTAATCATGTAGAATGCAAAATAGTTTGTTAATGTATGCAATGTAAACGTATGTTTTTGTAATTAATTATATAAATGCAATAAAAAATATATTTGTATAACGTAGGAATTAATATTGAAATATAATAATATTGTTATATGCAGAACAGTAATTACAGAATGCAATATAAGGTAACTGATATGTTTGCAATTATTGAATATAGATTTAATAAACCCTTTCGCTGCCAATGCCGGATCTGTGATTACCTATGCAAACAGTTTGGATCCAGATGAGACGCCGAGTAACTCGGCGTCTCATCAGGATCCAAACTGTCTGTTACTGTTACTATGTTTTTGAACAAAAATGAAGAAAATCAAAAAAATGAAAATTTGTAGCAGACGACAAAGTTAGCAGACGACATAGTTTGGCAGCGAAAGGGTTAATGCAGTTTCTCAAACATGTTAACTGTATTTTACTGAGGCTGCACTATGTTACGAGCATACAGTCACTGAGGATGCACTATGTTACGAGCATACAGTCACTGAGGCTGCACTATGTTACGAGCATACAGTCACTGAGGCTGCACTATGTTAGAGCATACAGTCACTGAGGCTGCACTATGTTAGAGCATACAGTCACTGAAGCTGCACTATGTTACGAGCATACAGTCACGGTTAACATAACATACACAAGGTAAACCATTAGCGTGTACAAACTCCCATCTACATCAATATTCATCATTCATTTAAATAGCAGTTATTTTCAAGAACACGAAATGAGTGTTAAATAGTTTGAATCCTGTTAATGTCGAGTTCCTTTGCTTTTAACTCTTTCGGCGCCAATGTCGCTTGTTGGCACCATTGAAACAGTGCATTCCCATGTCAAGGCGGCATCTGACCTGGGACTCCACTGTTTTCTGTATTATTTCCACCCAAGCATACAGGGTTTTAAAAAAACAAATGTTTTACTAATATACCTTTATTATTTAGTTTAGAATTATATTTAATATGAAATTATTATTGCAGACGACACTTTTAAATTTGGCACCAAAAGAGACATCTTAATAAAAAGAAAAGGAAAAGACAGGATAATGGTTGAACATTATAGAAACTCTGCTTCATTAAGAATGCATTGTTGTTTCTTAACAGTTTACCTGCTGTGGTGTCAGACCTGTAACGACAGCGTATAACGACTTCCAAACACTTCCGGCCGAATGGTGGTTAAACACTACAGCGAGAGGAAGTGACGTCATCCCATCGTCATGCTGCGAAGACGTCAGCATTGATAACTACCTCAATTATACCAATACGCAGTGTACACAATCTTTAATTGGTTATCACAAAGCGGTCAGTATTACCTCACACATAAAAAATTCTTCAGTTTTGTTTTTATACCAATTTTGAGTCATCGTTTTCAAATACGAACTTCCCAAGTTCTCATGGCAGCAAGGGCGGGTTGGGTAAGAAATGAACTCGGCAGCCTAAAGAGTTAACCCCCATGAATAATACGAACAAAGCAGTTTGTGCTTAGCTTTATCGGTAACGGTTCAACTCTGAATCGGAGTTTCCATAAAGCAGTGAAGATTCAAGTATACCGGCATATACTGATAATCTAATATATATTTATATTTTAACAGTTCCTTTAATACATTGACATTAACTGGCTACTTACCAATTCCCTTAACCCTTTCCCTCATATAAACGTGTTTTCACGCATTTGCAAACAGAGTAGACCCAGATCAGATGGCTCCTAGAGGAGCCATATGATCAGGGTCTGCTCTGTTTGCTAATGGAATTTAAAAGATATGTTTCTTTACTTTCTAAAATAGCTACAATGTTCCATCTTCCATGTTGCGTTATAACTTTTTTGATCATGAATATTTAGTAGGTACTGAAATTTGTAATAAACATAGAACAGGGAAAGGGTTAATTGAGTCCTTTTGTCGATCCTGTTAAACTTTACCGCTTGTATCATAGCCAATGAAGGAATGGGATAGTATTTGTGTGAAAAGGCCCCTTCATTTTCCTATTTCCCATTGGTTTACCCTGCAGACTGAGCACCTCTCTCTCTCTCTCTCTCTCTCTCTCTCTCTCTCTCTCTCTCTCTCTCTCTCTCTCTCTCTCTCTCTCTCTATCCCCCTCTCTCTCTCTCTCTCTCTCTCTCTCTCTTTCCATCTCTCTATTTCTCAATTTCTCTGAAATTTTCAATCTTTTCCTCACCCACTCACTCTCTCTTACTAAGATCCTTTAAATTTATATGCGTATATTTGTGTGACTGTCATTTTACTTTGTACTTGATTATTCCTTCATTTTACTTTGTACTTGATTATTCCATTCACTGTAGGGGAAGGACTTTATCTAAGTTGGAAGAACTTGTTGCCCAACCCCATTTCTGGTTATTATGAAATAAAATATGTTTAAACTAAAAACAAACCGGCATATAGAGGCTTAACCCTTACACTCATATAAAACGACTTTTCACGCTTTTGCAGAGTAAACACATATCAAACAGTTCTCGCCTTTGCAAACAGAGTTAATGTTGTCTGATCAGTATCTGCTCTGTTTGCCTATGTTATTATATAGATTTGATCCTCTAGTTTTTGTTTAAGCCAAATATTACCTCGAACACTTTACAATTACAACTTAATATAAGAAATATTCATGATGTGATAAAATGCATTAATGGTCACTAGGGACAGTGTTAAAGACAATAAACAATCATATACAAATACGAAAATACGATATTCGTTCCAGATGTACCGTATTGGCGTTAACACTTCATTCCACACATACACCTCCTGACGCTTGTTCAAACAGAATATCCATAATTATCCTGTAGGAGCCGGTCTACTGCTCACGGTTTACTCTATTTACTGATAAAACATCAGACACATTTGGATCTAGTTGGGGTTTATTGGGATTTTTATGCAAGGGCCAAACATCTTTTGTTTACATGCCACTTAATCCATTCCCTCATATTGACGGCTTTTGACGCCTCTGCAAAAGTCACCTGTTTCAACCATTTGCGATAAATAGAGTATTTGCTCCTATAGGAGCAAACTAGAAAGTCTAAAAGTTTCCTTTCTTTAGTTAATGCTCCTTTTTGGTAGAATCATTCAAAGAGGTTGGATCTAAAATAGAATATGAGGTAATGGGTTAAAGAATTTGTCATAGTTGATATTCATATAGTCATTATGTTGTAGTATGGGGTTTTTGATATAAACCAACCACAACGTAGTTTGATTTCCCAATTTGTTTGGATAAGGGAAAATAAGGCTCTGCAATAAATAGAATTACATATATAAGTACATCATTTTGCAGAAGATATATACATAATTTATAATTATCAGTTAACACTATTATATTTCTTATCAAATAAGGAACATGAATATACACACATATAGAAATTGTACTTGATATTCATGTTTAATGAATTAACATATACATTTACTACAAATTTGAAGATAAAACGAATATTTAAAATAGTTAAAATTTACAACAAACATTCACATTTCTTACCTAAACTATGGGTCAAGAACCTGACAAGTTAAAAAATGGCAGCAATACTCAGAGAAACTCAATGTGACTTTCTTAAAAAGAAAGAGCAAACAAAGTGAGCAAGACCAAGTAAAGAGCGGGAAAGAGTGGTCAGGCTATAATTAAAAATATACATGTTCTCATTGGTCATTTATTTAGGTGTGCATTGAAGTATGACAGCTGGCCAGGTACTGTGTATGTGATAAGATATATCTGATTACCAGATTAAATGCATATGTACTGAACAATACTCATATAAATGTAATGCTTTGCACAACATTCTTTCACTATACTACAATTAGTTCTTACATGACTACATATGCCTTTATCAGTTACTACACCAAGACGAATTTGTTTCACCATACCTTCTCAAATAAAATACTGGCGTGCATGAACAAATCACTTTTATGTATTATTTCTACCACCTTACATAATATTTTACCAAATGTTAAGTCTTAATATTCGCTTTAAGTTAATCTTTAGATTGTAACTCTAACGATGCACCGGCGGTTTTAATCCAACGACAGTACCGTTAGATTTGCCATGACATTGGTCTTAATTTACAGCAATAGTTCAGTTGCACATTAGATTTCAAATACCATTTGTAACGTTTAATCTGGGAAAGTTATAAAGAACAAAACTGATTACCAAAACACTGCACAGATTTAAGGCAATATTCTCTACCACAGACGCCTAGTTTCCATAAAATCATAAAACAATGTATTTGTTATGTTGAATTACTTTAATGAAGATTGTCAAATTGAACCTGTATAAATAAAGTACCCCAAATTGTTTTGTTATTTTACAACAAAGTAGTATCGGTCGATTTCGAAAGGTTACGAAACGCAAACGTAATTCGGATAAAACATAGTAATTTATCGGCGAATAACATTGGTCTTCGATATTAAACACATATCGTTTTATAGTAAGTTTATACTTTTCAATTTCCCACACAGTTATCAAAGCTAACCTTGGGAAGCTTTCATCCATGTGCTATGGACTTCATCAGCCAACTGATTTTTTCGCTGTGACTAGGGATAAGGCTTAACACCACTAGAGAGCATGAGTGATGTTAAAGCTTTGTCCCAGATCTGCGGTAACTGGAAACGGCACCCGTCCCTGCCCAGCACTGGTTTGAGTGTTCTGATATATATTGCCTCTTTTACCCCCTGCTCGAACCAAGACGGGTCCCGGTCAAGAATTTGTACAGAGTCCATAGGTACAGCATGTCCAGGAGTGTCTTTGTGTATGTGACGTGACACTTCGCTGGTACTTGAGCTTGGTCTACGATGCTCCATAAATCGCGCTTTCAGTGTCCTTTCCGTTTCTCCTATATAGTCTTTCGAGCAGGGCAGGTCGTTTTATTGTCTTCAGTGTTTGTTCTATCGGCTTTCGTGCGATACACTTCTTTTCAGCATTATGATTTATGTAACTTTTTGGTATTCTTAAAGCAAGTAGAGACTATTTAAACACCGGCAATTTTGTTCACTACTTATATGCATTAACCTTTTCTCATTAATGATTTAAAGGAAACGATAACAAATGTTGACTTGTGGCGAAAAAAGAAATAGCATCTGACTCAAAACACCTGTGCTGGTATTGTGAAGAGACAATCTTTTGTACGACTTTTAATTTGCAGACCGGGGGTATACGCGTGTTGAGTTTAGTTACGAGCCAAAACAACTGTTATTGTTATTTTCTAAATTTAAAGCAATTTGACTACATTGAAGTATTATTTCCCGGTGTTTTCTGCCTTTTCGACAGTGCACCACGTGTAGGTAGAGCATAGATAGAGATACTGACCAAATAATGGTGCCGAGGAATACTGCTAATTCTGTCTTAAATATAATTACCTTTTACAGGATCGTGCTTACTAGGTCAGTTCAAGTTACGGAAATGAATAATATCCATAGTGTATTTGGATAAAATTAATGTAACCGACGATGTTTTCTTTGTGTATTAAATTTTGTCTGTTTTAATTTAGAATCTTGTAGCCGCGTAAGACAAAATGATGAGTACTCATGCAAGACTGCATCCGTTATGAATATTAAATTGAATTATTGGATCAACATTCATTCGATGTTAGCATTTATTGCCTTAGCAAACAATACCAAAAATTACAGCATAGACACATACAGGGTAGACACTGACCAGACAGCTCCTTCATTAGTCAACAGGCAGTTTTATCAGGTTAATGGTTGATTAATATTGTTTTATACATAAGGAAACAGTATAATATGTATCAAAAGAGAGAATGGATCAATATATTGTATGTTTCAAATGTATGAAATTTAAAGAAATTAGATAAACTTTACTTTACATATGATATTTTGGTTGTACAAATGAAATTGAAATTCACATTTTTCATAACTCTTATTTCGCTATCCATAACTTGACTCGCATTTGCAAACAGCTTGGATCCGGATGAGATGCCGAGTAACTCGGCGTCTCATTAGGGTCCAAGCTATTTGACATGTGGTCAATATTTTCTCAAAAGCTTGGTCGAATCGGAAAAGTGCAACATTTGCACTAGACTTGAAGTGACTATTTGTTTACAACATGTTTGTAACAGCAGCGTAAGGGTTAATAGGAAATGTCCTTTAGAATAATAGCGAGATACGGTAAACCCCATCTGAACTGGAATTCTAGTAGAAAAGAATTCAAATACTTTTAGGCAGGTGGCAGCTTAATGCAGGGTGAATGTCATGCAGAAAGCTCCTAAAGGAGTTTTCTGAATGATTTTTACCATGCATTAAGCTGCCACCTGTCTCCAAGACTGATACTTTTACCAACTGGAAGTCTGTTTTAGAGATGCTTTACTGTATATACTGATCCATCTGTGAAATTGAAAGATATAATGTTTCTCTCTAAAACATATTTAGCTGATGTTATCTGTGGATAGCTGATACTAACTGATACAATCTGATACTATCCGCGGAACAACCCTGAGCATTTAGATTCGCGGATGATGCATTTTCGACCGGAGGCCTAGGTTTATACTCAACGTAATGGACTTTACTTGAGTGCAACGTAATTGGAAAATTGACAGCGTAATATAATAGAAAAAATACCATTCCATTCATACAGTACCAGTGATACTATTCCAGCACAGACGACGGATGAAGTAGATTTAACTTAAACCGCTATTAATCAAGATTTTGTCTTTAAAATGACATAAGTCAGGATGTAGTTTCGTGTTTTATGATGCCCTTTTTCCGTGACCAAAACACATAAATCAAGCATATTTCACTAAACGACCAGGATGATTTAGATTGTTAAACCCATTTTATTAACCCTTCTCTTGCTGATTTGTTTGATGTTTATGTCTGCTGCGTTTTATTTACTAACTTCCGCGTCTCATCTGGATCCAAGCTGTTTGTAAATTCCAGTTAAGCAGGATAGAGATTAATTCATTGTGCAAAATGAATATCATAATTACCTTTTTTGTAAATATTCGAAGAGTCAAAACGTAGACAAATGGTGACTGAAGAAGCAGTTTGATCAAGGCCAGTGCTATTGGTTTAAAGTTATCAACACGATGTCGGATTGCCTTATTCAGTTTTACAAAATGATGGAGGGAAAGATTGGTGTCAGAATCCTTGGGATAATAAGGGGTTATCCTCTCTCGATACAATAGACTGAGCATGTATGATATTTACATTTACATCACATAACGAGAAAAAATAAAATTGAAACAATGCGCAGACCCAGATCCACCACTGCGACACTAACAGAATCTGTACAGGAGCCAGGTATTTAACCCGTCTAACATTGAGTCTCATGTACATTTTTCTGTTGCTAGAGAATGTATATTTTACTTTTCCAATGTCCGTCCAATAAAGATGATCAGAGTGTCAAACACCATGGAATAGATGACACGTGGAGTAACTTGGTCTCTCCCCTGGATCCAAAACGTTCCAAATGTTATGACGTGGTTGGTTAATAATTTAATTTATAATGTTTTACCGTTCATTTTAATTATATCTCTGGATCTACATTTATATAAATATCAAGAGAATACTCGAAATTCAGTTACATGGTTACCTTTAATATTAGCAGGCAAGAGAATCCGGGATTGCCTTGGCAACAGAATGGTTCCATATTAGTCGGTGTCTTATCAAGCTCCAGACTGTTTGGGACACGGAATTTAGAAAATATGTAATTTTAGAATAGAATATGGTTATTTCTTCCAGACGCGAATTTGCTTAACAGACTTAATGTTAAAAGAATAAATTGCCTTGCTTCGATAGAAGACGAGATAGTAGGGCTTATTCGACTTTCAGTGTCAGTTTATTATTTTAAATCAGCACACATCCTTCATTAAGCAGGTACTAACAGCATACATATATCAGCATAAACAATTTACAGTGACACATGACTAAGCATGCAAAAACGATTTCATATCAACACCTTCAAATATACCGGTGTACATGTACGCTATGGTGCAAGGCAGTGAGAAACAAACACACAGTCAGTACCCTACAAGCACGCGAAGCATGTAGTTTATTGCATGTTCAGACTGTTACCAATACTGTCTATGAATATTGAATAGATTTGTCATAACATAATGAAAATATACAAAGAACGTCCAATATTTCATTGTAAAATAATGCACGATAATACGAACAAGCTACCGTCTGTTTGAGTGTAAACATATTACAGCAGAACCTGTCCTAAGCGGCCATTCATTTATAGAACACAGGAGTCTTAAAACAGGTGGTTGTTTAGTGCAGGGCAAAAGTAATGCAGAGAGCTCCTATAAGCCACCGCCTATAAGCCACCGCCTGCCTTACAGAACCATAACAAGACCTGTTTTGATGGCCGCTTAAGACAGGTTCTACTGTAGCCATAGTTTGCTATGGGAGACCTGGATGTAAAATGAGGATCCAAATGAGACGTCGAGTAATTCATATATATATATATATATATAATTTCTTCACTGTCATGGCAAAAATGTTCGTAGTTTATACAGTAAAAGCCCGCTAATGCGACCACCTAAAAGAGGTATAATTCTGGGTGCTAGATGCAGTGGGTAGCTTAATACAGGTCAAAAGTAATGCAGAAAGCCCCTAGAGGAGCTTTCTGCATTACTTTTGTCCTGTATTAAGCAACTAGCTGTTTATAAAGACACCCATGTTTATTCATGAAGTGGTCCCATTAGAGGGGTTCTACTGTATATCTAACACAGTAATTAAATCAATTGTCACAATGAGCAGAGTCCTGCATAGATATACATTAAGTAAACCCTATACTTCCTCAATAGCTTGTAAGAGATAATGACGTTAGGCATACAATGGAACTTCCATATCCCAAACTTTAAATTTGATATCCTCGAGTTAAAAACGGTCCATTCCATAATTTGATATACAGAATTGTTTCAAAATTACCACTATGCGTACCGTATATTTAAAGGCACGCGTCAATTTGATGCCGATCGCATCAAGAAAGTTTTCAAATAATAAATATGCTGACTCGAACTCCTGTGATATCGAAGTAATGGTCCCTTAAAGTTCGGTTTCATTGTAACTATTGGTTGAAATTTTACAGTGGTGTATGAATTTGGTAATATTTGGTAATTGCAAGAACTGTAGAATAATATCTGTATTATTATAAGTAAACCCTAATCAGACCGCTGCTATGGGTGTGTATATGCCCTGTGTGCCAGACCGCTGCTATGGGTGTGTATATGCCCTGTGTGCCAGACCGCTGCTATGGGTGTGTGTATGCCCTGTGTGCCAGACCGCTGCTATGGGTGTGTATATGCCCTGTGTGCAAATGCATGAAAAGACTAATGCAAATGGTAACATACAAATGGTAGGTATGATGCGCATTTACATGGTGTATGTTGTTTCTCTTCCAGGGCTGTTATGACGTCTTTGAAGACTTATTCAACTTTCTGGCTTCTATGGCAATATCCATTATATCTGTCATTGTTTTAGTGGAGGTTAGTACACACATTTTGTATGAAATGGATTAAAATACAATTTAACAGTTATGTACCTTTTACCACAGAAATATGTATGATAACCTTATGTAAACAGTTTGGATTCAGATGAGATGCCGATTACGTTTTCGAAAAACAAATGTTTGACAAATTAAACATGAACATTAGCCCGGGGCACGGATTTACTGTCATTTGCAACCAGTGTAGACTCAGATGAGAGGGCTGCTTCATGAGCCCTTTGACCAGGGTATGTACTAGTGGTCATGAGCCCTTTGATCAGGGTATGTACTAGTCGTCATGAGCCCTTTGACCAGGGTATATACTAGTCGTCATTCAAACTCGTCAAGCAAGACTAAGCTGTTTATGCTAAATGGATTATATAGTTAAACACGGGTGGGCTATTATACTCTGACAATTCAGCGTTGAAAGGGTTAACGAAATCATTTGACAAGCTGCATTCAGCTCAATATCAGATTATCTGTCAAATTATACTTTTGGTCGATAAAATTTAAACGTACACGAATTATGTACACTATATATCAAACGTTTTAAGCCGTGATGGTTTTATTCCAAACCATTAACGTTCCAATTAGAAATGTATGGTCCTTTTTGGTCACAATAATGATGTTAAATCAACGTTGCTTGAACAGATTGCTGAATTTATTCTATGTTTCATACGAATATATACTACAATTAATATATGTCTAGTTTATCAAACGAAACTTGGTATACAATCGTTTCAGTCTAGTAAATTCTTGACGAATATAATATGGAATACGAATAAGATGAATATCTTTGGTCAAATTATTTTGTTTTATTTGTTTAATCGGTTTCTTATGGATTCGTTCTATTTTAGCTTTTGTTTTGTTTCAGATAGCCGCAATATTTTTCAGTGTCGTAATTGTTTATGCCGAAACTAACCGGCGAAGAACAAACGTGGCCGTTTAAACATCGAATGAATCTATTGACAGTCAAGTAATTACATCTTTCAATTCTGTGATAAAGTGACCTGTTGTGATAATGACAAAGACAATTGTGATATGTTCTTGCCATGTGTATTTATAAGTGGAGACTATTAAATGTGTTTTACGGTTGTACTGGCTCCTCTCCTATACTTGACTATTCATATAAGTAATTAAGACATAATGGATATTGATTTTTAATAATGGCACATGTACACATACATATAGGTCAGTACTGGTAGAAACTGAAGAGCCTGATCTGTTATAATTTCATCAACGAACAGATCAGACCTAGATCAGAAGGCTCCTACAAGGGCCGTCTGATGTGGGTCTACACTGTTTGCAAATGCGTGAAAAACTGTTTATATGAAGGAGATGTCCACCTCTCATTTTATATCAATCCTTACAACGCTGAATTATTCCACAATACAAACATGTCAAGCTTATGGTCAGTGTTTAGGGAATTCACTGAAGAAAAGAATACCATGACAAACAGTGCAGACCCAGATGAGAGGGTTCCGCTAGGAGCCCTCTCATCTGGGTCTACACTGTTTGCAAAGGACATCAGTGACTCATGTGCCGCACTGTAAGGGTTAACCATTACACCGCCATAGAAAATATAATGTTTGCTCAAAATATGATCTGGGGTTAAGTTTTGCCTTCTTCGGATTCGTTCAAGAATAAGTCTAGTGTCAAACAGCTTGGACCCTGATGAGCTGCCTCTTCAGATGAATTCAAGCTACAGTAAAACCCCTCTAAACGGGAATTCTAGAAGAGAAGAATTTAGATACTTTTAGGCAGGTAGCCGCTTAATGCAGAGTGAAAGTCATGCAGAAAGCTCCTGCGAAGCTTTCTGTATTAATTTCACCCTGCATTAAGCTGCCACCCGTCTCCATGACTGTTATTTATATCAAATGTAACGTCCGGTTCAGAGTGGTTTACTGTATTTTGCAAATGCAATTTAAGTCGCGGTTAACGGGATATGGGTTTGGAATACTGGTCTAAAATGAACTGTGGAACTCATCAAATAATCATTTCAGTATTTCCTACACAAAAGAAAATAAGTGCTATTGAAAACCTTTGACATTGATTTATTGATTTATGCAAATAATTGGGTAATCTCGTGTTTCAAATGAAAGGTATCTAACCTTTTACCCCATCAATACGCCTTTACAAACAGTGTAGACACAGGGTCTGCTCTGGTCATAGGGGCCTGTACCGCTTCATGGGAGTCTATACATACTATATAATAACTAAGAGTTCCAACTGACAGAACGGACACCCGTGTACCTCAAGTACAAACAAGACTTACTCTTACATTCGTACTTCATTCGGGTATTGAGAGCCAAGATATTCCATTATCAAATAAGTATACTCTTCTGTGGTACACGGATGTCCGCTCTGCCAGTTGGAACCGTTGTTGTTATATAGTATGTATATACTCCCATGAAGCAGTACAGGGTCCATGCTTATAAAACTTTTAGTTGAGTCTGAGTTCGTTCTCAAGTTTTTGATTGGTCAGATTTGAGCCAAAGGTTCAAATCTGACCAATCAAAAGCTTGAGAACTCAAATCTGACCAATCAAAAGCTTGAGAACGAACTCAGACTCAACTAAAAAGCTTTATAAGCATGGACCCAGACCCCTATAGCTTTGTTTGCTTATACAATAAACTAGATATGACTCTACAGTTTCTGCCATGGTCAAAATTCCCCATGTATAAAATTGAATGTAATGCATATTGATGACGTCATTATTTCTTAAATGAATATTCATGGAGTAAAGGGTTAATTGAAGAACGATACACGATAACGTATATTGAGGTGCATGTCAGCTTTAACCTTTCCCCAGTTTTATGTTTATTCCAAAATTAAACACGTGCCTAATATTCATAGAAAGTAAAGAAACAGATTTATCAAATTCCATTAGCAGACAGAATAGACCCAAATCAGAAACTCAAATGCGTGAAAACATTTTTATATGAAGGAAAGGGTTAATGCAGGTTGATAGTCATGCAGAAAACTCACAAAGGAGCTTTCTGCGTGACTTTCACCCTGCATTAAGAGGTCACCTGCCTAAAATACCCAACTTATCCCTCTTCAAAACTCTGGTTTAGAGGGGTAACTGTACTTACGTGAACATTCATGGATATATGTTAAGAAACAATCGGTAACATGGCAAACAGTGTAGACCCTGGTGAGATGACTCTTCTGTGATCTACACTGGGTCTATACTGTTTGCAAAAGACATTAATGACGTGCGCCCCATAGTGGAACAATGAGGAAACGTGTCGCAAATTGTAACATCAAAACATAACCTGAGTTTTCATTCGTAGCGCTTTTCAATATTTTTCTCCAATTGTATTGTGTTGCTTATAAATACAATGTATAATCTATATCCAAACCTATGCATCGTGCTGTCGTGTCATTCATCCTTTGAATGCAGAAAACGAGTGTGCTGTCATTGGTAAATAGAGAAGATCCGAATCAATTAGATGATATTTTAGATATGTTTTCGGTAGTTATTTATAGAAAATTACCGTATTGTACTGTCTGTGATATTACTACTTTTGTTGTTGTTGTTTCTTTTGGGGGCATATTTTTATGTGGGAGTAGGGGGCGGGGTATGGATATTTATTTTTTGTGTCAATGTCTTTCAAAAGGATCTTTATATTGATAAATTTATGTTTAAATAAAAAAATCTATACAGTTTTCTCTCATGGATACACATTCACACGAACTACATGTGTATATTACATACTTGGAACCTTTAATAAAATCCACGCATTCCACATATGTCTTGTAAAGCTATTGCCTTCAACACGTCATAAGAGATGAATAGTAAACAGTCGTCCGTAACATTCGTCGCCAGCTACAATTATCGTTTGTAAAAATTGCAGCAGATCCTAATTTGAACAGAAATTATTTATTTCACAGCAGGTGATAGAAAAATATAAATGAAGGTGAAACCCCTGCTTTACAGACCCATAATTAGACTTTCCACCGGTTATCCTATGAATATCCATGTAACAACAAGGACATAATGAACATATACAGTAGAACCCCTCTAATGCGACCACTTAATGAATAAACATGAATTTCTTTATAAGCAGGTGGTTGCTTAATGCAGGACAAAAGTAATACAGAAAGCTCCTGGAGCTTTCTGCATTACTTTTGTCTTGCATTAAGCTACCACCTGCATCTAGCACTCAGAATTATACCTATTTTAGGTGGTCGCATTAGCGGGGTTTTGCTGTATATATGCCGGTCCCTCCCGGAAATTTCAGAGACTCTTTTCAGTGTCTCCCGCCCGTACATCTTCTCCACCCAGGGGTTAAAAATTCACTAACTGGTACTGCGGTTGCATGATTGCGCCATATGTTAGCAGTGCTCAATGTTGTAGGCGAAAGACTCAATGACCAGGGGAGTGAATATATAGTCGGCTGAACGGTCATTCGGACTGAAAGTAGACTATAACTAGGTGCTTAACTTTTTTATTAACTGATTTGTTTATAATTACATACGGCATGTGGCTAAAGCAACAAACAGTAGAGCGCGTACATTATAAAACAGATCAAATCCAGATCAGCCAGCTCATACAGGAGCCGTCTGATCTGGGTCTACTCTGTTCGTAAAGACATCAAAAGCTGTTTATATCAAGTATAGGGTTGCATTACAACACAGAGTCACGGTCTTGCTTTCAGTTTCAATATCTGTAATCGTTTGCTCGGTCCTTTATTACGTTTTAGTACATATATCTCCTCGTTAAATATATTTACCTCCTCGTGATATATATATAAATGCATTGAATACAGAACAAGGTGTCATATCCATTTAGCTTCCAGGAAACTGGTGCATAATGCTTCTGTATTAAAATGCATATTTCGAAATTTATTCTTCTTTTCGGAACTAATTTGAAGGCAGTTCCATGATTTATTCTTTTTATCCTTAAACTCTCCACTGATGAAGCAGCGAGGACCATTTCAAGTAGTTTCGATCCTACTCAGACGTAGACTAACCGGGATGCCATCCGGATCAAAACTGTTTGACACTCCGAGGGTGTTTTCGGAAAGACATAGAAGACAACTTTATTTTAAGAAATGAAATGGGCAACATATTTGGTTGACGAAATACTGTTGATCATGCTGTTGGACATAATAGAAACTATCACAGAAAATGTAGAATATACGAGTATATCAGTGCAATTTAACCTTAATACTGCTGCGGGCGAATCTGTGATGCTCTATGCAAACAGTTTGGATCCTGATGAGACACCGATTAAATCGGTGTCTCATCAGGATCTATACTGCTTTACCGTCTGATTATACATACATTTAATAAACCGTGCATCGTTATAAGAAAGGCTATTCAAACAAAGATTTGCTTAAGTTAAACTGTACTCGTACAAAGTATTGTTAGTCATGCAACGGTCTAGCGTAATGAGACATTGTTCTAAGAAAGCTATTTAAGTAACAGTCTCCAAGATATATATCAGAGCTGTTTAAAGACACAATTCCTTGTGAATGTCCTTAGCTGCTGGGCATTTGTTTTTGTACACATTTTTATGCACTCGATTCTCAAAATAAAAACGTATACTTAATGGTTATAGAAGTGTTTGGTTCTTGATGTGAAACTTGGTTACTCGGTTCATTGGTTATCTCTGCTGGATTCAAAATGTTTGGAAAGTTTACAACAAGAATGTCAGTACAGTTAAACATTTGCCTGTTGAATATTTATGTTAGAAATAATAACATAATTAATATTTATTAGCTGGATTTATATAATGGTATATGTATATTTTTATGTGATGTCAGCTCTGTTTCTATTCTGTCCTCATTGAACATTTCCTTAGAAAACGGTTCGTGTATAAAAGCATTCCACAGCTGACAAACTGTAAAGAAAAGTATAATTGCGTGTGTGTGCGTGCATGTGGGCGCGGGTGCGTGTGTGTCACTGTGTGTGTCCAGAAGCGTGCATTCAGCATCTTTCATAAGTACTTTCAAGGAGTTTTTGAAAATGAATGAGTGAGTGATTTTAGTTTTACGTCCAACCAACAGTAATTCAGTTATATTGTAGACGGCACCCGTCTGAAACAAGTTATAGTGCTGCCTCACTGGTTTGTAAAAGTCTGAGTACGTTTTGCATGTTATGAGAATAGTTGTGTGCAGGAATACAATTATTCATGTGTTTTGTTGCGATTTATTTCTATCTTGAAACTTGTTGCGATTTATTGCTATCTTAAAATGTGAACAGACATAAAAAATGAATTTACGTTTCGATGTTGTGCAGCAGTCATATGAATACCGAACAAATTAGTCGCAGTAAGATAATTGACAACGGTACTAATGACATAGACAATTGAACTAGTGGCACAGACAACGGTACACGTGGCATAGACACCGGTATTAATATACAGACAATTGAACTTGTGACATAGACAATTGTACTACTGCCATAGACAAATATACTAGTGGCACAGACAACAGTACACGTGGCATAGATACCGGTATTAATATACAGACAATTGAACTAGTGGCATAGACAATTGTACTATTGGCATAGACAAATGTATTAGTGGCATAGACAACGGTACACGTGGCATAGACAACGGTTCACATGGCATAGACAACGGTACTAGTGGCATAGACAAATGTACTAGTAACATAGACAACGGTACTCGTGGCATATACAACGGTACTAGTAGTATAAACAAATGAACTAGTAGCATAGACAACGGTACTAGTAGCATAGACAACGGTACTAGTGGCATAGACAACGTTACACATGGCATATACAACGGTAAACATGGTATAGACAACGGTACTAGTGGCATAGCCAACGGTACACATGGCATAGGCGACGGTACACATGGCATAGACAACGGTACTAGGGGCATAGACAACGTTACTAGTGGCATAGACAACGGTACTAGTGGCATAGACAACGGTATACATGGAATACAAAACGGTACACATGGCATAGACAACGGTACTAGGGGCATACATAACGGTACTAGTGGCATAGACAACGGTACACATGGCATAGACAACGGTACACATGGCATAGACAACGGTACTAGTGGCATAGACAACGTTACACATTGCAAATACAACGGTACACATGGTATGGACAACGGTACTAGTGGCATAGCCAACGGTACACATGGCATAGACGACGGTACACATGGCATAGAATACGGTACTAGGGGCATAGACAACAGTACTAGTGGTATAGACAACGGTACACATGACATAGACAACGGTACACATGGAATAGAAAACGGTACACATGGCATAGACAACGGTACTAGGAGCATACACAACGGTACTAGTGGCATAGACAACGGTATTTGTGGCAAAAACAACGTAACTGGTGGCATATACATTGGTACACATGGAATAGACAACTGTTCACATGGCATAGACAACGGTACACATGGCAATGACAACGGTACTAGTGGCATAGACAACGTAACTAGTGGCATAAACATCGATACTAGTGGCATAGACAACGGTACTTGTGGTATAGACAATGGTACATATGCCATAGACAACGGTACTAGTAGCATAGACAACGGAACTTGTGGCATAGACATCGGTGTTACTGGCACAGACAATTGTAATAGTTGCATATACAACGGTACTAGTAACATAGACAATGATACACATGACATAGACAACGGTACACGTGGCATATACAACGGTACTAGAGTAATATACATGTACAATGGTACGTATGACAAAGACAATGGTGCTTATGTCATATATAATTGCAGACGCAGCAGTACTAATGTCGTAGATAAGTGTACTGGTGGCTTAGACAACTGTAAATGATATAGACAACAGTACATATGGTATAGAAAATTGTACTAGAGTCATAGACAACGTTGCTAATGACATAAGCAATGCTGTTTATGACGAAGACAATTATACACATGACATTGACAATGGTATTAGTGATAATGGTACTAGTGACATAGAAAATTGTACTAGTGGCATAAACAATAGTTTTAATGGCAAAGACAATGGTACGAAATAGAGTAGACAAGTGTACTATTAGCATAGACATCGGTATTAATGACATAACCGATGGCACGTATATCTTCAACAATGGAATGAAAGTACTAATGCCATAGACAATGATATTAATGGCATAGAAAATGGTACGAAATAGCATACAGAATGAAATGAAATTTTCTACGTACGAAATGGTACATACATTGATACGAAGTGGCGATCTTTGACATACGAAAATGTATAAACAATGGTATGAACTGACAATATTTATATGATATGAAAATATATCGACAATGGTATGAAATGGCAATATTTATTGTGTGGAGTGATGAAAACAATGGTATGAAATGGCAATATTTATGTTGTGGAGTGATGAAAACAATGGTATGAAATGGCAATATTTATTGTGTGGAGTGATGAAAACAATGGTATGAAATGGCAATATTTATTGTGTGGAGTGATGAAAACAATGGTATGGAATGGCAATATTTATTGTGTGGAGTGATGAAAACAATGGTATGAAATGGCATTATTTATTGTGTGGAGTGATGAAAACAATGGTATGAAATGGCAAAAATTATTGTGTGGAGTGATGAAAACAATGGTATGGAATGGCAATATTTATTGTGTGGAGTGATGAAAACAATGGTATGGAATGGCAATGTTTATTGTGTGGAGTGATAAATACAATGGTATGGACTAGCAGTCTCTATAGTGCAGACTAGTGCAGACAATTGTGGGAGCATTATTGTACGAACTATTATAGACAGTGGTACTAAATTGCACTCTTTATGGTGTAAAATGATGAAGACAATGGTAAATGTATAACATGGCACATTTTATAGTACAAACTGATACAGACAATGGTGCACTTTATGGTACTTCACATTATAGACAATAGTACAAAATGGAATTTTATAGCATGAAGTAGTAAAGACATATCTACGAGTTTGCAATCGTTATGTTATGAAATAGTATAAACACTGTTAAATAATTTTCAATATGCAATATAGAATAGACAGTGTAATTAAATGGCAATTAAAATATGGGAAACAATGGTACAAGCAATGATAAGTAGTGATATGTTTATAACGGCTACCTTTATGGTATGAACTAGTATATATAATGTAACAAACTAGCAATCTTTGGCATGACATGATAGAGACAATGGTACGGAATGCCAATTATTATAGCCAAAAATGGAACAAACAGTGATTCGAAATCATAATGGAAACGAAAACAATATTCATGATTCGAAATGGTACTGCTAAAGTTACTAAAAGGCAATCTTAATGGAACGAAATGGTTTGGTACTAAATGTTCAATGGTTTGTAAAGTCTTGTAAATACTGTAATTCCTGACATAGCTCAATTGCTATATGTTTAGAAACTTAGAAAACGTCATGTTGGCTACGACTAAAGACATCATAGAAAATATTCTAATTATTCCAATCTGGTATCCAAGAAGCATCTTTAACAAACATATACCTTCTGAGTTATCAACGACACACCAGTTATCGAAGCAAACCATCACAACATGCCAGTCCTCGAGGTAAACCATCACAACCCGCCAGTCCTCGAGGTACACCTTCACAACACGCCAGTCCTCGAGGCAAACCATCACAACATGCCAGTCCTCGAGGCAAACCATATTTTATCTGCTGGTGGATTTTAGCACGCTATATGTGAATCAGAGATGTAATCAGTTTGTAAAACAAATCGAGGCCTCACAGGACACGCATTGTTTGACCTTTTGTCAGGGTTCCAGAGAAAATGCGTAAATTAAAACATTTTCAAGAATGACTCCTTAAATTCTCCACACAACCCTATGTCATGACAAATATTTTGAAAAGTCCCTGTCGAGGCAATTCTAAAGAGTGGTCACAACATACGGTTTGGTGGAGAAATAACAATTTTTGTATCTGAGTATGTACATTTATCTGTTGCACTGTCTGTTTTAGATTTTGACAAAAACACAAAATAGTACAATGTAAAACTTAAAAACGTGGATATTTTTTAACGACAAAAGTTTTGTCAGCACGATAAAAGTTAACTGGCGTATTCTAGCAACGAAACACGAAACGTACAAAGCAATAAAAGGGTCATCCAAGAAGAATGATGGATTCGGGTTCTGCATGTTGTACCAAATCAGAGACCAAATCTCGTGAATCACTAAATATTTTGCCTGAGTCTAAGTTCGTTCTCAAGTACCTGATTGGTCCGATTATGAGTTTAGCTGTCACGCCAGAGTTGCGCTAATTTGAGGGAGTGTAACAGTAGTCAAGTTGAAACATCAGATTTGAGTTCTCAAGCTTTTGATTGGTCAGATTTGAGCCAAAGGCTCAAATCTGACTATTCAAAAGCTTGAGAACGAACTCAGACTCAACTAAAAGTTTTATAAGCATGGGCCCAGTTGATTGCAAATGTTGATGAGTTATCTAAACAAATAAAACTCTTTGCACGCTGACGGCGATATTGCTTTAATATATGGAAACATTGTGGACCCAGATGAGAAAACAAACTGTTTGAAACTCTGACTGAAATGTTTTAAAGAAGAAAAAGATTGATTTGCCATACGATAATGTTTTGTGTTAACAATACCGAAAAAAATATTTAACTTTCTTTTGATACGATTCAATGGTCTTCATGTAAATATTAAACTTATACCACAACCTCTTGTGTGCCTACGCACCATTTACGTCATATTGATCCGGTTCTTTATGTGGAGGATATACGTATTTGATGTTTTATCTCCATTAGTAATGTAATATGATTATCTGGCTCCATTAGCATAACGGTTTTAGTTCTCGAAATATACCTGGGATTATTCCAAAACATACCATATACATGTCTAAATATTTACGTAGTAATTGTAGCTTTGATGACGGACAGGGAACTATTGTTGTCTTTGAATGTCCCAAAGTACAGTATAGTGTCGCTTATACGACCACGTAATTTCTGTAAACGGCAGCATTTGTATAATGTAGGGAAGCGTAATATAGAAAGCTCCTGTAGGAACAATCTGCTTAAATTTTGTCCTGCATTATGCTACCACCTGTTTAAATGTTTTAGAATCATACTTGTTTTAAGTGTTCGTATTAGTGAGATATTGCTGTATTTCACATACAGTAAAACTCCGATTATCCGAACACTAAAATACGTATTATTATCGATCTTTAAGACAGGTGGCAGCTTAATGCATGGTGAAAGTCATGCAGAAAGCTCCTCTAGGAGCTTTCTGCTTGACTTTCACCATGCATTAAGCAGCCACCTGCCTAAAAGGGTCTAAATTCTTCTATACCGAAAATTCGAATAATCGAGGTTTTACTGTATTTCGTCGAAATAAACACTGATGATTACCCTACAGACGTGCACGAATGTCGCCATTCTTCATTACGACGGTAATAGCCAACGCATAGGTTTTGTTAAAACTGTTCTCTCTGGAGATTGATTTATAGAGAAAACAGTGTCTTTATTGTTGTATCGTTGTTCAGTTTTTGTTGATTCTGCCAATAAACAAGTAATGCAAAATCGTGTGATTTTGTTATTTAGATTGCGGTGTGTTTTGGTGACAGTTACAGTGTGTGATGTATTTATACCTGTTACCGCATTGATATTTATCTAAGAAATAATCACATCGTGAATATCTGTTAGCTGAAATATTAGAACAGTTTCAAACACAGGAAAGGTTGGCCAAGACAAAACTAAAAATTCATATCCATTTTTTATAAGCATAACGGGCAAGTCTTGATCAGCCGGATCCTACAAGAGCCGTCTGATCTACATCTGCGATGTTTCCAAGACTTCCAATTACGTATCTATAAAGTAAATTGGTATGTGGTAATGATATCTCTCTCCTCATGATCACATTTCAAAAAGAGTTAAGAAACGGGCGTGATATATATTGTCGAATATGCACCACACTGGGAGCAATAAATATGCAATATATCAGCAATTCCGGAAAACTTATTTAACAGTTTCAGTTTTAGGTTAGCGCGGTTACAGTAAAGCTGCGTAAGGTTTATATAATTGTGTAGACCCTGGTGTAAATACGTCGTATGTCTTATTTGTTAACGTGAATCAATGTAACCCTTCTTATACTAAGTGTGATCTGACTGGTACAATACAACCTCGCTAAACTGGCTGTTAAATTTGGTATAAACATCGGGAGTGCTTCAAAAGGTACGTGATGTTACTGGTTTGATAAACTGAAGATAGCGAATAGTACCTCAACATTATTTATTCCAAATCCTCAAAATATTCCCCCGTAACAGAAATGTTTTTTGTAACATTGATATCCATTGCTCTAGGAGTTTTCTGCATGACCCCATTAGGATCCAAGCCGCCGTTCGACACTCGGTCATATAGTTTTCTAAAAAATGTTTCAGGTTTCACTGAATAGTTCAGCAAATCAGAGATAGACCTGACAATATTTTCTCAGCATGAGAATAGCTTAAATATTTAGTATTATTTAGAATGTAGTATTTATTTATTGTTATCAAATATAAACCAGGTTTAAGTCCCCCAGTAGCTTATTTTGGTTGCTGGCCGTTCCAAGGCGGCACTCCTGCTTTCAGCCTACGGTCAATTTTGTTGTTTAATATGCTTAATGTTTAATGTTTTTCGTCTTGATATGCGTCCTGTTATGTTTTGTCTTGTGGCTTTACCGTTTCTTGTTTGATGGTGTTTGGTGCGGTGTGTGTGACTCTCCCTGTTTGACTATTTTTCCATATATACAGAGGTGTTGTATTTAGGTTTAGGTGCGGTATGGTATAATAAATTCCTTACATTGTAATTGTGTTATAATTAGGTATCAATACTTATCACGTAATGGTATGGGAGTGCCCAAACAGAGTGCTGTTAACCGAGAAAATGCACTAGTGCATTTTTGTCAAAGTTAGCGGTCTGAATCCGGCCGATTATGAATCTTACAGAGACTACGCTGCATGTGTTAATATGGCATTATACAAAAATAACCTAATCAATATTCATGATGTCGTTATTTACTCAGAGAATGTTCCTGAGAAACTAACAGCGGGCAAGCTCAGTGCCATTTCCTTCATGTTCGCCGGTTATTGCAGCTCCATAGTTTAACACTGATCCAACCAAACTATCGAAAATCTTACATTTATCTTTGATAGTCAAGTCTAACTGGTTAAACACTATAAATAAATTATTATTATTCCTGCGTACAGTTTCTGCCATGGGCCAAACGGCATGTGTCCGTATACGATAATACGAATTCAACTAATTAATATTCATGAACTCGTTGTTTCCTACATGAATATTCATCAGCTAAAAGGTTAGATTTAAAGCTAAAGCTACGCTATGGTTATTCGCATGGTTTCACATTCTTCATATGCAATTCAAATTGGCGCACCAAGCATAGCTGTGACAATTTATGTATTTCATATTTCAAATATCATTCCCAAGTTTCACTGAAAGGTTGAGTGATGATGCTTAAATCTTTCTTTTAGGAAATGCATTGACTGTAACTAGTGACACTAACATAAAATCACCACAATCTCTAACCCCGATTTAACCATACTCATGCTGGGAAATATTAAGTCTGCTATAGCGCTGATCTGTTACCATTTCTACGTTCAATCGATTCGTTCAAGATTCTAAAAACCTATTAAAAGATTATCAAGACGCTGAGTTAACTCTTTCACCAACAATGTCGCATAAATGCACCACGAAAATAAGTGGAGTCCCAGATCAGACGCCGCCTTTATAAGAAGATCAGGGACTCAATGTTTTGTCTCAATCTCTAGTTCTATATCTGTAGATAGATAGATATATTTATTTCGGCAAGGAAATGCATGCATAGTCATTTAAAAAACATGTACAAAACATAACACATATTACGCATACATGTGAATAAATAAACTATGACATGCACACCCACACCGAGGATAACACAAAAAAGAGCTAACTCTTATTTCCATTGTGGTCCTCTAAAATATTTGGAGAATCCGGGTATATGTGCTTATTTCCGTTGAAATATGCATTTATTTATCTCATTTACCTATTTTACCAAATTACCTAATAAAAGTGGTTTCAGACGACAATTAGAAATCTGGCGCCGAAAGGGCTAATTGGCGTCTCATGCGGATCCAGTCGGTTCGCAAATTCCACTCAGGATACGCCTATCATGAGAAGGATTAAACTTGGTATTTATGTGTGACATCGATCTAATCAAACTGTGCCTGTCATGTTGATTTATAGCGAATGTTGGTTTTGTGTATTTGCTTTAACAAAAACGAATGTGTGCAATTAACATATTCGTAGCTTTTTGTTTCAAAATCACACATGGAAAACTCATCCATTGTAAAACTGTTTCATTGCAATTATCATAGTTCTCCTAATTGTAAATTCTGTTGAGAAACTTAATCGTACACATTACAAAAAGGGGTTATGATAACTGATACAGACAACATCAATATCATTCTCAACATTAACATAAAAATACTAATTTAATCAGTGTGCTTGTATTTCTACCAAAGTCTTTGATTTTTGTATTGCACTGTATTGACATGTGTTGACAGCATTGTGGTGATAATCACAGTGCTGTTATGTGTTTTATATGGTAATGAGTTCTCGTTAATCAAGCTTAAATTTCAACAGAACCAGTAAAAGGGTAAGTTCTAAATGGGCCAACGATCGATTGTTTCCATTAGCCTGGAGGGGACAGATGCATCCCATATCTTCCGTAGAATACTTTCTTTGATGGTGCATATCTAAGCTATATAGTATTCCATAGTTAATATTGTAGCGTTCGAAAACACAGAACGCTTTGTTTGATGATTACAAACTGCCTCACAAGTGATTTGAAGTACATTGTATTCTGATCCTGAATTAGTTATTTTTCTTTCAAACTGCGTCTGCACTAAGACTAGGGTAATGTGAAATTAGTACTGGGTGATCCACCTTAGACACAAACATCGTTACATAGGTAATCATAGGTAACCATAATATTATATTCGTAGTTTGCTGTGTAATATAAAAACAGGAAATAGACACGTTCAGATTACTAGTTCTGTATTGAATATTCGATTCAAACGGCACGAACTGCGAAGGCGTAACATGACTAGCTTCATATAAACAATGGGCATAATGGGACCACGTAATCTCATTGAGCCTATAGACGATTTCTGATTCCTTAGTAATTGTAGTGGGTACACCCAATTATATCACAGATATATACCGCCATCTTACCAGACATATTAAACTATATTAAAGATATATAATGTATCTGTTACCAGCCATATAAATGGAAAAGTAGTAAAGTCAAGCAGGCAAAGCCACATACAAGACGCAACCACCACCAAAACACCGATAGATAGCATCACACACACACACACACACACACACACACACACACACACACATCCACACACCCAAACGCACACTCACACACGCGATGAACACAGAAAACACAAACAGACACACAAGAACCGGAGACAAACACTCCACACATGAACAAAATCACAAGCACAAAGACGTCAGGCAAACAAAAGGAAGAATGACAAAGAGAGTACCGCCTTGGCACGGTCAGTAGTAAAACAACACCACTGGGGGTTTAAACCGGTTTACGGACGTCCTAACCTCACACTTCTCTCAAAGTCACCCTAGCTTTACAAATATTGTAAATAAAGGTATCCCCGCCGGACTTACCCACAACATAGACGACGGTAAAATCATATTACAGATAGTTATCACACACGTTTGTTTGTGTCCGGATTAATATAACCATCACGTATTTGATAATATATCTAAAATGTATAGTATAAGATGTGACCTCACAAAATAAAGTCACACGATTTCCATTCCATAAAACAATCAAAACAAACATGCATTTACATCAAACCCGTTACAGGTATGCGATAAAACGAATCTGAAACTCGTTTTCATTTGATAAAAACGTTTCTTAAACTCGTCTAGGTGAAAAAAGTTATTAAGCTCGCCTATTTATGGACTCATTTAAGAAAGGTTTATCTCAAATGAAAACTCGTGACAGATCCTATATATACTGTATCTACTACCAGCCATATACGATCATATTACATACATTTATCGCTTCTATAATCAGACATGCCAAATCATAAAACAGACACATATTGTATCTATTTTCAGACATATACAAACATATTTCATACATATAAAGTCTTGTTAATTTCGAAGCATCATACTACAGTCATTTGCTGCACTATGGCAACATTAATTTCAAAGCATCATATATAAACATAAACCTGTATTAGCACCATGATTTAGATCCAAACTGATAGGTATCACACTACAGGCTTAACTGATAGGTATCACACTTCAGGCTAAAGTACAAATATGAGTCATGCAGGAAACAACACATACACAACAAACATCCGCCCGAACAGCAACACAAGAAAACACAGCAAATGTACATAACTATAAAAAACATAAAGAGACACACACATACAAAACAAACATACAATAGGGCAAGATTGAGGTACGGCCTTTGAACAGTCAGTGACTAAAGTCACTGGGGGTTTAAACTGGTTTAGGTGAGCCCAACCTCACACTTATTCCATCACCATCCTAAACGGCAAACAGTGTAAATAAACATATCCCCTCTTTGACTAATCTGCAGCAACCGCGATGGCAAATACAGTAGTAAAGTGCATTTAAGTGAAACAAACTGTATCCACCTATCGCTAGTGTACTCAATGATTGAGCTGCAAACTGAGTTTTATTTTAAACTAAGCTCAAATTAAAATTAAAAAGTAAATGCCTTATTGGTTTGTCCTAAGGTCATCTGATACCAAAGGCAACGCTACGATTCGTTAACCAAACATTTTTCTCTCAAAGAGAGCATCAAACCTGTTAACAGGTTTTCCAAAAAATACAATATGTCAGGAAAATCAATGACTGTCCGAGGATAGGCCCGCAACATGTGCTGTGTTTGAAGAAATTCGATCGAGAAATAAAAGAGCTACTTTTTAAAAAGTATTCACAGTAGATGATAATTCTGTATGTCAGCTCATATTCGTGTCGCAAGTCACGTGCTATACACAATCTAAACATGTTATGTAGAGAAATTTGATGCATCTTTATTGTCTCTTGCTCTGGTGATCATAGTTGTATATGCACTATCGCTCGACTCATTTTCTAAGAACGCGTAGCCGGAAGGAAACACTATTGGTTATTCCCAGTCAATGTTCTTAGTGTTCATTATTTCGTAATTAAATCACGACTAAAGCAATGCTGGACCGTTTCCAACTGTCCTGAGAGTTTCAAATGTGCAAAAGGAATAGCTGAGAAATAGTAGCATTGTTCCTAGTTAATGTCTTAATCTTTAGCCAGCGGAGCAAAATACCATCTGCAAAAAGAGAAGTCTACACATATTTTCAAAGTACAGGAGCCTGTCAAGCAACTGTTTGAGTTGTGATGAGACACCGAATTACCCGTAGCCCCAACTGTTTGCAAAGTAACCAACAACTTGCCTGTATGTTGAACAGTAAGTTTTTCAAATGATAAAACAAAACTTTGGAATTCATCCTTTGAAACAAGCCAGTTATAAGGAAATTATGGGAAGTGTTGGTGAGGGTTTTACAATGATAAAACATTGTGTCTGTCAGATGTAGTGCGTGATTATTGAAATCATTGGCAGTTTGGCGGCCTGATGGGATACCATTAAACAAAGTGTACCGTTCAGCCTGTCTTAAGCGGTCATTCATTTAATGAATATATGGGTCTTAAAAAGCAGGTGGTTGCTTAATGCAGAGCAAGAGTCATGCAAAAAGCTCCCATAAGAGTTGTCTGTATTACTTTTGACCTGCATTAAGCTACCACCTTTCTTACAGAACAATAATTAGACCTGTGTTTGAGGGTCGCTTAGTAGCGGTTCTACTGTATTTTATATAATAGATTTTCTCTAAAGTAACCACTAATCTTATAAACACGATTGTCTTTAGAAGCAGTCGGTTGATTAATGCAGGACCAACGTAATGAAAATAGTTCCTATTTGAGCTTTCGGCATAAGTGTACTCCTGCACTAGGCTACCACCTGCCTTGGATACCATGAATCAGACATAATTTTGGCGATCACTTTAGAAAGATCTAACTATTTTATTATATTTGGATTAATATCATAACCTCTTTGCACGCTAAGTATTTTCGCGTTTGCAGCAATGCCGTCTGTTCTCATTTCTCTGAAAAAATATTGCAGAGAGTCAAACAGTGTGGAAGCTGAGAGACGTCTCATTATGCGTGGTCTCATCTCATCTGGATCCAAACTGTTTGCATAGGTAATCATGGTTTCGCCGCTAGCGTGAGAAGAGTTAAGAGAACACTGTGAAAAGGTACAGTAGAACCTATCATAAGCGACCTTATAGTCATTGGACACGGGAATCTTGAAATGCAGGTGGCAGCTAAATGCAGGGCAAATGTAATGCAGAAAGCTCCTATAGGAGCTTTCTGTATTATTTTTGTCCTGTATTATGCTACCACCTGCCTTACATTACCATAATTAGACCTCCTTTGATGGCCAGGTTCTACTGTATTAGAAGAAGTATGAGTTATAATGCAATGAAAGCATTAACCTTTTGCCTGCTATGTACCCTCGTCCTCGTCTATTTCGAATTTCATTTTTGAATGGTATTCCTTTTGTTGTCTGAAACTCAAATACATAATTATTACATCAAATAGATTGGTTCCTTATGAGATAGCGAGCTACTCGGCGTCCCATCTGGATCTTAACTGTTTGCATAAGTCATCACTGATTGGCCGTTAACATCGTTTATAACTGTGTTATAAGAATTATGTGCCAGCGAATTTGGACAAGGCATTTACACATCATTGATTTCGATGTTTAGTCAAAGGTGCTTTAATTGATTTTGTCAATCTGTCATTTTGTCAATCACAGATTTTAATTGGTAAAACACATGTCGTTTGCAACTGTTTATTTTTTTAAAAACAAAACAAACCAGTGTTGCTTTTGTAATTTAAAAGAATATGAAACACTTGAATAAATGGTAATAGCATTTGTTATCATATGTCTTTATTAATATACCACCTGACCTACAGGCTGATCATTTTGTTTCCCACAACCTTACATAACATAATTAAAGATAAAACCTGGTATCAGATATTTAAACTTAAACGACCTGTGCCGTTTGTTGACGCCCATAAAATGGCCTGGGTCCATGCTTATAAAGCTTTTAGTTGAGTCTGAGTTTCGTTCTCAAGCTTTTGATTGGTCAGATTTGAGTTCTCAAGCTTTTGATTGGTCAGATTTGAGCCAGAGGCTCAAATCTGACCAATCAAAAGCTTGAGAACGTACTCAGACTCAACTAAAAGCTTTATAAGCATGGACCCTGTTGTTACCGATTACCATGGATTCACCTCAGTAGCAAACCCAACTTTACATTCATTACCATGGATTCACCTCAGTAGCAAACCCAACTTTACATTCATTACCATGGATTCACCTCAGTAGCAAACCCAACTTTACATTCATTACCATGGATTCACCTCAGTAGCAAACCCAACTTTACATTCATTACCATGGATTCACCTCAGTAGCAAACCCAACTTTACATTCATTACCATGGATTCACCTCAGTAGCAAACCCAACTTTACATTCATTACCATGGATTCACCTCAGTAGCAAACCCAACTTTACATTCATTACCATGGATTCACCTCAGTAGCAAACCCAACTTTACATTCATTACCATGGATTCACCTCAGTAGCAAACCCAACTTTACATTCATTTAAGGCTAATTCAAATACTAACATGCCTTTAGACAGATGAGATGCCGAATAACATGTGTCGTATAAGAACCCAATATGTTTGACACTTGACCAACACTTTCTCAAAGAATTGATGGGATCGGAAATAAGCAAAACATTAATCAGATCCAGGTTTTAGCAGACATTGTTTTTTCTGCGCAGTTAGGGCTAATGGGTTTGCTGTATAATCTAAATACAATGGAAGTTGTTAACACCGACCGCACCTATTATGTCTAATTCTTAGTCTTATAGACATGTAATAGGTAGTTTAACCCTATCATCCATATACAGTATGTCAGAAAAAATGACATCATAAACATTGGCTAGATAAACTTTTGGTACAGTGCTCCCTCTCTACAACGACACCATTTGGGACACGAAAATTGTAGGTGTTGTTCAGAGGGAGTTGTTATAGGGAGGGAAAATCAAACATAATTAGCTTGTTTGCAGATCCCCAGAAAATGTGTATTTCGAGAACTAAAGCGGTTATGTCTCAACCAAACCCTATGTTGTGACCACTCTTTAGAATCGTCACAAAGTGACGATTCTAAAGAGTGGTCACAACATAGGGTTTGGTGGAGGCATAAAGAAAATACGATGGAAAAACATTGTTTCTGGAGCCTTGTTGTTTCGGAAACAGTGACATGCGTTGTTGTAAGGAGGGAATCGTTATTGAGAGGGCCGTTGTAGGGAGGGAGCACTGTAGCATATTTACACATGGATGGTTGCCATGACAGCACTGTACACTTATTATCTATATTAGTCCATAACTATTCCATTATTCTGTTCTGTTCATTCGCAAATAGAGCAGACCCTGATGAGACATCTCCTATAGTATTGAAAAGGGATGAAATGTATATTTATGGAGTAAAATCAGTATGCAACTAAAGCAGCAACGTCTACTAGGAGCTATTTGCTTACTTTCGTTCAGCATACAGTGGTGATCTGTTTAAACTAGTTGCGCCTTAGCTATGTACATGTACAGTAAAGCCTCTCTAAACCGGACGTTACATTTAGTATAAATATCAATCTTGGCAACAGGTGACAGCTTAATGCAGGATGAAAATCATGCAGAAAGCTCCTCTAGCTTTCTGCATGACTTTCACCCTGCATTAAGCAGCCACCTGCCTAATTGTATCTAATTTCTTATCTACTAGAATTCCGGTTTAGAGAGGTTTCACTGTATTTCAATGCGTTTGTAAACAGAGTAGCCCCAGACCAGAGGGAATCTGTAGTATAAGTCTGATCAGGGTCTCCCCTGTATAATTATGGAATATTATAGATCTGATGCTACAACTCATGCCAACTAAGTCATTATGAAACAAATAAGCTAATTCATGATGTAATTATTTCCTAAACGAATATTAATCAGGTAAATAGTTAGATAAACCAATATGTTTTCATCAGATGGTCGCATTAGTGAGGTCCTGGTGTAGGTAATATATATTTAAACCTATTGGAGAAGTAAATACATGTACGTGACAGACATGCAACATTTCCCTTCAAATTTTTTATGACAGGAAAAATGCAGTTTTCATACATATGTAATGGATGAATGGGCCTGTAATTTTGCACAACTTCCATCGATTTTAACGTTGGAGAATAAAACGAAAATAACTTACAATGATTCGCTAAATTGGATTTATAACCGCCACCAATACAATCAAGACATTTTGGCGAAACTCTCATGAATATTCATTTTTGTGATCGATTGATGAAAGTCAAGCGTACATTTTGTCATTCTATATCGCCAAATCTATTGAATTAAGTGCCATTGTGGTGTGATGTTCTTCCAACTGGAAACCTTTGACATTCTAGGATACTTCTTTCAGAACAACAGATAAACGTCAAGTACTAAATTCCCCATTTCTCCACCAAACCCTATGTTGTAACCACTCCTTACAATATTCTCGAAGAAGCGGTTGTAAAGAGTGGTCACAGCATAGGGTTTGGTGGAGAAATACAGACGTTATATTTGAAAATGATTTAATGTACGTATCTTATCCGGACAGCTGTTCTATTATTGGACAAAGCGTTAAATCTCCTTATAATATGTCGATCCACTACGAATATAAATTACTCGTATGTGAAAACTTCTAATTTAGATAAAATGTAACCACTGCATAATCATTGCAAATAGTGTAAGCCCAAACCTCATGTGGGTCTATACTATTAGCAGATGCAGATATGTACGTCACCAGTGTGAGTATAGTCGACTATCAATACGTTAGACTCTCTCGTTGATTTATGGTTATTCTTTTACAGCTCACTAGTTTTCCTGGAGGAGGGAATGTATTTGAATAAGACAATTTTCCTGGTGACCATTCTTTAATAAGAAAAGAAATCCAGAAATATGTGACAGAATCATATTAACAAATTTCCATCTATATTATTTGCTATGGACTCATCCAGATGGAGTAATGGAGCACATGTCCAATTTTCATATTGATGGGACACAGTACAAAGATACTGCAACACGTTTCTAAAGCGATCACCCACAACAGGTATAATTCCGATACCTAAATGCGGAACGAATGTCAGGCAGTAAGCTTCTACAGGAGTTATTCAGTATTACAGTAAAACCCCGCTAATGAGACCTCGTCCTGCATTAAGCAACCACCTGCTTTAGACGACATCAGTGGCTGTTTATTAAGTGGTCGCATTAGCGGGGTTTCACTGTACTTCCCTCCTACAGTAACCAACAGGCTGGTTTTAGGACGCCAATATCTATAGACTGGTCTCTTTAGAGAGGTTATGCTGGTATAAGCCATTGGTATTGATTTTTTCAACAATCTGTGAAAACCATAATTGGACGGCTTTCAGGACCCCTCAGATCTGGGACTACACGGCTTGTCATTGACTTATTTCTAGCACACGGTAGACCTGTACCAGACACTTCCAGTACGCGTTACTAGTTAAAGATAATTCAGGGTTGAAAGTACTTCAACGTTTTGCGAGGACAGTGTTGTTAGAAATTATAAGTTGGTACCAATTTAACTCACAGTAAAGAAATATTGATAGCAAATTTCATTTTAAAAGAGTCACAACTGATATTTGATTGATTATTTGCATAACATTGACTTGGAATTACACTGTGATGGAGATTGGGTTGCAAGACTCTCCAAAACTCCATGATTACAGCTACATAAAACTGGTGTTGCATTTATTTAGAATCGAAAATACAGAGGGGATCCAGAGGTATAAGATGCATAAAATTAAATAGTATCAAGAATAGCTCCTTTATTTCTCCGCCAAAACCTATACTTTTCCCAATCTTTAGAATCGTCTCGAAGAAACGATTCTAAAGAGTGGTCACAGTATAGGGTTTGGTGGAGAAATGGCGATTTTAGTATTTGAGTACACACTTTTATCTGTAACTCTGGGTTGAATGGCCCTTATTATGCTGTATAAGCTTGTGATCAAATTCTGATTCTAAACAATATTTACCTATTTCCAACTCTTTCAGGCTTTGTGATACTGCTAACCCAGTATCACATAGCTTAGATCCTGATGAGACGTCAAGTTACCTGATAGGCCGTCAAGTTACTTGATGGGAGATCAAGTTACCCGATGGGCCGTCAATTTGCCTGATGGGCCGTCAAGTTACCTGATGAGATGTGAAGTTACCTGATGGGCCGTCAAGTTACCTGATGATACGTCAAGTTACCTGATGGGCCGTCAAGTTACTTGATGAGAGTTCAAGTTACCTGATGAGACATCGAGTCGTCGAGTTACCTGAGGGGCCGTCAAGTTACCTGATGAGACATCGAGTCGTCGAGTTACCTGATGAGACATCGAGTCGTCGAGTTGCCTATCATCCTATCTGGATCCAGGCTGTTTTCAAATGTCAGTCAGATCACGCTTAACAGGGTGATGGTTACCCCCACCCCACCCCACCCCCAATCCCTCATATTGACGTCCTTTGACGCCTCTGTTAAAGTCACGTTTTGAAACCATTGTGATAAAAAGAGCACTTGCTCCATAGGAGCAAAATGCTCTTTTTATCACAATGGTTTCAAAACTACAAAATTCTAAAATTCTCCATTTCTATAGTTAATGCTCCTTTTCGGTAGATTTATTCAAAGAGGTTTGATCTTAAAATAGCCTAGGAGGGAATGAGTTCAGAGAAAACATTCACAATCAATCTAACAAAATGAGTAATTTGGTTCAGAGTTTTCATCATCATTTATTACATTTCAGACATTACAGAAGTTCAATGCTATTCCTCTTGTTTCTCGTTGCATTTATAGCTCTATATGTTCTATACGATCGGGGCCATTCTTGATTTATTCTCAAAACTGATATCCATCTTATTTCCTATGAGTGATGAACGTACAAATTACAACTTCGATAGAAATGTGAATGATAGATGGCTAAGCGGGGAGAGATTAAATAGAGGCTCTTGCATGAGAGTTTATTATTTCATTTTTTTTATTATTATTTTACGATTTTTATTGCACGAGTTCACTTTACCCTTTTTGCACTATTTGCGAGATGACCTGTACAGTAAAACCCCTCTAATGCGACCACCTAAAAGAGGTATAATTCTAGATGCAGGTTGTAGCTTAATGCAGGATAAAATAACACAGAAAGCTAGAGGAGCTTTCTGCATTTCTTTTGTCCTGCATTAAGCAATCACCTATTAATAACGACACACATGTTTATTCATTAAGTACTCGCATTAGAGGGGTTATACTGTATTTACAAATAGATGGTATGAAGATGAAACGCTGAGTAAATCAACATCTATTCAGGATATATGCTCTTTGACATTCGCGAAATAATTTCTCAAACTTTTAATACAATCGCAGGTAGTCAGGTTTTCACCAGGTCAAGTGTTTGGTTGGTTAACAACCGTTTCTGCCATTTGGACGCCCCAGAGGGAGGGGAGCGGATACAGAATAACCCGGGCGCGTAGCCCTACTCTTATTATCGATAGAGTTTCTCTAGCTCTTTTAGATGCTCAGTGTAAAGCACTGATACATCGGACCTCGGTATTTAAAGTCTCATCCGAGGGATTTGTTCTGACGGGGATCTAACCTAGGGTCCCTTGTATTGTAGTATATTGTAATATATTATTGTAGTGGAGTGCGTTAACCAATCAAACACACCCATGATTTTGGCAGACATTGTTATCACAGCTATTAAGGGTTAAACTGTATGATACGCATACCATAGAAAATGAGCACTACATGCATAGTGACACTTTGTTTAGAATGAACATTACATGCATAGTGAAACTTTTTTTAGAATGAACATTACATGCATAGTGACACTTTGTTTAGAATGAGCATAACATGCATAGTGACACTTTGTTTAGAATGAACATTACATGCATAGTGACACTTTGTTTAGAATGAACATTACATGCATAGTGACACTTTGTTTAGAATGAACATTACATGCATAGTGATAGTGACACTTTGTTTCAGGCCAAGAATGTGGTGTATATATAAACCAATATATTTTCCGCAGTGCCGGGCTGATATAGTTTCATTTTTTAAGGAAATGGAAATACATGTTTATAAGTTTTAGATAGAACTATATACAAATATAAGCTTTATGTAAAATACACACATATATAAGTTTTAGGTGGAACTACATACATATATTAGATTTCGGTAGAACTACATATATACAAGTCTTGGGTAGAACTACATACATTTATAAGCTTAAGGAAGATCTACATGCATATAAGATTTCAGAAATTATTAAAAAAAAAAAAAGACATATATCAAACCTTCGTTACAATAACCTTTGCTCAGTATATAAAAATGGTTATATAAAGCTGACAAAGATTGCAAAACTAACATTTATCCATTTCTATGAACATGCTTTATACACAACAATGAATTGAAACTAACACATCCCTGTGAACATGATTTCTATACAACTAAGATAAATATGTGAAGTTACACACCTCCCCGATACAATGTTTCCTACATGCTTAACCCTTTCCCTGATATTGCCGACTTTTGACGACACTGTTAAAGTCACTTTGTGAAACCATTGTGATAAATAGAGCATTTGTACCCTATAGGAGCAGATGCTCTATTTATCACAATGGTTTCAAACTACAAAATTCTAAATTTTCATTTCTCTAGTTAATGTTCCTTTTCGGTAGATTTATTCAACGAGGCTGGATCTAATAATAGCCTATGAGGGAATGGGGAAACGATAACGATGAAAGAATGGTCTCTGTGATTTGTTACCGAGTTAAACGGGCCGCTGTTTCTTAACCCTTTATTCCATGAGTATTTTTGCAAGAAAAAATGACATACTACATATTAATTAGATTATTTTTATAATGACACATGAATACATGTGTTTTGGCAATAGCAGATACAGTAGAGTCATATCTATATTATTTCATAAGCAAACACAGTATACCTTGATCAGACGGCTCCTATCTGGTCTTGTTCTATTCTGTTTGCAAAGGCGTAGAAAGGCGTAGAAAGGCGTATTTATGGTGTAAAGGGTTAAGTTTCATTAGAACGAGAGTGTATGCATTGGATAAACTTCAGGTACAGCGGGAAGAATTTCAAACAATATAAATGTGTATAAATGCATGTTACCTATTTGCTTCATGAATATTCATGTAATGGCGTATCTGTTAGCTGGGGTTTTATAACGGTGAATATATGAATGTTTGTAACATGGTAGAAACTATAGAATAAAATTTATATTATTTCACAAGCAAACAGAACAAACCATAATCAAACGGCTCCTACAGGAGTCGTCTGATCTGGACCTACCCCGTTTGTTTCTATCAGCTAAAGGGTACTTAATATAACAAAAATGGTAAGAAATGCATGTAGTTCACTATCTGACTACAGACAATATCCAGAAATACCAGAAGCCACAATAGTACTAGATTTTCGCGGATATTTTACGTATGCCAGAACGAATTGGCCTGAATACAATTTGGGGTAAGAGGGATGGTCTGAAGATCTAACTTTCCTACGAACTAATTTATAGACAACACAAAGCTACGTGGTGTAAGGAATCAGTACTTTGGTTCCATTGGCGAATTTAAATTCTGAAAATAAACCTAAGAAATGGACTAATTATTTAATTTGGTTTCGGTGTATGGCCAAAATGTATTCCACTCTTGTACATAAGACGTGTTAATTTCTCTCTTGGCTTCGTTACTCTTGAAAATATCAACGTCTGGTGCAGCGCCTCGCCGATCCAAGACAGTGTTAATTATCTAGTTCCACCTAATATCAACAAGACTTTCGCCTCGTTGTAAATCAATGCATGTATTGTCGTATATTAACCCTGTCATCTCAGCGAGATAGAATCCTCCACCACTGATGAATCTGGTTCCAGTGTTAACCATATCACCTCAGCGATCTAATAGCCTCCACTGATGACACTGAGTCCAGTAGTAACGGCATCACCTCACCGCACGAGCAAGAAGCGTCCATTGATGATACTGAGTCCAGTGTCAACTATGTCATCTCACCGAGCTAGAAGCGTTCACCAATGATGCTGGTTCCAGTGTCAACCATCTCACCTCGGCGGGCTAGAAATTCCACTGATGACACTCGGTCCAGTGTTATTCATGTCACTTCAGCGAGCTAGAAGCATCCACTGATGACACTGGGTCCAGTGTTGACCCTATCACCTCATCGAGCTAGAAGCGTCTACGGATGACGCTGGTTCCAGTGTTGACCCTATCACCTAATCGAGCTAGAAGCATCTACCGATGACGCTGGTTCCAGTGTTAACAATGTCACCTCAGCGATCAAGAAGCGTCCACTGATGACGCTGGGACCAGTGTTGACCTTTACACCGCTGTGAAAAAATATAGCTGCTAAAGTTTGATTCTGATGGACTTTTGACTACATTCAATTCATTCAAGCTGTTTAGAAACCATTGACCGATTGTAAGTCAAACTGTTCGGATCCTGAGAGACGCAGAGTTCCTTGGAAAAGTAGTAAAGTCAAGCAGGAAAAGCCACATGCAAGACGCAACCACCACCAAAACACCGATAGACAGCATGACACACACACACACAACCACACACCCAAACGCACACACACACACGAAATGAACAAAGAAAACACCAAAAGACACACAAGAACCAGGGACAAACGTTCCACAACATGAACAAACCACAAGCACAAAGACGCAAGGCAAACAAAAGGAAGGGTGACAAAGAGAGTACCGCCTTGGCACGGTCAGCATCAAAAACACCACTGGGGGTTTAAACCGGTTTACGGACGTCCTAACCTCACACTTCTCTCAAAGTCACCCTAGCTTTACAAATATTGTAAATAAAGGTATCCCCGCTGGACTTACCCACAACATAGACGACGGTGAACACAGGACAACATGTAAAACATAGCATAATAACTGTGACAATCCGTCAAATATGTACTCAATGACTTTGCTGAAGTCAGAGCACCTGCAGGTAAGCCGTTAAGGGCACGGCAGGGAAAAAGTAATACATGAGTCTGGTAAGCTCCTCCTGTATCCAAGTTTAAGAGTATACCATCATAGAGTACTACCCTCGGCCTGTCATCGCGCAAGCAAAGAGGGAAGCGTAGCTACCGACTGTAAAAGGGTCGATAACCAAACATGCAGTGTGTTGCAATATAATAGGATCATAACCTTTTTTTTTAAATGTTTTAATGCGTTTTATAAACAAATCATGAAAATGGATATGACCCCGAATTTTCCTAAGTTTGTAGATAACATCCCCATAAAATTCTGGTTGAGAAATGCCTTGTCGCAGTAACGTCCGTAGATTGCAATTATATTTACTAATGAGAGGTAAATTTCGATAATAAAATTTAGAAAAGGTTTTCCGAAGTTTGTGATATCTGTAACCTTGCTTAAGAAGTTTATCAGTTATAACTAAATTACGTCTGTTAAAATCTTCAAGCAAAGAACAGGCTCGGGCAAACCTAATAAGTTGAGAAATATAAACCCCATAAGATGTAGAACGTGGCACATCCCCATCTAGAAAAGGATAATTAACAATTTTAAAATTAAAATCTTCTCTTTTATCGTATACTTTGGACGAAACTTTATCATTTGTAATTGAAAGATTCAAATCTAAAAATGAAGCATTAATGTCAGATTGATTAGCTTTGTTTAAAGACAGTTCTTTTGGGTAGACTGAAGAAACCATAGTATCAAAATAAGGATTATCTAAATTCAAAATATCGTCTAAATACCTTGAAGTTTTATTAAAAGCATTAACAATATCGGTCTGTGTATCAGGTTTTAAGCTAAGCATAAAATCCCTCTCGTAGCAATACAAAAACAAATCTGCAACAAGAGGGGCACAATTTGTACCCATGGGTATACCAACAACTTGACGATATATGGTATCCCCATAACGCACAAATATATTATCTAAAAGAAAGGTAAGAGATCTACAAACATCAAGGCAAGTCCACATTGTGTAATGTTCAACTTCTGAATTCGAAAAGAATGAACGTTGAACATTACAAGCAATGAACATTTTGTTTTCTCTGGCAAAGGTTTTTTCTATTAATTTAATAAGTTTATCCTTTATAAGATGGTGAGGTAGAATAGGTAGTATAGAGTGTAGAGAAATCATAAGAGCTCAGTAAAGAAATGTTATACTGTTCATTTTCAAGTTTTGCTAAAACATCATTTGAATTTTTTATGGACCAAAAAACATTAATACCAGAATTTTCATATATTTTATCACAGTAGCGTTTAACATGTTCTTTGATCGTAGTAAGACAGGACGTCAAAAGTATAGATAATTTAGTAGTGGTACAACAGCTAGAGTTGGCAATAAAACGCGACTTATAAGGGTTTTTATGTAGTTTCGGAATCCAGTACAAAGTAGAAAGTTTATGTTGTTTTATGTTAGGACCAGACTTAAAATTATTGCACATTTTTACATGTTCCGAGACTATATCTTTTTCAGGTGTTTGAGTCTCGTCTCGTCTGGATCAAACTGTTTGTAAATACCCACGGAGTATAGCGGGAGAAGGGCGGATAGGTGGGTGGTGATTACGCGTCCGATCCCTTGTTTGGACAAATCCCCTGAAAATCATAAAAACAGGTACAAAGACGAAAGTCTGTGACAACTGTATGTGTGTTGTTGGGCACGGTGTATGGAGCATATTCAGCCTTCACGTGACGTCGACAAATAATGAAATAATGAGAAGTAAACATGACCTTACATTTGCATCAAAAATATCCCGAACGACGGCGTATGGACTAGCATGTTTATATGACCCACATTACGTACTTTACGCACGTATGACTTGTAGATTAGTCGGAGAGGCGATACTTTTATTTACACTGTTTGTATTTTAGGGTAGTGATGGAATAAGTGTGCGGTTGGTTGCCCCTAAGTCATTGACCGTAACAAGGCGGTACTTCCATCTTCCCCTATTGTCTGTTTGTTTGTTTATGTCTTTGTTCGTCTCTTTGTGTCTTTTAATATACATGTACATTTACTGTTTTGTCGTAGTTCTGTTCGGGCAGCTGTTTGTTTTGAATGCGGTGTTTCCTGCATGACTCATTCATGTACTTTGGCTATGCGTCATATATTGCAACAGCACGGGTTTAAGCATACGTGCATTGGTTGTACGTCAAACGTGTGTCACTTGATGGTATTTATGCAATTCTGCCTTGTTTATGCATCAACTATGTGCAACAGGACGGTGTTAAAGTATATGTGCATTGGTTATGAATTACTCATGAATACCTTCATTTTGCACTAAACGTGCACAAAGTAACGAATTATATGTATGTATGCCTCCTTTTCTCATACGACATAGAGCTGGTGGATCTCTTATGTTTTAGGAATCTGTCATGTTTGTTTACATATGACCATGACTGTTCTTATACTATATTTCTTAATACAGACGTGTCAAGACAATACTCTACATTGACGAAGTATCGTATACTATAGTCAAACAACTAGGTCTGACGGGTTACGGGTTCGCCGAGTCCATTTTTAAGGGAGATCAGCATTTCGGATATCCACGTGCCATTTATAAAAGAAAATTTTCAGTTATAGGTATAAAGAATAAGCGCAATAGTTATCGGAAATATAGCATAGTGGATAAGTCCTAGGACCATAAAGAAGTATATGATCGGCGAACATTTTATTACGCGCAGGTTCGAGTCTCGCATCAACCTAAAATATTTTTTTGCTAAAAATATTAAGGAAAGTCCCCTTAAGAGCATTAGTTTTGTTGTGCATTAAGAATCCACTTGTACAAGACATTTATTCATATTTTAGCGTCGATTTATTATTGAAAATATGGCTAATATAGGACTCGAACTCAAACAAAGGCACCATTCCCTAACATAGACGAACATGCGCGTACAATTATACAATATGACATAAAATAATACTCTACTATTCATTCAAAATTAAAAAAAAAAGCTTAAGGTCGACATGGGATTCGAACCCATGCTCAATAAAAAACTACTCTCGCAATGTCTTCTGCGTACCTAGACTTTACCCACTGCGCTAAACTGCTGACAACAATTCCGCCATCAATTTTACCTTATATACTAAACTCGTCTGTTTAAAAAATGGTCCGAGAACATGCGGAATGCTGATCTCCCTAAAAAATGGACTCGGCTGACCTTTGACACGTCAGACCTAGTTGTTTGACTATATGAGCGTCCATTCCGTGAATTGTTTGTTCATGAATGCGGACCTTCGCTGCATTTTGTACTGCCGTAATATGAGCTTCTAGTGTGTCATTTTGTATGATTGTACATCAGTTTTCACTTACAATAGTGAAAAAAGCAAATTAATGAAATTTGATACGCCTCTTATCAAACGTATAAAAGTGTGTTGTTTATTCCTTTGTAATGCAGACTTCTCATCCTTGTATACCTGGATTGTATGACTTCTCTAGGAGCCATCTGGTCTGGGTCTACAATGTTAATAAATGCCAATACGCACCTCATCACTAATATGCCGTTCGATTAATACTGTCCTTTGCTATTAATCAAGTCTGAGAGCAGGCAAACATACCAAGTTTGACGTATAATATAAACAGTTACATTATAATATACATGTATACCGTTACACACTTGCTGATACGGCCACTCAAAAGACGTCTAATTCTGGATTTTAAAACATATCGTGTCAGGACAACAATAATCTCTCGCTTATTGGCAAGTACCAATGTAATCTCAAGGTGCTTCTGCGACACGGTATTTCACATCCTGAAGTTTATGGTGATGTGATTTACAAACTTCGTAAAATTATTGGACATACCCATTTTCTCACTTTGTTCATCAAATATGTTAAAAAGTTCATTAAAAAGGGATATGATACTGTAGTACTACAACATACTGCATGTTTGGTTGTCAACCCTTTTACAGTTGGCAATCACGCTGGCCTCTTTGCATGTACGCCGACAAGAAAGGTTTAGTACTCTATGAAGGCGACCTCTTAAATATAGAAATGGAAGGAGAACGTCGGATATCTGTACTATTTCATTTTTGTCGTACCCTTTATTACTTTTCTACAGTTACTCTGTTTGCAGCTCAATCATTGAGTACACTAGCGATAGGTGGATACAGTTTGTTCACTTAAATGTTTTCGTTATACATGCACTTTACCACTGTATTTGCCGTCGCGGTTGTTGTAGATTAGTCGGAGAGGGGGTACGTTTATTTACACTGTTTGTCTTTTAGGGTGGGGATGGAATAAGTGTGAGGTTGGGCGCCCATAAACCGGTTTAACCCCCAGTGACTTTTGTCACTGACCGTTCCAAGGCGGTACTTCCATCTTCCTCCTATTGTATGTTTGTGTTGTCTTTGTGCGTCTCTTGTTGTTTTTATAGTTATGTACATTTGCTGTTTCCTTGTGTTGCTGTTCGGGCGACTGTTTGTTCTGTATGTGGTGTTTCCTGCATGTCTCATTTTTGTACATTTAGGCAGAAAGCTCCTTTAGAAGCATAAATCAACCATCCCTTAGGAGCATAAATCAACCATCCCTTAGGAGCATAAATCAACCATCTGCTTTTACACACTCCTATGTTAATATAGTACGTGTTCGCATTAGCGAGACTCTCCTGTATTTGTAAGTGTAGTGGTTCCGTGCAATTATAATATATTTTCCTTAACGCTTTCTTCATATAAAAGCGTTTTCACGCATTCCCAAACAAAGACGACCTTGTTCAGATGGATCCTATAGGAGCCGTCTGATAAGGGACTAGTCTGTTTGCTAATTGACTTTAATTGATTTGTTTCTTTACTTCCTAAACTGGCTATAATGTTTGACCTTCCACCATGACTACTCAGTAGGTATTGAAATGTTGAATAAATATAGAACAGGGAAAGAGTTAAGGTTAGTTAAACTGTTTGAAAGGCTATGGTATTCATTACATACGGTGTTTTGACAGAATTATAATAAATATATAAAGTTTTTTTACGACAGAAAGCACATGATGACATGTCGTGAACGTTCGGTGAAACATGAGCCAACGGACCTCTTTTACAGACAATCGATCTAGCTTATAAGTAAACTATCTATTCTTGAATCTACACATATATGGCTACTGCAATATCTGTCAGTATTAAATGCTCTACTATACGATACACCACAAATATGTATGATGTCAGGACGATGCACATTTTTATGTGGATAATTGGAAAAGTAGTAAAGTCAAGCAGGCAAAGCCACATGCAAGACGCAACCACTACCAAAACACCGATAGACAGCATGACACACACACACACAACCACACACCCAAACGCACACGCACACACACACACACGAAATGAACACAGAAAACACCAAAAGACACACAAGAACCAGGGACAAACGTTCCACAACATGAACAAACCACAAGCACAAAGACGCAATGCAAACAAAAGGAAGGGTGACAAAGAGAGTACCGCCTTGGCACGGTCAGCAGCAAAAACACAACTGGGGGTTTAAACCGGTTTACGGACGTCCTAACCTCACACTTCTCTCAAAGTCACCCTAGCTTTACAAATATTGTAAATAAAGGTATCCCCGCTGGATAAGTCAAAGTCAGAATGTACTTTTATGTATAGTGAATATATTCTGAAAATGGGTGATCCTTCGAAAGCAAAAGTAGAAATGCAAAAGAGAAAATTGCAGACTCGGTTTTATTGAGTAGTAATTAAAAGTGCAATAGTACTCACGCCGCCTAGCACCGGCTTAAGCAGTATTCAATTTTCAAAACTAATAACATCAAAACTAATGATCCCGAAGGACCAGAATATATAAAAACACTGAGAATGAAGTACGGGGCGACTTTTTACGGCCGCCACACAAGCACTTAACACCTGCTGTTGTGAAGTACATATATTCTGAAAATGAGTGAACCTTCGAAAGCAAAAGTAGAAATGCAAAAAGATAAAATTGCAGACTTGGTTTTATTGAATATGTTCATGAGTAGTAATTAAACGTGCAACACTACTCACGCCCCTAGTACCGGCTTAAGCAGTATTCAATTTTCAAAGTCCAATGCAACATCAGAAGCACACAAATCTAATGCGAGCTCAAATAGACATACACACACCCTTCACAGAACTGTTCATTTCCTGCCCAAGACCAATTTTATGCCTCGATGTTATAAAAACGTTTTGCTTGAGTTTGAGATAATTCCCAAACATCTCATTGGTCAGATTCTGAGCTTGCTTAGACTCACAAATTTTATAACATTGGAACCATATTAGCCAAAATGTGTCACAGCGTCACCCGAACTCAATCAAACTTTTTGAAAACAAAAGACAACATGTACTTCAACAACTTGCACATGACTCTTAACCGTGCAAATTTATGAAAAGTAGTAAAAGTACAAAAATGAGTCATGCAGAAAACACCACATACAGAACAAACAGTCGCCCGAACAGCAACACAAGGAAACAGCTAATGTACATAACTATAAAAATATCAAGAGACGCACAAAGACAAAACAAACATATAATAGGGGAAAGATGGAAGTACCGCCTTGGAACGGTCAGTGACAAAATTCACTGGCGGGTTAAAACGGTTTATGGGCGCCCGACCTCACACTTATTCCATCCCACCCTAAAAGACAAACAGTGTAAATAAACGTACCCCTCTCCGATCTACAACAACCGCGATGGTAAATACAGTGGTAAAGCCTGCAATGCATTGCTGCTTGTGCTTTTATTGACACCCACTTTTCATATCACCATGTTGAATGTACACTTGAACTACTGTTTAACCCTTCGCTTGCTATTCAGGTCAATATACCTACCTGTTAATAGTGAAGACCCAGATGAGACAGCAGGGTCTGCTCTATTTACAAATTGATTGTGCATCCAGTGCACTCCACAGCAGTGATAGCACTGAGAAATAATTGTAGACAGTGAAGATATGTTATTATACCACAGGGCATGGGTAAAGAAGGAGAAATGCATTTTAAAATTCAGCAAGAGAAGGGTTAATAATACAGCTGACTAATATTTGTCGTTTAACCTTTAGCCTGCTGCGGGCGGATGAGTGATTACATTTGCCAGCTGTTTGGGTCAAGATGAAACGGCGAGTTCCTCGGCATCTCATCAAGATCCAAACTGTTTGATACTATGACCGTGCTGTTGAAAAGAAATGCCAGATAAATTAACAATGACAACTGAAATCGACCATTTTCTACAAACAAAATTTTGATCAGCAGCCTAAAGGTTAAAGGTCTGGTAAAAAGATGAAGTTAAATTATCTGGTTAATGATTGCACTATATTTTTATAAGGTTTTCATAGATTCTGTCCCAGTGAAATAAAGGAGTCCAGTTGTGGAAATACTAAAGCATTATTCACACTACGCATCTCAAGATTGGTGGCGAATTGCATAAGTGGAAGTCTCTGAAGACAACATTATTGTTATATACTCTTATGAAAATCAGATTAGAATGGTAAATAATCGCAGTCTAATACCCAGTCAGAATATGACTGACGACCCGAAAGATAAAGTCAGCGTGGATTGGACGAATTCACCAACTTCCGAATTTATTTTTGTAAACCGGGAATAGAGGGTGCTGATAATATGGAAAAATAGTCAAACAAGAAACGGTAAAGCCACAAGACATAACATAACAGGACGCATATCCAGACGAAACACATTAAACATTAAGCATATTAAACAACAAAATTGACCGTAGGCTGAAGGCAGGAGTGCCGCCTTGGAACGGCCAGCAACCAAATAAGCTACTGGGGGACTTAAACCTGGTTTACGGGTACCCAACCTCGTCCTTATCCCACTTTCACCAAAGTCAAAATGTAAATAAGATTCCCCCTCCAGACAACACCACAACATGCATAACGATGTCTGCCAAAATGAAAATGATTTGAAAACATGAGCATAATACTGTGTATGTTTAACTCTTTGAATTGTGAATATTTATTAAAGTGGAATGGTCCATCAGTGTTTATATTTAGAGTGCAGTAAACCCCTTCTAAAAATAGCATAATACCGGTCTTCCAGACAGGGAACAGCTTATTGCAGGATGAAAGTCATGCAGAAAGCTCCTTTGAGAGATTTTAGAATAGCTTTCACCCTGTATTAAGCATCCACTTGCCCACAAAGAACTAAATTGCGCATTATTAAAATTTCCGTTTGGTTTAGGGAGGTTTTATGTACGTTTAGTGTTAATGATCTGTTTGCAAATGCCCGTACACTGGTGTCCCACTTTCAAGTGAAATACCGAACAACAACCAAAAACGTAATTTACAACATGATTAAACACATTTAAAGTAGAACCTGTCTTAAGCGACTATAATAACGGGGTCTAAATATGGGTCTTTAAGACAGGTTGTCGCTTAATGCAGATGAACATAACGCAGAAAACTGTTATTGGATCTTTTTTGCCCTACGTTAAGCAGCCATCTTGGTTTTAAAACTCACATGTTTAATACACGAATGGTGACTTAAAATAGGTTCTACTGTATACCTTCACGTCGATGAAATATTCTCCTCCTCGGCATGCGTCAATGACTGTACAAAGCGGTTCTTTATAACTTCTACATGTAATAATTGAAAGTAAACATGAAAACAAATGAATTCACTAGAATGCATGTTGAAAAATATTTGACTGAATCGAGAGAAAGAAATCGATAAATAGGAAGTAACGAGAGAAACAGAGTTGGACAGTGTGGACGTGTGGCGGATTAAACATATGTGCAAGTGAAAAGGATATGTAGCTTAACCCTTTACTCTATAATACGTCTTTTAATCAGATGGTTCCTGTAGGTCTGCTCTGTTTGCTCTATGTTATAATATACATCTTAATATGCCGTTCAATGCATCAACATCTTCATAAGTAATCATGGGGTAATGTGTTATTTGAGCTTAGTATGTATTGTTTGATCGTCTTTATTCGTTGTAAGCAAGAAATGTTTCGTCTACAATAAGTATCGTCTGGGTAAAATCTTCAAATAAAATCCTTTTATTTCTTTGCAGATTCGCTGCATTCTGCTGCGTCTCATCTGGGGCAAAACTGTTTGCATAGGTAACTGTTTACGACGCTACCATGAAAAGAGTCAAGATTTGAGAATCCGCCACTCTTGAGAGACTATCAGATATGAAAGTAATATTTTAGAGTTTAAAATACGAGTATAAATAAGATTAAAGAAAATATCTGCTGAAAGGGTCGAACAAAAAATGAGAAAGTGTTCAGTACTCTTGACGTTACCACAACGTTATGAGAAGAATATATCAAATTTGTTAAAACAAAGTAAGATTTATCGACTCGCTATTTGTTTGGAGCGTTTTACAATATATGGTTTTTATAATTACCAGGGCAGTAGACAGAAATCACGCTCATGGTATTACAACCAGCATATTGGTGTCCTCGTTTGAATTAATAAGATCTTCCAACGGTCATCTTCGCAAATGGCAATTAAAGCTACGGGGAATGCGTATTGTAATTAGGGACGGTGTGGCAGAGGCATACAATATCAATACACTAATTGGGTAAAACGCACGCTCATAATTATAGACACTATTCAGTTCAACACTGACCTGTCTGAGGACTTTGCACTGTACCATAAAATAAGTTGCCTATGGTCGATATTTGGGCAAACGATTACGGTTGAATGTTCTAATTAAGCAATTTTGCCGAGATATTCGACTACTTCGCGTTAAAGGACTACATTGTTGCCTATGAAAATGAATACATGAAACATATTATGGCAATTTGCCTGCACATGTTTGTTAATTTGTTTGATTGCATGTTTTCAATTAACTTCTCTTAATTGTTACACAGATCATCAAGAGAGTTTGGCATCAGGCACAGACGATTGTATTAATTTCAATGCTGAAGTGCCCAATTATCCTTATATTCATGATGATTCCACCCAATATAAACAACCTGCAGAACTCATGTATTCTGGATCTACTCTGTTTACGCACGCGTCTCTATCAAACAGATGTTTAATTGTCAAGAGAGTCCATTTAGTTTGAAAAGAATAAATTGGCCAGATTATTTTGATTAACAAACAATCGACAAACAATCGACACATTTATCATGGGGCTCCCACAAGAGCCCTCAGATCTTGGTGTAAAGACTTGACCCTTTATGTAGATAGTCTGCATATTTTATTTGTTTAATTTTAAGCCGTTCTCCATAGATACTTCTTTTTACGCCGTTGCAAACAGAGTAGACCGAGATCAGACAGCTCCTATAGGAAACCCATCTGATCAAGCTCTGCTCTGTTTGCTTAATATATGATTCTACAATTTCTGTCATGGCCAAAAGGTGTATGAGTCCATGAAAATTAATCGATTCAAGATGTTATTTTTTCTTACATGAATATTCATGGAGTAAAGGGTTAATGGCTTCTGTGTTAAACAATGCTGAATAAACGTTATATGTTGTAAACCCTTGAATATACGGTACATGTACATCTTATACACTAACATTCCTTGAGCACATGGTCTTTTGCGAGATACATTCATGTTGAGAGAACAGACATTTCCGTTTTTACATTGAACGTTTTTCATCTTTTGAAGAACCGATCATATTATAGGGTTAAGCCTACTGTAATTTGAAATTTGCGACGAACGGTCGCAAATTAGCTTAATGGCGACGCCGAATGCGCCGATTAGAACATTTATTAGCAATCAATAGATTTTGAATTGCACAGAACCACAACCGTAAGAATGAGGTGGAGACACGTTATAATATGTCATGTGACAATGGTGACATACTGTTGCATATGTTGATAGTGTTGCTGCTGAAGTGACTTTTATTGCTGCTGTGGCTGCGGAAGTCGATGGTGATAGATAACCAATGTTGTTGGTGTTAATATTTTCATTGAAGTGTTACACTGACTCAAAGCCAAGGCTTACCTCATTTGTTTCGTCGAAAAATGTATGACTATTGTGTATTTACGGCTTGTACATCTTAGGTGAATGCTGTTCAAACACCCTCTCTCATACAGAAATGTTGCTTTCGAATTAATCAAACTAAAACAATACGTATACCCACTAAGGTGTCTTTTAATAAGAGACCAGTGGGTGGGCATTGAAGGTTAGATCTGTCGTGTGTGGTTTACATAATACTATGAACACTTAAATGGAAAAGTAGTAAAGTCAAGCAGGCAAAGCCACATACAAGACGCAACCACCACCAAAACACCGATAGACAGTATGACACACACACACACACAACCACACACCCAAACGCACACTCACACACGAACCCATTTACATTAAAGGTATAGGGCAATGCGAACTATGCCATTGGCTAACTAAATTTGGAATTACCCAGCTTGAACACGTTATCACAGTGCTGACGAGGATGTTAATAGGGATTTTTTAATAATGGGTTAACCATGATATGCCCTCCATACATTTCGATTCGATGTGGATCTTGAACACATTATCACAGATTGTTATGACAGATATAATGACGATGACGTTAATAGTCTTTATTATACTGATGATAATGGGTCAACCATGATATGCCCTCCGTACGTTTCGATTCAACCTGGATCTACTGTGAAATGATATACCAAACCTAGTAATAAACAAACTAGTACCATATTATTTCCATGTAAGGAATAATTGCCTCATATTAAACTTAAAAAACTATTTAAGTTATTCATCTCTTTCGAATTATCGCATTTGCTTTATTCATTGTATGTATTAAATCTTCACTTTATGATATCAACCGAAACTTGACTGATTTGTTTTGTACGTTTTCAATCATACAAATCTTAAATGTTGATATAGATTACTGAAAACTGTATGTAGCTATTAGCCGTTAGATCTAACATGCTGTTTTTATTTATAGATGACCCGTAGATTGGGATAATACCACAATTGTATTAGGTGAACTCAGCATTGTACCGACTATTTCAACTGATTCTATTTAATTTAATCACTACAATGTGTAGGCAATCGGACTTCGAGTCTAACCAGCTGCACGAGCTTCACGAGAAATTCGCTCTTTTATTTAAGCAATACCATTTTATATAGAATGGAATAGTTTGGGAAAAGCAAATCTTTTAATAAAAACGACAAGTCACTCCTACTTGCTAATATATGTTTGCCTTGGTTTGATTTCTATTTTCCTTAACCTGTGATGTACTTGCCTATAAGGTTTTGTGAGTTTTACTTGTTCGTTTTCTGACAAGTGGTCTGCGTTTTGTTCTAAAATGTTTGTTCTTTTGCACGCGGTTTGTACTACAAACTATGCTAATATGGTGTTTTTTCATCTTGTTAATTATTGTCATTATCTTGTCTTATACGCTTTTAACATGGGTGTGTAATTGTATAAAACTCGTAGAACCCATAAGCCCTTCCTATCATGTCGTTCTTGTGGGCATAATCATTTCGGATGTATATCTATTCACCAAGCTGAATTGATAAAATGACAGACAAATAACGGTACTTATAATGAGTTTTACTGAACTGTATTGAATTGTTCGGGAACACGGTTCGTATGTAATGCATCATATCATGTGCATTAACATAGAACTGTTTATGTATTGCTTGACCAGATTAAACTGAGACTCCGTGCATATTCCGTATATATTCGTATGTATTGGTATGTATGGTAATCGAATTCATCCGAGTATATCCGGAAACGCTAACAGAAATTGATGAGTCTCGGGTTAAAATGGTCAAGTAATAATAGTTTGTATTAATCTGATATGTTCGTATTACCAAAGTAATATTTAGGCATTTATATGGATACAGGATGTTCCTATGATCATATACAATGTTATTCAGTAATATCAGTAATAGAGCCCTGAAAACATATATTGTCATTATAATCATAAAACATGGTGCTGGTATGTTCTTATGAAGATTGTCAGTTTGAAATTATACAGACTTGAGCTAATAAATATTCAATGAATATTAAATGAATAGTCAACAGGAAATGAATGGACGGAAAATGGACGTACAGTAAAAAAACCTAACTCGAGCACCTAAAATATGTAAAATTCTGGATGAAGGAGGCAGGTGGGAGCTTAATACAGGGCGAAAGTCAAGCTCCTATAGGACCTGTCAGCATTACCTCGCCCTGCATTAAACAAACAGGGGCTTTTAACCCATTTGCGCCCACGATCCCTTATAAGGGACGTAGTCGAACAGTGTAGACTCTGATCAGACGCCGCATAATGCGGCGTCTGATCAGAGTCTACACTGTTTGTTGATAGGAACTTCAATATCAAACAAAACGAAATTGAAAATTTAGGCCAGGCATCCCTTAGATTAAAAATGGACTAATCCAATATATAAACATGGACGAATCCACTTGGAGCAAATGGGTTAAAGACACCTGTTTAATTATTCAGTGGTCGATTTAAAGGGTTCAACTGGACATATTTAAAATGGATCGGTACACGAGGGTTTTACTTATAAATATATATAAATACAAATATTTGAATATTTCAGTACATTTATTAGTTGCAACCTGTACATCAATACATTCAACATTCTGCAATGGTCAATCAAGATACAACCTTAGAATTGAATTATGTTATGCTTGTTATTATGCTATGTTTACATGTTGTCCTGTGTTCACCGTCGTCTATGTTGTGGGTTAGTCCAGCGGGGATACCTTTATTTACAATATTTGTAAAGCTAGGGTGACTTTGAGAGAAGTGTGAGGTTAGGACGTCCGTAAACCGGTTTAAACCCCCAGTGGTGTTTTTGCTACTGACCAAGGCGGTACTCTCTTTGTCACCCTTCCTTTTGTTTGCCTTGCGTCTTTGTGCGTGTGATTTTGTTCATATGTGGAACGTTTGTCTCTGATTCTTGTGTGTCTTTTGGTGTTTTCTGTGTTCATTTCGTGTGTGTGTGTGTGCGTTTGGGGGTGTGTGTCATGCTGTCTATCGGTGTTTTGGTGGTGGTTGCGTCTTGTATGTGGCTTTGCCTGCTTGACTTTACTACTTTTCCATTGAATACTTTAGGAGGTATCCAGAGCTTCAGATAGGAACATATACCATTTGAATACGCACCTTTATCCGTAGATCTGTAATATCGTACTATCAATGTGTAGAAGGCTAGTTTCATTTAATTGCGATCGTGTTTATAATTGGAAAACAATGATGAATGGTATCATTTCTAAAAACAGCACACTTTTGTTCAGATGAAGGCTTCGTTAAAGTTTTTCTTTAACCCCTACTCGTCGATTTTCTTAGGAATCCTGACGACTTCAACCATCTAGGTCAAATATGTACAGAACAGACATGCCAAGGGATATTGAATTTCAGTTACTGTAAGATAAATACAACAGGGCTCTCCCAATTAAAACATTGCCATAACAGTATTTTATCACCATGTGTGAAGAAAATGACAATATGACATTAATGAGTGCTTGGCGGGTTTTCCAAGTTTCCAAGCTATCGCCATGTATACTGTAATGCTTTGTGTTTTGTTTCAGCATGATATATGAGACAGTCATACAAGTGTTTAATTGTCTACATATCTATTTCATATATCAAAGGGCCTGGTTGTCTGCTGTTTCTAACAAAGGAGGCTGTTCATATTTCTTATACCAATTATGCATGAGCCTTTCAACAGTACGTAAATGTCATTAAAATGCCACCTGCTTCAATTTGCAATATGTTTTCTTCCATGTGTAAATATAGATAAGTATGTCACACTTTAGATCGAGTTGATCAATGAGTGATTTTCCTGCTTGACTTAACTACTTCTTCATTTATAAGCAAAATAGTGTTATTTGTGCTGTGTGGCGGCCGTGAAACGTCTCCCCGTACATTCAATCAATATTGTTTTCTTCCTTTTGCAGTGATTGTTCTTCATCCAATGCATTTCTTTGCACCTTAACACCGTACTTTGCACTTCATGGTGGCTTCGGTACTCACCGACATATTGTGTCACATTCTTTATTTCCTTTTTTAAAATTAATTCCTTTTGTGATCTCGATAATGTTACTAAAATCGATACCTTTTTTATGAATTGAAGTTTAAGAAAATGTCTGTTATGTTCAGATTCTTTATCAATATGAGGACGAAGAATATGCTGTGTATAACTTTGTATAATTGAGGCAGTTTTGATCAGTGGGTCTGTACGCATAAATTTTTTATCAGCCTCCTCGTCAATGGACTGAATACAAGAAATGGCAAAGATGATAAACAAGAAAGCATAGCAAGTTTGCCAGTTTCTTTAAGAATAATATGTAAATCATGAACAGACATTAAGACGTAATTTGCGGTTAACATTACCATTTCTACGTTTACGATGTGATCTGCTTTTACGGTTTCTAATTGAAAATATTGAGAAAATGTCGATGCTAGGATCTTTAGATATATTTCCACTTTGGTAAATGTTGCCATTCAAGCAGAAAGGGAAAGGTGTTTGCAATTTTTTAATCCAGTCTAGCTCAGTGAAATGAGCTTTAGATTTAAAACTCTGGTAGTAAATTTGCTCTACTGGTTGAACCGAAACATGTTTAAATGAATGTCCTGTATGACGAATATGCTGGTAAAGAAAGATGCGAACCTTTTTGATACGAGAATGGTAATTATGTTCTCGAAACCTTGTTTTTAAAGAATGACCCGTCTGACCCACATACTGGATACCACCGCGTGGCGCATTTTCAAGTTATAAAATAAATAATATTTGACGAATTTCAGTCTACACCAGAATTAATCTTCACACTAAACACTCTACCATTTACAAGTGATTTAATAGATGATCTAGTAGAAATAAAATTGCAACACATGCACCTCCTACTATTGCACTTTGTAATTATTGGATATACTCTATGTCTTTTGTTCAAATAATGTGAATTTATATGGGCTTTAGTATAACGAAGTATAGATTGCCTTAAAGGAGAAAGCACGATTTTAGGTCCATTATGATAAACGTAATTTATCGCAGACGAAGGAACATGGAAAGACGAAGCAGAAAAGAGTTTTAGAGGTTGTATACAAACAGACGGCTGTAGAGATTGAAAATCAGCCAGATTATGAGGAATCTGAATAGAAGGCACAGAGTGTAAGTTTAAGTTTTTAAGTTTTAGTGTTGTGAAACTATTCATTGTGTAGTTGTTGTTTGAGCACCCTTCGGTAAAAAGCGACATATGGATAAACTTCAAATAAGTATAAATATATAAAAGTAAAAGAAAAGCCATGTAAAGGATAAGAGCCAATACACAATAAAACCATTCCAGCAGCTACGACGAAAGTAATAAAGTGGATTATACGGATTGGAAGGAAAACAATGAACGGTATAAAATAAGAAAATATCCAGTAAGGTAAAGTAATTATATCGAGATCTCATCTTAAAAAGGGAAATAAAGAAAGTGGCACAATATGTCGGTGAGTACCGAAGCCACCATGAAGTGCAAAGTACGGTGTTAAGGTGCAAAGAAATGCATTGGATGAAGAAAAATTCCTGAAAGAGGAAGAAAACAATATTGATTGAATGTACGGGGAGACGTTTCACGGCCGCCACACTGCAAAAAGACCAAAATAACTGAAAATATGTATTAAAATAGTTACTTTCAAGGTGTTGTGGCCAATTGTTTGGACAGTTTGCCATTCAAGTGACCTTCGAATAATGTCTTTTTAACCATATCCCGCTTTCCGCGATTTGACTCGTGTTCACAAACAACTTGGATCCAGATGAGACACCTAGTAACTCGGCGTCTCGTTAGAATCCAAGACGTGTGACACTCGCTCAAGAATTTCGCAAAATGAATCGAGTCTGAAGTAGTCGAAATTGCACCATTATTTATTCACAGTGTATAAAGAGTTAAGGAAAAACACTTTCTGAAGATCTCTTTTGCGATGACATTCAATATATTATGATTAATACATGTTCATAACAAGAAGGTAATATACCGCAACAACCAATTTAAATGTGCGTAAACAATCAATATTACAAATAGAACTATGCTGTTCAGTTAGTCAAATGTTGTTTGTAATCAGTATTTACTGAAAGAAGTCAATAGAACTTCCATCTCGCTGTGAATATCATGCGTAACATCTCAAATTACATTATATCAGGGAATGCCATGGTGATTGACGGAAGGCTAGCGGAGGTGAAAATGAAGTACTTCTCGTGGAAAACACGGTCAAATTTGAGGTCTGATATTGTCGACAAAGAACGAACTACATATCTACATAACTTCAATTTGCTTGTGCGTCGCCAATCAAACTTAAGGTGATCCCTGGGCAAACAATAAGTGCAGTAGATAGAGAGCTATGAACGGAAGAGTTTCCAAAATATCGAGGTTTTGCGGAGCTAAACACAAGCGCATTCAGTTTGTAAGACCCGACCATGCTGTGTTCTCGTCCATGCTGTTTGCTTCAGGCTAGACTTGGCTATTATTTTGACGGGTAGTTGACAGGTTGATTACAAAGTTTCGAGTAGTATTATGCATGTTCCTGTCCACTTCAATAACCTCAACCTTTCTCCCATTATTTGCCTTCAATAGGAGAAGTCTGATCTATGTTTGAAAAGCTTTTATACCAAGGAAAACATTCCAAAGAACGATATGATTGCTTCCAAGTAGTTTTTATTGGACAATACAATAGTTGTAGAAAGTTTTTATATCTAATACATATAGATTTTCCCGGCACATTTTAAGACAGATTAAAGCAATTAAAAGACAAACTCCTGTGTTTCTCCACCAAACCCTAGGTTTCGACTACTCTTTAGAATCGTCTCACAACATAGGATTTGGTGGAGAAATGATGACTTTAGTTTTTGAGTATGCACCTTTATCTCTTGCTCTGAAAATTTACTAATCAAAATATTATTCAATAACCTTCAGTGACATTTGTCTGCGAAGTTGTGTATTGTCTGAAATTCATTTTGATTGACAGAAGAGCACGAGAGAAATTGAACTCATCTTTTGTAACAAATGACTGAATGTCTACAGATCCACTGAAGCAGTTTCAACCCATCTCGCTGGAAGTTTTCACTCGAGACAGATATTTGAAACGTTAACGAGAAACTTCCATTCTGCGTGTAATTACAGAGATGAGTGGTTGTGACAGGCTCTAATAAAACGGTTTTTGTGGCTAATGAAGTATAATGTTTTATGTTGATTATTAAAAAAATCATTTGAGAATGATTAATCAACGGAACTTTATAATTGTTACCGAATGGATGAATATTTGAAAAGTAGTTCGAGCGTGCAGAAAATGTTTAACCCTTAATATGTTATCAAAACTGATGTCAGTTGAACTTCTCATTGTAGTCATTTATTAAAACAGATATCCAATTGGCTTAATTGTTTGAGAAACTATTGACCGAGTACCAAAGAGCTTGGAGCCTGGTGAGACACATAGTTACTTTGCGTCTCAGCTGGACCCAATCTGTTTGCAAATGCAAATCTACATTTGCATACGAAGGGTTGATATTTGTTAAAACTCGTTTGTCCACAGAAACAATCTGACATCAACATATTGATGGTGCCTTGTATCATTATTTAGAGGTGAATGAGTGTATGGATTGATAGGTTAACGACGCTACAGCATTTAATATGTAATATAAAGTTGAAGAATGGTGAGTTGCTGTTGATGATGATGTTGATGATGATGATGATGATGAGCACATGATACATGGTGTATAAACATATAATCAGGAAAAGATTTGGATTAAGTTCATGCGTAACAAAGCACCGCATAGGATCCAAACCACATCCCATTCTTCTTTGTATTTTGCCAAAGACGATAATTTACAGAACTTAACACAAACATCCTCATTGACACCTGATGTCAGCCTATGACAATCCTGGAATTAAAATGTTAATGTTTAGGTTTTCACACTGCATTAAGCAGCAACCTGCCTCACAAAAACTAAATTGTTCATTATTAAAATTCCGGCTTAAGGTTTAGATGGGTTTTACTTCAGTCATTAAAACGTTTAATAAACGACCGACCGAATGTCAACAAACAACATGGGTCCTGGTGAGACATCTTACATTTAGCAGGTAAATGCTTAACAATAGAACAAACGTCAGGCAGAAAAAGTGATCATGAAAATATTTGAGAACTGTGGGGATAGATTCCAATGAAATATAATGGATGCTCCCTGTTGTTTCTCACTATGACCTCTGTTTTGCAAAACACGTCTACAATTTAGAGCTTCAAACTAATATTAACCTTTCAACTCCCATATTATATTAATTAGACTCGTCCAAATAAACATTTAAAACACATCTATTTGCCATGGCGAAGGGTCCTGCAGAAGAAATATGTTTTTGTGACAACCGTCGACAGTGATTGTCTTAACCCAATGTGTAAACTGGTAAGAGTAGCTCTCAGATCTGGCTCTACATGGTTTGAATATGTCTCATGATGGGTTCACGGGGGTTTAAGGGTTAAACTCACATAAACAAGATAATATTTATGAACTATGGGGATATAGAGATGACAAGATGTATAAACTATGGGGATATAGAGAAAACAAGCTTTATGAACTAAGGGGATTTAGAGATGACAATATTTATGAACTATGGGGATATAGAGATGATAAGCTTTATACAATATGGGGATATAGAGATGACAAGCTTTATGATCTAAGGGGATATAGAAATGACAATATTTATGACCTATGGGGATATAGAGATGACAAGCTTTATACACTATGGGGATATGGTGATGACAAGCTTTATACACTATGGGGATATAGAGACGTTATCAACTGATGTCGATATTAACCTCATTAACTCTTTCTCTCATATAAATGCGTTTTACGCATTTGCAAACAAGGTAGATCTAGATTGACGGCTCCTATAGGGGTAGTCTGAACAGGTAAACAGAGTAGATCTAGATTAGACGGCTCCTGTACGGGTCATCTGAACAGGTAAACAGAGTAGATCTAGATTAGACGGCTCCCGTAAGGGTCGTCTGAACAGGTAAACATAGTAGATCTAGATTAGTTAGCTCCTGTAGGGTCATCTTAACAGGGTATATCTATAATAGACCGCTCCTGTAGGGGTTGTCTGAACAGACAGAGTAGATCTAGAATAGACAGCTCCTGTAGGGGTCGTCTGAACAGGCAAACAGAATAGATCTAGATTAGACGGCCCCTGTAGGGATTGTCTGAACATTGTCTGCTCTGCCTGCTAATTAATCGAACTGATAGATTTGTTTCTTTAACGGCTAAACTGTTCCACTTTCTATTTTGTCCATAAATATTCAGTAAGTATAAATTTTGAAAAAATATAGAAAAAGGAAATGGTTAATGTAGGTCAAACCTACATTTTACACAACGCTGGTATTATACAAAGAATGTGTATATCGTTACAGCAACACACATTATAACATCCAAAGAGATTAGGCTTATTAAGGCAACAGAAAAGGCATTACAGTGATTAATGCCCAAAGAACCATGTCAGAGAAAGTCAGTGCATTACTGAGATTGCTTCTCGATGAAAACGGATTTAAAAACTCTCTGAAAATCATATTCCCCATGGCATAAAATGAGATTTCTATTTGTTTAGAATTGCAGTGCGAAATTATTTTACGATGATATCATGAAAAATTTGCGTTTTAATTAGATTTTTTTTTATTATTTTTTTTTAAAAATGAATTGTATGCGGAAGGGTCATTATCAATATTCACACTGCAAATATGGCAAGGTTTATTGTTGACTTATGTAAGAAATAATGACTTTTATCATGGCATTATGACAACATGACATGTTGGACATGGAGGAAACTAGAATCATACATGTATTATACCACAAGTAAACAGAGCAGACTCTCATCAGACAACTCCTAAAGGAGCCGTCTGATACGAGTGTACTCTGTTTGCAAAGGCGTGAGAAATGCATGCTTATGGAGGAAAATGTCTTTTCTGTTCAGTATATTTCACATTTTATAGATAATTGCAAGTATTGTTGTCAAAGCGTTACTTATTTAGTCAGGCTGTTTACAAAAATCTCGAGAAAGTGTAATGACGCTATGAACAAATCTATGATAACCTAAAGACTGCGAACAGTTTATGGCGCTGTAACGCTGATGTGTCATTCAGTTCGTGTTTTAACTATCCCAATTAAACGATTTTTCACAACGTTGCAAACAGAGTAGACCCAAATCATGTAGGAGCCTTCTGATAAGGCTCCGCTTTATTTGGTTATGACATGATATAGACCTGAATGTACAGTTTTGTCAGGGCAAAACATTGTCTGGAATGTTTTACATTATGTATGCATATTCATGATGTAATTATTTCTCAAGAATAATCAATAGCAAAAGGGTTGAATTAAACTCTTCCCTACCTTAACCCTTTCACTGCCAAACTCTGTCGTCTGCTAACTTTGTCGTCTGCTACAAATTTTCATTCTTTTGATTTTCTTCATTTTTGTTTCAAAAACATAGTAACAGTAACAAACAGTTTGGATCCTGATGAGACGCCGAGTTACTCGGCGTCTCATCTGGATCCAAACTGTTTGCATAGGTAATCACAGATCCGGCATCGGCAGCGAAAGGGTTAAGGATTGAAGCAAACGTTATCGATGCAGACGATGATTTCTTAAAAATACTAATTCCAAGTCACGGAAATACCTCCATAGAAACTCGCATAAACATTTGCACCATTTATACGCCTTATCAATGCCTTTCAAGTAAAATATGTTTAAGCTTAACTATTAATGCCTTTGGAAACAGCGCATACCCAGACCTGGGTCCATGCTTATAAAGCTTTTAGTTGAGTCTGAGTTTCGTTCTCAAGCTTTTGATTGGTCAGATTTGAGTTCTCAAGCTTTTGATTGGTCAGATTTGAGCCTGTGGCTCAAATCTGACCAATCAAAAGCTGGAGAACGATCTCAGGCTCAACTAAAAGCTTTATAAGCATGGACCCAGGTGGTTCCTAAATGAGACATCTAATCAGGGTCTGCTCTGTTGACGTATGGAATAAAATATAGCTGATTCTACAGTTTCTGTCATGGACAAACATGTTGGTGTTCTCTTGCCTTATAATAACTCAATGTAATTGAAATTCAATATGCCATGAATGTTCATGGAGGAAATGGTTAAACAAAACTGGAAAACTCTTAGAGCTAGTTTAACCTTTAGCCTGCTGAGCACAATTTTGTTTGAAGAAAATGTCATTGATTTGGGTTGTAGTAGTTTATTTATCGTGCCTTTCTTTTCAACAGCACGGTCAGAGTATCAAAGAGTTTGGATCGTGATGAGATGCCGAGTTACTCGGCGTCTCATCTGGATCCAAATTGTTTGCAAATGTAAGCACCCATCGGTCCGCAGCTGGCTAAAGATTAAGAAGTAAAGCGGCCGCTGTTTATGCAGACAATTTTTTTTTCAAATTTCTATGTTCTAAGTACACGAAAATAGTGCTATAGAACTTCTCTCATTTATTTCGGTTCAAACTATTTCACGTAGTCCCTACTATTTAGAAGAGTTGAAAACACAGAACGCATGTCACAAGGTCGATAACACAAAGGATAAAGTATATGACCGAAAGTGTTTTATGAATTTCATGATTTTATCTTGTGCATTAAAGCCGTTTATACTTACTTTCATTTCCATAAAGTACAGAGCATGACCGCCAGAGAATTGGGCAGATTTTTTTCTGTTTTGCTTATACAGCAGAACCTGTCTTAAGCGACCATCCTATATGCGCTTTCTGCATTACTTTTGTCCTGTATTTCTAAACTTTCTAAGCAACCACCTGCTCTATAAGATTCCTTTGTCCAATTAATATCAGGTTGCTTATCCATTCGCTTGCTATTCACATCAATATACCTACCTGTAAATAGTGAAGACCCAGATGAGACAGCTCCTGCAGGAGCTGTCTCATCAGGGTCGGCACTATTTACAAGTTGATTGTGCAACCAATGCACTCCACAGCAGTGATTGCACAGCGAAAACCTTGTACACGGTGAAAGATATATGTAATTATACAAAAGGGCATGGGTAAAGAAGGAGGAATGTATTTTAAAATTCAGCAAGCGAAGGGTTATGACATGTTGTACTGTATAGTGCAGACTTTTAAAATGCTGTTTACCCCAATCTGTCACAGGTTCATCTTACTTCCGGTTCTAGGCAGATGTTTGCAACTGGCGGACTAAGAGTTGACTGGGACAATCTGCTTTGATAAAACCTGTTTGATTTCATTATACTCGTTAACACAAACAGCTAATTTCGATTACTGTCTCACGAAGATCGTTTTATGCGAATATTGACATTGCGTTCGTTCTTAATGAATTTTATTTGGCTGAATAGCGAAAGTTTTCAGACCTCTGTCCAAATCTATAATTAGATACATTGAAATCATGTTTATTACTCGCCTCCTAAAAAGTTCAAATCAACTGGTTTTGTTAAAGAGTTATGATGTGAGCGAGTGTGGAGGTGTCTAATGTTGCTCTGGAGGATAATTTGGCAATCTTCTTTATGCACTGAAGTGAAATGAATTGGCGATGGCGTTACAGGTCCTTCTAGTGTCTTTTTATGTTATGAACCTGAAAGGTTTCAATTAACTTCATTCAGATTTATTAATATGAAGGAACGTGTCTTTGATTTCATATAGAAATCAGACAAGCGTTTTCTGAAAAGCGTTTTCTGGAAAGAATATTTCCATGGTTTTGCTTTTTGTTACCAGGTTATCACGCGGAATTCTAAAAGAGACATGGACGTGCTTTTTATGTTTGTTCAATATCCATTGATTGATCATGATGTTGTATCAACACTAACTTGACTAGGAAAATCTAATACACCAACCCCTACCTGACTAGGAAATAATAATGAACCAACCCTTACCTGACTAGGAAACAGTAATGTACCAACCCCTACCTGACTAGGAAACAATAATGTACCAACCCTTACCTGACTAGGAAACAATAATGTACCAACCCTTACCTGACTAGGAAACAATAATGTACCAGCCCTTACCTGACTAGGAAACAATAATGTACCAACCCTTACCTGACTAGGAAACAATAATGTACCAACCCTTACCTGACTAGGAAACAATAATGTACCAACCCCTACCTGACTAGGAAACAATAATGTACCAACCCCTATCTGACTAGGAAACAATAATGTACCAATCCCTACCTGACTAGGAAACAATAATGTACCAACCCCTACCTGACTAGGAAACAATAATGTCTGCTCAAATGTGGACCTGGTGCAATATTGACTACATCTAATTCGGTCAAACATTTGAAAAGTATTTACCGAGTTTCCAACAGTTTTGATCCTGATGGGACGCCGAGTTAATCGGCTTCTCTTCTGGATCCAAACTGTTTGTAATTTCAGGGCAGGTGGCGGTTAGCGAGATAAGAGCTAGTGTCAATCAATCATTTAAGACAAAGATGCTTTAGGACAAAGGCGCATATCAAAATCATTCAAAAACTTTTAAAATGTTCTGCAAAATATTTTTATCCGAACTGCTGAGAAAGATTTAGGCTTTTTTATAGAAATAAAATTGTTGCCATGTCAACAACAACAATATGCACTCTAACAAAGCTTCAACATTATTTCTTTAACGTCTCACTTCACGCAATGCTGCTTAACCATTACAACGCTGAAATTTCAAATGGACTATACCAAACGTCAAACAGGTCGAGCTTATGGTGAATATGTAGGGATTCCTCTAAAGAAAAGTGTAACGTGACAAACAGTGCAGACCCTGAAGAGAAGGCTTCCGGTGCCCCTCATCTGAGTATGGCATTAGTAATTCGTGTCCCGCACCGTAAGGGTTAAAATTATGCTTAAAATATGCTAGCTATTTCAGACGGAAAATAGTTCGATATTAGGAACGGAAGAACGACGGACATTGAGTAATCGAAAGTTAGTGTTCATGTAAATAGAAAGGTGATTTATTGATATTAATGGAATAAATTATTCAGATTATTTAAATTTGCATAATTTTATCTTAAAGTGCATAATAAAATATGTTCT